>CALYLW010000118.1:72500-440947 GCA_944989445.1 Ampullaceana balthica
TAGAGATAAACTAAAAATTCATTAATTTAATTACGGCACAATTGATCGATCTGAAATTTTGACACAATGCACTGGTAGGTGACACGAGTCTATGTGCAAAATTTCAAGTCAATAGCATTGCGGGAAATGGGTCATTTTTTAATTTTGTTTTTCCGCCCGAAGAACCGCGAGCCCAAGACAGAGACGGCAGTGAAGTTAATATAAGGGATTTGAAAATGGAAACTCCTTGACCCATAATGAATCGGTCAATGACACTGAATACATGATTATACCAAGCTTTATTTTAAGCTATTTAAGTAAATGACCATAGTCTTAAAGAGGTCATTGTTTTCATCATACTTCCTGTTGTAACATTAAGGTAAATGTTGCGTCCGTAGCGTCCCAACTTTAACTTTTGAACTGCCACGAAACATGAATACGGCACGGAAGTCTCGTTCAGGGCCTCATCTATTTTAAGAACTGGTAGGAAGTGGAGATTCCCTGAAATTAATGAATAAATATAATTTGCTATGTATGTTCGTTCGTAACGCTATGTAGTTTTATAAAGCGCACAGCTTAAAAAAGCCTTGAAAAAATTACTGCACCAAAAATAACTCCTTTCGCGCATCCGCAAACAAATTGTTCAATATGGCAATGAGATTTAATTTTTCTCTCTTTGTCTCTACATGTTCTGATTATTTAATTAATTGATTTCAGCTGAAATATATTTATTTTGAAAACTTCCGTCATTATTGACGGGTACTATACTAGTATAAAATAAATCATTACTACCATGAAATATTCATTGCTTCAAGTTGCTATGTTATTCCATGAAATTGATACGAGCTCCACAATTTAACTTTAATATGAACATTACCCTCTAGTTATCTTAAATATTTCTTTTATCGTAACAATGAATCACGAAGAATTTTCCACTTTCCTTTCTCTTTAATTTTCTTCAAAAAGAATGCACTCCATTGGATTTCTTTCTGTGTCCATCTAATCCGAAATTTTTTAGAAGGGACTTACAGATGAAGACTGCCTATTTAGAGATACATGTTTTGGCAGTACGTTCTTTTTAATAATGCGTTGCACATCCGTGTTTATAGCCGTATGCCAGCAGTGGTGTACCTATGGGGGTGTGGTGGGTTATGTTCGCACCGGGCGGCACATATTTCGGGGGAGGCATTTTTTATATTTAGTTAAGTTGTAGAAAAAAACAACTTGTTTGCTTGATACGTTTACTATTCAATTTCTGCGAAGTATTAATTTCTATACGTTTTTATATCAATTTTGCCTAATCGCCAAGTCGATGTAGGTTTGAAAACAATGCTTGGATACAGCCATCAATGGTGCTGACCTGAGTAGAAGTTCTGTATACTACTCCGTGCTGGGTGCTTATCATCGCCGTTACTTAGAGATGACACGTGAAAGTCACACGCACAAGGCTACTACGCAGTGGCGTCATAACGGCTTGGCATTGGGGCAGTTGCCAAGGGCGCCGGCCTGCACCAGTTCAAAAGGGCGCCCCTAAATCTCTATTTTTTAAATTTTTATTTAAATAATACTTTACTTTTATCCTCGATAACAAAAAGTGAATAATTAATTATATTTGTTTTCAGTGAAAGTACAAAGTGATATATTAAAATGAAATTCAAGAAGCTAAATATTATGGTACTAGACGCCACGTCGGCGTAGCATACGCCGCAGACTTGCTCATCGAGAGTTCAAAGAAAGTGGAGAAAGAACGGACACAAACTACAGCACGAAGAAATCAAAACAATGCGAGTGGACGTCGATTGGGGGGGGGGCTGCCAACTCATTGTTGGTTTCGAGACATTAGCAGACGAATTTCGGTACAGCCCTAACTTCTATGAAGTCAGCTATAAAACGATAATTGGTTTAAAATCGGAGTTACATAATCGATAATCGGTTTTCTAAAAAAAACAGGCAATTAAGAATCCTAAATATAACTAACCCTCGCTAGGGTCGGCCAATCACAGTTTATGTTTAAGGGATGGTAGTAATAAATTGGAGGTGGGTAATAAGAACCTCAGTGTGCATGACTTTACGTTACTCGCTGTTTTTTATTTACATAGTGCCGCTTTTTTTTGTCTGTACCCCCAACCGTTCTTTGCACTGTATATGATGAGCAAGTCTGCGGCGTATGCTACGAGTGGGTCTCTCCAGAGTTCCTTCTTTTCATTCACTCACAACAGTCGTTTGCCCAAACCCACCCTATTTTGACAACTGTGTCTTTCAGGAAGTCTTCACCCGTCACTAAATCATTAGCGGCGCATGCTACACCGCGAGTAAGCTAGTGTTGGCAATAAAGGGATAAAAGAACGGGCACAAGCAGACATTTTAAAATTTAAAAAAAAACAATGTTTTCGCTGGGGCTTGAACCCAGGACCTTCCCGGCATGAGGCGGACGTGATAACCAGTACACTAGCAATTTCACGTTATTCTGTGAAGGGACATTGCAAGTGAAACGAAAGGACCATTGTTTGATTTCGATACATTCGTCGACCTCAGCGAGGGTCATTCGCCATCATCGGTTGCACATACTTGCGTCGTGGTGTCTCGCAAGGTCCCATGAAGAGAATTATATATATAGATATTTGATAGCACTCTGGATGTATATCACAAAGACTCATTAAATGAAATTATTCGGTATGTGAAATTGTCGGATATAGAATATACCAATGGAGAGAGGTTCGTTGGTTTCGAAAACACAACAGAAAAAACAGGAGAAGGAATTGCCTTGGAAGTTAAAGCAGCATTATACTAAAATGTTTTATCACTTGAAGATGTAAGCGGCCAAGGTTACGATAATGGGGCCAACATGGCAACATGGAAGTACAAGGGAGTTCAAAGCATACTTCAAAAAGAGAATACACTTGCTTGGTATATCCCGTGTTGTGCACATAGTCTTAATGTGGTAGGTGTGCACGCGGCCAGCATTGATGACATGGTCTTAGTGTGGTAGGTGTGCACGCGGCTAGCATTGATGACATAGTCTTAATGTGGTAGGTGTGCACGCGGCCAGCATTGATGTAAATGTTGAGAAATTTTTCGGATTATACAGGAGTTGTACACATTTTTGTCTTCGTCAATATGGCTTTCAACTGTCAATAATGTTGAAAAAATCTGCCCGGGTACCCGTCCAAATTTTGAACGGGTAACCAGGCTACCCGTTCGAAACACCTCAAAATTTCCCCCGCCATGCCCGCTATTAGCCTTATAATTCTTTATTTACTATGGAAATGCAACAACAGATGTAATGAATCAGCGATGTAAAAATGATAACATTGAAATACTACTATAGTACAGTGGTGCCAAAACAAGGAGCAGAGGGTTGCGGAAGTGATTTTTTTTTGGGGGGGGGAGGGCTAAACAAAGTCTTTTAAAGATAAAGGGCGGTAATCGTATGACGACATGGCGGTTTATTCCTAGTTCATCACTGAAAATTGTAATTACCTAAACTTCCGGGACTTCCCCTTACTAAGTGGACCCATCCACCAGCATTTATTTTTGTTATTACAGTGAAAATCCTTCAACGATTGAAATATTTTTTTAAACCCAATAATAGAGAATGTGTTTCTTTTTTTCTAAATATGGTGGGAATAGGAGTGGAGAAAGGAGTGAGTGTGTGTGGGGGGGGAGGGTGGGGCAAAGTCAAGGTCATTTCTATCATTACCTGCCCTTCCTAATTTTTGCCGTTGTGTTCTATTTTCCTTACTTGAACAATTCAAAGAAGAAAAACATTTTGTTTTAAATGATTTTTGTTTCATGTTCCAAGAAAATAAAGGTGCATCAAAATGCATTGTAGTTTGTCGGGACCGCGTTTTATTTCCGTTTGACAGTTATTTCTTTTAAAGCTTTTTCATGTTAAAAGTATTTCACAGTACATGTATATATTTCACAGTACATGAATATATTTCACAGTACATGTATATATTTAAACGTATTTCACAGTACATGTATATATCTAAACGTATTTCACAGTACATGTATATATTTAAACGTATTTCACAGTACATGTACATATTTAAACGTATTTCACAGTACATGTTTATATTTCAAATGAGTTTTTTTTTAATTTTCATTAATTATATGCGGGCCGAAATGTGAACATGGAAGAGCCGCAGTTTGACCACCGTTGGTATGAACGGTGGTATGGACGTTGGTATGGACATTGAAGTAACATTTTGACGAGTACCCGGGCGAAATTTTACTACCCGGGTAATGGCTAGGGAACGGGTACCCGGGTTCCTGGGTACCCGTTGACAGCCCTACAGCCGTCAACTAGTAGATGGGAAAAATATCCTCAGTCTCTGAAATCAGCCCAAAGAAGCCCCCACGATGGTGTTCCATGGCAAATGATGTAAGTGCTGTAAGTGCTGTAAGTGCTGTAAGTGAGCAACTGGAGCAAATTATTTTAGTATTAATTGAAATGAAGGATAATCACTTACTTGGTGTCACATTATCTGTTGCTAAATCACTGCATCGTAAAATCAATAGTTACAGGTTCATTGCATTTATAATTATATGGAATATGATATTGGAAAAAATAAAACAAAGTCAATTTAGCAGCAAACAAAAAGACCAGGATATTTACAAATCAACGTTGTTAATAAAAGGACTTTTAAATGACTTTGAAGATTTAAAATCTAACGAAATCTATAACATTTTACTAAAATTGAAGAAACGTGTATTAAAATGAAAATCGATTCGGTTCAAAAGAGAAAACGAAACGAAAACGAATGCCAGAAGAGCATGCTGAATATGAAGGGCCTAACTTGGATAAATTCATAATTTCTTTTTTGCAATCATTGGTTCCATAATGATGCAGTTAAAAGACAGATTTGTTTCTCTGAATAATATAGCAGAAGACTTTAATTTTCTGACTGACAAAGCGTTTCAATCTATTGCAATGGCAGATTTAGAATCTAAAGTTGTTTTGAAATAAATAAAGAGCAATTTATAATTGAAATGTAATGCTTTATACACCAAATGATTGAACGATTGTAAATAAAATCCGATGACATGTTTCATTTAGATCTTTTAAATGTTTTCGCTACATGGGAATTGCCAGAATCGTACCCGAATATATAAAACGAGCTCTAAAAACATTTCTTTTAATGCCAACCACAGTAGCCACTGCTGAAAGTAGGTTCAGCAAAACTGAAAAATTATTAAAATTACTTGATATCGATGCCAGGTCAACAACGCGCATCATCTCTAGCTCTTCACATCATCTCTAGCTCTTCACATCATCTCCAGCTCTTCACATCATCTCTAGCTCTTCACATCATCTCCAGCTCTTCACATCATCTCCAGCTCTTCACATCATCTCCAGCTCTTCACATCATCTCCAGCTCTTCACATCATCTCTAGCTCTTCACATCATCTCTAGCTCTTCACATCATCTCTAGCTCTTCACATCATCTCTAGCTCTTCACATCATCTCTAGCTCTTCACATCATCTCTAGCTCTTCACATCATCTCTAGCTCTTCACATCATCTCTAGCTCTTCACATCATCTCCAGCTCTTCACATCATCTCCGGCTCTTCACATCATCTCCAGCTCTTCACATCATCTCTAGCTCTTCACATCATCTCTAGCTCTTCACATCATCTCTAGCTCTTCACATCATCTCTAGCTCTTCACATCATCTCTAGCTCTTCACATCATCTCTAGCTCTTCACATCATCTCTAGCTCTTCACATCATCTCTAGCTCTTCACATCATCTCTAGCTCTTCACATCATCTCCAGCTCTTCACATCATCTCTAGCTCTTCACATCATCTCTAGCTCTTCACATCATCTCTAGCTCTTCACATCATCTCTAGCTCTTCACATCATCTCTAGCTCTTCACATCATCTCTAGCTCTTCACATCATCTCTAGCTCTTCTTTCCATCGCAAGTGAACTTACCATCCAAATGAACTTCGATGAAATAATCACTAATTTTGCAAACATTAAAGCACGAAAAGTTAGGCTTAGAGCTTTGAACCTTTGATATAGGACCAAGGAGTGGATCGGTGGAGTGTTACTTAAATTACTTTATATTGTGAGTTTCTATCGTTATCTATGAGATATTGAGTCTGACACATTGACACCAATGTTCCCTTTAAGCTGCTATTTGATAGATGCCGCGCAGCAGTTTTGAGTTACCGCGCAGCAAGTTTCAATAGGGAAAGAATTTGAATTTCTGCGCCTTTACCAGAAAATTTAGTAGCGATTTAATTTCTTATTGTGCCTGGGACTCAGCCGCAGCTGTTGTTAAAATTCAATTAAGGACACAAGTTTAAATGTCAACAATGTATCTCCCATCTCTCACACACAGTAAACAGAATTTAACAACATCCTTCAACTCATTCGTCTAATACTAATACAAGAAAAATATCAAACACTCCCTTTAAAAAAATTAAAATAATTGACATTGGTGACTAGCCTTGAGGCAGAACAAAGACTTTAATATCACTCGCCGACTACTTACAAAAAAGACGATAATATCACTCGCCGACTACTTACAAAAAAGACGATAATATCACTCGCCGACTACTTACAAAAAAGACGATAATATCACTCGCCGACTACTTACAAAAAGACGATAATATCACTCGCCGACTACTTACAAAAAAGACTTTAATATCACTCGCCGACTACTTACAAAAAAGACTTTAATATCACTCGCCGACTACTTACAAAAAAGACGATAATATCACTCGCCGACTACTTACAAAAAAGACGATAATATCACTCGCCGACTACTTACAAAAAAGACGATAATATCACTCGCCGACTACTTACGAAAAAGACGATAATATCACTCGCCGACTACTTACAAAAAAGACTTTAATATCACTCGCCGACTACTTACAAAAAAGACTTTAATATCACTCGCCGACTACTTACAAAAAAGACGATAATATCACTCGCCGACTACTTACAAAAAAGACGATAATATCACTCGCCGACTACTCACAAAAAAGACGATAATATCACTCTCATCACTCGCCGACTACTCACAAAAAGACGATAATATCACTCGCCGACTACTTACAACAAAGACTTTAGTATCACTCGCCGACTAACTCACAACAAAAGACGTTTAATATCAATCACTTTAATTGTTTAAAAAAGTATATTTTGTGCCCTTGACCAATTTGATTTTACACGCAATTGAAATTTTTGACATAAGTATATCTATCGTGACCAAGATTGAAATCAACAGGTCAACTTGCATCTTGCGACGATGGGGCCCTGGGGACCTTAATGTCGTATTTTATTATATAAGCTGTACAATATTATTTTATAATTGCCCTATAGATTTTTAATATGGTTGATCAAATTTTTATGTAACAAGTTTGGTCAAGATCCATTCATTTAAAAAGTAGCCAAAGTTTAGATTAAACTTTATTTACCTCATGTCAGGAAAAAAAAATATATTTGGGCCCCGGCGAGGAATAATTTAACTATTTAAATTGCCTTTGACAATTGCGGGCCTGTACCCAACAACTTCACAAAGTTTCATGCTTCTACCTACACGGGAAAATGGAGATTTAGTAATGATTCAGTCAGTCAGTCAGTCATTCAGGGCTTTGCCTATCATTTGCATAAATGTTTTATCCTATTTCTTACTTTGAGTGCCACAGTTGACCCATGCTAATAGATGACAGAAACGTATCTGGCCACCCATCTCATATTTGGACTTATTTGTGGAGGTACTGTCGGTGTGGAAGCCGATATCCTAAACTGGGGTGGGCACGATAACCAGTGGCGTAACTAGGGGGGGTTTCCAAAGTCGAACGTTCGCCCGGGCCCCCAAATCCCTAGCTATAAAGCCACCACTAACGTCAGGAGTGGCATGACGTAAACTTTGCTACGGCTACTTTTTTGGAACGTGGGTGCAAGAAACACAAATAACTGGTTCTGTGTTATAACCGTTCAATGTTTACACTATTATTACCTGCATGATTTCACTGGACGGTTGACTTCAACAGATTAAGCGGCAGAATCATAGCTCAAAGTTTCCGGCTGAAAACTCTTGAAAATTACATGTAAATCTTTCTAGAATTAAGTTTTAAATAGACTGAAAAATACCTCCAAGATCCGGGTACAATCGGTCATTGTTATCACCAATCTCGTTATATCTGTTGTTTACAAATCTGACCCAATTGTAGTCGATATCGTCATCAACAACTTCGCCATGAAATGAACAGCCCAATTTCAGGTAGTTGAATTCTGGGCTCACTTGGATGTCGCCAAGCTTGTTAGTGCTGTAAGGTTCTATTCCTGTTGGAGAATTACAACAATCGTTACATTTTCCTCATGTTTTCTTACAATATATGATTCTTTTCTTCACGAGTAACGATTGTAAACCAAATTTATATCATAAATAAAACTATTTTTAACATGATGCTAATTTAGCCCCTGCATACATGTTTGAACATTTTCGAGATCTCGCTCGGAGTAAAAAAAAACTTATATAAAAATTATATTAACTCATAACGAAACTAGAAAGCAGAAAACAAAGAAATGTAAAGTCGAATTATTGATCGATTCTAGAGACAGGTTAAGAAAGGTTCACTGAAAAAGTAAAAAGAGATTAGCACAGATTAGATACACAATACACACAGTTAAGATAATTCAACAAAGGGGCACAGATACCATAGAAATTGTTGAGATAATTAAAGAAATAAGCACAGATAAGATACATGGAAATTCTAAATAGTTAAAGAAGAGGGAACAAATAGAGCACCTAGAGTTGAGATAATTGAAGAAATGGGCACAGATAAGATTCATAGAGTTTAGATAATTGATTTGAGATTATTGAAGAAAGGGGCACATGCAAGATAAATGGAGTTGAGATAAGTAAAGAAGGAGCATAAATAAGATATATTGAAATTCTAAATAATTGAAGATAGGCGCACAGATAAAATACATTACGTTGAGATAATTGAAGAAAGGGGCACACATAAGATACATAGACAGTTGAGATAATTGAAGAAAATGTGACAGATACGATACATAGAGTTTAGATAATTAAATAAAGGGGTACATATATGACATATAGAAATTTAAGATAATTGAAGAAAAGACACAGATCAGATACATGGAGGTCAGATAAAGAAGAAAATTAATCAATTTTTAAAAAAATCAATAATCAAACGTACTGCTTTTGTAAAGCGTGAACAATTTATAGTCTTGCCATGTTCCATGACTATTAATCGAACACCGGTACGTTGTTTCTTGAGCTGGGGTGAAATTTAAAAATCGTAGCCTTGAATTGAGGACTTGTATAAGTGGGTCGCTGAATACAGTTACGAAGACATCACCAACTTTTTTTTCCCAGGTTAACCTAGATGAAATTAACTTCATTTTAAAACATGCTTGTTAAAGTTTTAGTTCTTAACTCCCCACATTCTTGCATTGTTTCCTAGCAAGCCTTGCAGCGATGACCTCACCTTCCTTGCATTAACTTGCCCCCTTCTTGCACCAACTCAGTCAGAGTTGTCAACTCTTTCAACAAAGCCCGACTTTTTGCAAGTCCAACATTTACACCTACATACACAAGATTAGAATCAATCACAAGTAGTTCTAAGTAAAACAAAATATTGAAACACGTTCCTTCCCGGAACAGATTTTTTTTTGGTGATATTAAAACAAATCTGTCTATGAAATTAATTTGCCAGAAATTTGGAAAAGCACAAGACAGCGCGAGCAAGCAAGCATGACGAATGGCCTTCGCTAAATTCGAGCAGGGGGGAGGTAGCTCAACCGCCTTGCGCATGTCTCGAGATCAACAATGCGTCTTGCGTGCACTCACATTGTTCTCATTTCTTCATGCTGCTGTTAATTTCCGTACTCAAACCTCTATTCCCTACACTATTTACGAGCAAGTCTGTGGCGTATGCTACGCCGTGGGTCGTTTCTAGTGAGTAATATTCGCTGGAAAACAATTTTAGTTGTACACGCATTTTTAAATGATTCAATATATGGTTAAATTTTTAACAATAATTATTCTAAAAGTTCAGTGAAAATTAATAAATATATAAATACTAGATGCGACCCGCGGCGTAGCATACACCGCAGACTTACTCAGGGATAGTGCAAAGAGAGGGGTGGACGGACACAAACTACATCACGAGGAAATCAGAACAACGGGAATGAAACTCAGGGGGGGGGGAGAGAACCACCAACGCATTGTTGGTCTCGAAACATGTGCACAGTGGTTAGCTACTTGCCACCCCCCACCCTGCACCATCCTAGCTTGCCAACCATAAAGTTGGATTGGCCGACCCTAGCGAGGGTCATTCGTCAAGCTTATTTGTCTTGTGCTTGTTCTGGTTATATATATATTATATATGGTGCATTGAAATTATTCTTCGGAATCCGTTCATTCATTAGAGTGTGTTTTGATATGCAGCTGTACATGATTATCAGGATAGTGGCAAGGTGAAGTCACATCAGTGTGATAAGTTGGCTGTGAAATTTGTGTAGACATACCGAAGCTGTCAATAGATGGCACCAAAAAGTCATCCCCTGTGATAGGCAAGAGAGCTTTGTAATTGCCATGATCGAAAGGACCGTTAAATAGCAGGTATATAGACAAATGTTGACCGGGATTGTAAACTCGAGGAGAGGTATGAGAACGTTCTCGGAAGTAAATGATGATACTGATGGGAAGTATTTCGGACGTCGTGATAATTTCTGCCTCGCCACCATATACTCCTGAAGTATTCATGACCTGAACGTATTGTTGAGGAGAGTGTATGACTACTTTTCCGTCACTGAGAACAACGGAGAGCACGTCGCCGAAGTTATTCCAAGGTTGAGAAACAAAGTTTACAGCCATGTTGTGACGTCATGTTCAAGAGTAAAGGGGGAAAAGAACGGGTACAAACATAAACATTTTTTAAAAATTAAAAGGTAATGTCTCAAGCTGTGGCTTGAACCCAGGACCTTCCGCGTGTTAGACGGATGTAATAACCACTACACTACGAAATGCATGTTCTCCTGTGAAGGAACAACGATAGTGAACTCAAAAAGCATCAATAGTCTTGATTAGCCCCCTCCCCTTTTCTCCACCAACTTTGCTTGTCAACCATTAACTGATTGATCGACCCCAGCGAGGGTCATTCGCCATGCTTGTTTGCACATACTCGCTTTGGTGAATTATATATATACTAGTGTATTACCTGTCAAAAATGACGGGAGTTTTCAAAATGGATATATTTCAGTTTTTGTAATTGCCCCTTTTGCCTGAAAGCCGCATAGTAAATAATCAGAAAATGAAATGTAGAGACCAAGAGAGAAAAATTAAATCTCTTTTCCATAATGAACAGTTTTATACGGACGTTTGAAAATAGTGGGTTTTTTTTTGTTTGCAATATATTTTTCAAGGTTATTTTTTTAGCGTTGGGGTTTCTAAAATCTAGCGTTACGAACGGACATAGCAGAGTATATATTTTGATTATATATACGAATATATGTGTTATGAGAAAACCTCCAAGCTTACTCTTCGCTTATATAAGTTTGCATGCATAATAATGATATAATCATGATAATAGTAAATGCATAGTGAATTACACATGGCATAAAGTGATACTACAGCAAAGAAGTTTGAAGTTCGAAGTACTAACAAATATTGCTGAGGAGTCAGCCGGGCATTAACTTGCGGCATTGAGTAGTGCGCACCAATTATGAGTGCACCAATAATACAGCACAGTGCCTTAAAAATAAATTATGTGACTGTAATGTGATCCACATCACGCATGTCTGTGGTTTGAAGCCGTTTAAGCTTCGTCGATGATTATCACTTGTCAGTTTATTCGCCCATTTGTCCAATCATTATTACCACAACATTATCAAAACATGTAAAAAATAAACTGTAATTTTACACATGTTAATAACTATTTATTTTGCATGAAACGTAGTAAGCAAAGTTTGTCCCAGGATAACAGAAAAGATTAACTTATCAACTGTTAATCATATTTACAATTTAATATACACCTGTTAGTAATTCTCATAACCGTTTTTATTGTTGTCAAGTCAGCACCTTTTCAAGATCTATTATGACTTGTCAATTTATGCGCCCATTGGTCCATACATTATTACCTTTACATTATCAAAAACATGTAAATAAAAAATTGTAGCTATTTACAAATATGAATATAAGGAACTATTTATTTTGCATGAAACCTTTGAAGTAAAGTTAAGCACTGGATAAAAGAAAATATTAAAGTATCAACTTTAATATACACGTTTTAGTAATTCTAATAAACGTTTTCATTATTGTCAAGTCAGCACCACTTCGAGTTCTATATTAAAAGCAAAGATTTTTTATTCAAAATTAGTCCAAGACGCATTAAAATATTGCATGTAAATAACAATACAAAAAACTACTGTGAGGAGTCCGATTTTTAAATATGTTATTTTCTTAAACATACAAATATGCAATCTTAAAGTGTATAAAAGAAAAACAAACGCTAAACTGAAGCATAAGTTGACAAATTTCATTTGCAGTAATAAATAATACCTTTGTAGTTCAAAACGCATCGAAACTTGACAACTGAACGACAACCAATTGTAAATTTCATAAACCGAAAAACGAATGTTATATATTAATATAGATAATTAAATTTTATAATTATGTACGTAATATTGACATGGACACATACACAAGAACGGACATTTAATGCAAACAAATAATAATAATATTAATCACATCAAATAAAACATGGCTCTTTTTACTTTGTTCCCTCCACACATTAATAAAAGCTCAAATAATGACGTCACGTCACAATATTTTATGGTGAGCAACACATTTTTTTAATCTCGAAAGCAACATTTTATTTTTTTTAATCGGGAGTTACCTCGCATAGCGTCCGGACTGACTGACTGACACAACTTGCGTGACAATTGCAAATTATATAGTTTAATATATAGATACTGACCATATCGATGAATGAAAGCTAGTATTATCTTGAGCACAATTATAGTTTAATATAGATACTGACCATATCGATGAATGAAAGCTAGTATTATCTTGAGCACAATCCAAGTGAAACGACGTTCTATCTTCGTAGATAGTTGAAAAATTTGAAAGCGGACAAGGGCCACGTAGGAACTCTTCATCTGGGACCCATGTATTATTTTGAGAAATAAAAGAAGATTATTTTGTAAAATTTCACTTCCTGGACAATGATGTCACAAAATAGAACCCGGGGGGGGGAGAGAGAGAGATTATTACGTTGGAAACGATACCCCCGTGAATATCTTATATATATAGATATATATATATATAAATGAATGTATGTCTGTGTGCATGTCCTTTATAGCTGACTAAACCATTCATCCGATCGTCATGAAACTTTTGAAGACTGTTGAGTACGCACCTGGGATGGTAACTGGCAACTTTTTTCCCTAAATTTATCACTCATGAGGCGCCGGGGGGGGTGGCCATAATGTCATTTTGAGCTATATAAAATTTAGTTTCAGCGCTAGCTACTGTGTAAATTGATGGAGCTTAACCAAACTTTGTATATAAAAACTTGATAGCCAATAATAAAACACTAAAGGGCATTGAACTCCTAATAGTCATTCCTTCGGGGCTGGGGGCCCAAATAGTTCTTTTTCTTAAACGTTTAAGATTTTATGCACCATTCAATTATTAACAATCTTGACAAATAATGAAAAATGTGTCCATTATTATGCAGATTGGAATGAACAGGTGTTTTGAACTTTATATCTTGCACTGAATGGGCCCTGCGGCCCTTAATGTCGTTTTTTGCTTATAAGAGCTATATAAAAATTAGTTTATGCGTTAGCTACTGAATAAATGAATGGATCTTAACCAAAATTTGTATACAAAAACTTAGTAGCCCATATTAAAAAAATTAAGGTTTCTGAACTTCTAATGTCAATTTCGTCGGGGCCAGAGGCCCCAACTTTCTTTTCTTCGTATATGTTTAAGATATTTTTCCCCATTCAATTTTTCACGATCTCGAGGAATATATATATGAGGAAACTGAATTAAATGAACAGGTTTTTGAAATTGACATCTTTCACAGAATGGGCCCAAGGGCCCCTAAATGTGTTTTTTTTCGTATATTATCTTTATACAAATTAGTATTAGCGTAAAATAATGAGAAAATTAATAGCTCTTGACCCATCTTAGTATATAAAAACTCAAGGGTCTATATTTTATTACTATAGGGCACTGAACTCCTAATGTTCATTCCCTCGGGGCAGGGGGCCCAAAATGTAATTTTAGTGAATTTTTAATATTTTATCGTCCATTCAATTTTTAACAAATATTGAGAAATATAAATAAATGTATGTATTTTAAAATTTATTCAAATGAACATGTGTTTCGCACTTTATTTCTTGCGATAATTGGGCTCTGGGGCCCACAAAATGTCAGTTTTTTGCTAATATGAGGTATATAAAAATTAGTTTATGCGTTAGCTACTGAGTTAACGAATGGATCTTAACCAGCATTTGTATACAAAAACTTGGTATCCCATATTAAAATACTATAGGGCACAGAAATTTAAATGTCCTTTCCTTTGGTGCAGGGGTCCCAAATGTCTTTTCTTCGTATATGTTTAAGATAGTTTTCCCCATTTAATTTTCACGTCCTTGAGGAATATATATATGAGGAAACTGAATTAAAATGAACAGTTTTTTTAAATTAACATCTTTCACCGAATTGGTCCTGGGGCCCCTAAATTTAGTTTTTTTTCCCCTTATATTAGCTGTATAAAAATTAGTATTAGCGTAATTTTCTGAGAAAGTTAATCGGTCTTGACCCATCATAGTATTTAAAAACTCAAGGGTCTATATTTTATTACTATAGGGCACTGAACTCGTAATTTTCATTCCCTCGGGGCAGTGGGCCCAAAATTAATTTTTAGTAATTGTTTAATATTTTATCGCCCAGTCAAATTATACCAATATTGAGAAATATATTAATAAATTATGCATTTAGAAATTTATTCATATGAACATGTGTTTCGCACTTTATTTCTTGCAATAATTGGGCCTCGGGGCCCTTACTGTCGTTTATTTTGCTTATACGAGCTATATAAAAATTAGTTTATGCGTTAGCTACTGAGTAATTGATTGGATCTAAAACAAAGTTTGTATAAAAAAAACTTGGTAACCCACATTAAAATACTCAAGGTTTTTAACTTCTAATGTCTTTCTCTTCGGTGCCGGAGGGCCCCACATGTCTTTTTTCATATATGTTTAAGATATTTTTGCTATTCACTTTTTAAACGATCTTGATAAATATACCCATTATGAAACTGAATTGTAATGTAAAGGTTTTTGAAATTGGCATCTCGCACCGAATAGGCCCGGGGCCCCTTTATGTCATTTTATTCACTATATTAGCTATATTAAAATTAGTTTATGCGTTAGATATTGAGAAAATAAATTGATTTTGACTAAAGTTAGAATATAAAAACTTAAGAGCATATAATATATTACTATAGGGGACTGAACTCCTAATGTCCATTCCCTCGGAGCTGGGGGTCCCAAATGTCTTTTTTACTGAACGGTAATAATTTAATTCCCCATTCAATTTTACACGATTTTGAGAACTTTAGCTTGAGTACAATGGCAATAAAAAAAAATTATCACTTATTTTTTGGCTGGGCCTCATATATCGTTTTTCCTTTTGTAAGCTTTTTAATTATTTATTTATTTATCAGTTTGCTATTAAACTTGGACTTTTTTTGCTCACTTCCCCGAAGGTCTCTGGCATAATTCTTTTAAAACATACCAATCATTGGTTGCTTTCAATTTATTCATTTTTAATCAGATTTGCAACGCACGACGGGTCTGCTAGTAATTTAATAAAATTATGTTCGAATAGTGAGGCAGTGAATTGTAATGGTTTCTACGAAACGAGAGATTTCTTAATTTTGGTGCTGCAAAGGCGGCTTTGATGCATGAAATATTTCCCCTAAAAATATGTTTTATTGAATCCAATCATCACCAGAGACAAGTTGTCTGCGGAGTCCTTTCGGATAATTTTCTTTCTAGCTACAGTCTGTAATCCTTAATATCGATATTGTATTGCCTGTAACTGGACATAACCTTAGAGTTCTTGGTTAACTACAATTTATATTGTAACTTGTCATAGCGATAGAGTTCTTGGTTAACTATAATTCATATTGTAACTGGTCATAGAGTTAGATTTCTTGGTTATCTAAATTTGTAATATTGTATAGCCTGTAACTGTTCATAACGTTAGAGTTCTTGGTTAAGTAGAATTGATATACTTATATTTGTTAATGTTTGTGATGTTTTAAGCAATTATAAAATACCGAATGTATTTATGGAAAAATTTGGTAAAATTTGTACTTGTATTACGTGGGGATGAGGCTTAATTTAGCTGCTGAGAAATGTAAGGATTTTTACTAAACAGACTATTTGATAAAAAAATTAAACAATCTTTGTACACTCGTCTTGATGTCGGGTGAAATAAGGATAATATAAACGAAATTACCTCCTAGAACTTTTACCAAGTATTTTATAAAATACGATATATTAACGGTGTCTTTATAGAGATGATGTTTAGCGAAATATCCCCATGGGACAAATTACGTTAATATATTTGAAAAGTCTGTCCTGTGTGGATGTCTGTTCGAGCTTGCACAAGCAAATACTCCTTTACCATACCAGATAGAGGGCTTTAGTCTTTTGCAAATAAGTTAAGGAGGTGCCAAGAACGTGCACGGGCCAAAAAATTCCCGAAAAGTTTTACTGGATTTCCTGGACCCAAAGAAATATCTGTATATTGTCAATTTCTCGCCAACCATAACATATATCGGGGTGAAACAAAAGCCAAACGATAACTAATAATATTTAGAACATCGTTGGAGAAGGATTTTTTGAAAAATCTCTTTTCGTTCGACTTCGGTAAGTTTAGCATCAATTTGTAGAGGGCAATTGTTTTGTTTACTTTCACAATTATTGATTTGAAATGACTTTGAATTTAATACAGAATGATTTTGCTTGAAAAAAATTGTTGTAAATTGCGCTTAAATACTCATTCGAGATTTTATTAAATTATTTTTCGAAGCCTTACCTCACCAGTTCGCCATCGAACACAATTTCAGCTTGTAAGGGTAAATAGCCTCTTGGGGAACGTTAAAAATACAAAATGTTACTAGTAAGCTTTTAACATGGTGTACCATGGCGTAAATCATTGTGTATTTTTCTTGTAAAATTTACAACCCATGTTTGTATGCACAAAGTATTCCGTGTTAATCAAATATCAATTCTATAAAGTCTTCAAGTCCATCCACAGTGACTAGCTCAAAGCCGAGCCTGGAAAATAGTGTATTTTTATCTCCAAAGCCACCTTTCAAAATTGGTGTTATAAAAACCGTTATATCCCGAACTTTGCACACAGATGCGTCACGTAATTAATTCTGTCTACACATTCATGTTCATAACACCCGACATTAGTTAACACAAAAAAGCGAGGTGCGAAAAATATTGAAAACCATTAATAAATAATCCATAGCACTCTTAATTTGCTTTGCAAAAGCAATTTTTTTAAATGTGGTTGTTTTGTTGTGTTTTTTCCCATTTAAATATGTTTTTTTAAGTCTTCCAGTAGACAATTAATAAATTTTAAAAAAAGAAATACACATGTCGCTGTTCCTTCAGACAAGTGATCGTTTTGGTGTTGTTTTTTTTAACAAAAGAAGGCGAATAAAAAAAACTAATAACTAATTTACCTCCAAGACTGAAGACGAGGCACAAGAAAAAAGTCAAGACTTGAAATATTGAACAAACTGACATGGCTTAGACTTGAGCTGCTTCAAAGACATCGGAAATAAAATATTTTTATACATGATGGTACATAAACTGAAATTGACATCGTTAATATGTACAGCTAACATTACACTAGATTGATATCATGTGTACAGCTAACATTACACTAGATTGATATCATATGTACAGCTACATTACACTAGATTGATATCATGTGTACAGCTTTATTACACTAGATTGATATCATGTGTACAGCTTTATTACACTAGATTGATATCATGTGTACAGCTCGTATTACACTAGAATGATATCAATGCTAGTCACATGCTATCCTTTCTATTAGAAGATAATGTAATTATTAAGATAATTAAAATAAAATCCCCAAATCATTATAATAAATGTGCACTAGTTAACACCTACCTACCAAAGTCGATATTTGAAAACTGTTATTGAGAAACTGTTAAACGCTGAACTAATTGCAAAAACAGAAACAGTACTAGATTTAATACAGTGGTGGAGCTAGGGGGCGGAGGGGATGGTCCGTCCCGGCGGCACACATTTAGGGGCGGCATTTGTGGGCATTTGAAAAGTAAAACCATTTCCGACAACCTCCATTTTTCTTTTGAAGTGTGGGAAAACTCGAGTGACACAAAAATACTCGTACTTTCGAGTCCTAACTAACGGCTTTGCGCAACATTTGTTTGATTAGATAGTGGATGTTATAACTAATTTAAAACCGTTCAAAAATTTTTAATCGTTCAAAAAAGGTATCGATTTGTTTGGAAAATTAAGCGGTACAAAGAGATGTGCTAATAGAAAAAGCTGTTATATCAGCCAAAAAAAATTGTGAATAGTTGTAGATATCAACTGAACGCGGAGTTAGAAGGGATAACAAAATATGAGTTTAGGAAATTACGAAGACGTGGTTCTATCTTTAGAACAAGAACTACAACGAGAAATGTTTTTATCTATGGATGGAATTATAAAAGAACGCTTTGATGAGTTGCATGTCCTTGCAAGGAAATATTCGTATATAATACCATGTAACCTACTAAATGAAGCATTTCAACAACAAATAAATTACTTTATTGACATTGATAAAGAACAATTCCATATTGAAAGAAAAAGGATCCAGATTTTATGCTGTACATACACTACAAGAAGAGACATTATGTTAGAAAAACCGGGGTAAAGGCCTCTTAGATCTATTAAAATTTATTTAACAGTATAGATTGAAAAATCCTATACCCAACATTGTAATTTTGCTCTGAATTTTTTCAAGAATTACTATTAGTGTCGCTTATTGTGAAAGGAGCTTCTCCAAACTGAAGTTGATAAAAAAAATTATCAATGTTCCTTAATGAGTGATTTAAGACAACGAAATCTTGCAATATTGTCCATAGAACAAGATATTACAAATAATTTAAATTTCGATGTCACAATACACTATTTTTCTATTATGAAAGTTAGGAAAGTAAATAAGTAAATGTATAAATATGTTTAAATACTAATGTGTACAATTTCTTTTTTTTAATAATTTTTTTGGGGGAGTAAATTTGGAATATGTTTTTTCTCATTTTATTTCGCTGCGAACTCAGTAACTTTCTTGTGTTTTTTTTTAAGTATCGTGTATTTTTATAAATATGTGTTTATATGAATATCATCTCATGCGGCCTCTTTTATTACTGCTTACATAAATATGGCACGCAATGGTAAACATGTTCCCACACCTTTACTTCGTTTCAATTACAATTATTTATTCATGTTAATTAATTTATAAAACCATCATGTAATCGACGAAGTGGCCGTCCAAAAATGACGTAACGCGATTTTAGCTGATTTTTCACCCTTTTCCCCCTTTGTCAAACGTCGTCACAAAAACTTAGACGTCAATATGACGTCACAAAGCTTTGACACCCCCTTCCCCCCACATTAAAAGGCATAATTCCTATTTGAAGATGAGCATGTTTCCAATCAAATTTTTGTCATTTAAGTGTGTTTTTAGTGTAAGGCTGCACTCTAATATCGTAATACGGGTTTTAAATAAACGTCATTAAATAAACTGTCAGTAATAAAATATTTAAGTGGAAATTTTATTTAAAGTTGCGCGTTTTGACGTGACGTCTAATTTCTTAAACACACCCCCTCGTCACTCATCGTCACAAATGACTCTCCCCCCCCCCAGGTGCGCGACTTCATTTATGTACGGCCCCTAAAAAGGGCGCCAAATTGGAGACTGTCCGGGGCGGCAAAATTTCCAGCTACGCCACTGGTTTAATATACACGCGGATAAGAACAATCCAACATTAATTTTAAAATATTGATTAAAATATTCTTAAAAAACATAAACAAAACCTAAACATACTGAGGAGCAACAATTATCAAAGTATCGATCGTGGGTCCTTTACAAATGAGATAATAACGTGAGCTAATGATAAAGTTTTATTTTAATTGTGTGTTAGTTTTGGAACTTCTATTTAAATACTTATCAAAGTTGTATATGTACAGTGGCGTACCTAGTTATTTTGATGCCCGTGGCGGTCTCCAATTTGCCGCTTTTTCTAAAACTATCAAATAGTGGTTTTCTATAAACCAATAATCATAAATAAATAACGTCTAGCCTCTTCTTGTAGTACATGTCATGTACATCCACAAAAACCTGCATCCCTTTTATTACAATTTTTCGTTTATAAGGCTACACCAATATATTAATATTATTTTTTTTTGTTTGCAGGACATGGACCTGATCAAAACATTCTTTTATATCCTTTAATTCCTCGTTCTTCTCGTTCTATGATAGACCCAACGCCTCATTAAGTTTTCACACTCACATTGTTTCCTCCTTCAAACTCGACGTACAGTTGATATCATGTAAACTGGCTCAATGGCATGTTTTATATTCAAATCAGTTTTATACAGTCTCTGCGGATGGACATTCGGTGACTGAAAGAAGTTTCAAACAATGGTCAATTTAGCTGAAAATAAGACAATAACCAACGCTAGTCGCTTCCTTTTCTCCATCCTCCAGTCACTGACCAGATCCGACACTGGTCCTGCTACATTGAAATATCATCAGAGTAGAACTATCTACAAACAATAGGCTAAGAATATCAGAGCACTTATCGAGGCCTTAAAGAAATAAAAGAAGAGCTGCCGCACAACATGTGTTGCACTAGCCGTTGTTTGTCTAGCTCTGATTGTAATTAATATTTAGATTTTCAATTACTCTTATTATAATCACTCTATGATCGGCATAAAGGCGCTATTATTTAATGTGATAAAAATTACTCCTCTGCCATTTGAAGCTCATTATCTTAAAAAACCAACAACTGATGGCACGATTCGTTTACAGTATAGATAAAATATTACACAAGAATCTCTTTTCAAGCTGATGTTTTTTTCTTGCATGAAACACAGCTGAGAAAATATTTTTATAACTAAAATTTAAAGGCTTGTGGTGTTTATGGAGTATTTTATATTTATTCAAAAGTATTTTCTAAACCTTACACCCAGGGCCGGATTAAGCTATCTTGCTGCCCTAGGCACAAACCCACATGGGGGCCCCCGTCTGCCCTTGGTCCCCGATCATCCACTGACCTCTGGTATGTTCAATATTATGCACAAAAACTAACAAATAAAACAGTTGTCAACACAAATGTTTGTACTAATATCACTCATATCAAACTTACAATAAGGTATTTCTGAATTAAACTTAACAGTTAATTAATTTTGTAATAATAATAGTTGACAAAAATACTTTAACTTGTTTAATTGATGAAAGAGACAGAGAGAGCACACATTTACATTTTAAAGCTCTTTTTTTTCTAGATTTACATCTGGAAAAGATTTTGAGTACATAATCAGCGTTAATTTTGAACAAAAAGTCTGCATCAATCATCAGCAGAGATAACGAATCAATCCTTTCTTGTTTCTTTGTCGATCTACTTGGATTTTTTTTTGTCTTTGTACGTTTGAACTGAAAAAAAGAGCGCTCAGTTGAACAGTTTTTAACCATTAATTTTAAAATATACGCAAGACGATTTCTACATTTGGAAAAGCTCACTAGATGTTGTCTCTATTACTTTGTATAATTCTGCATGACTGAACATGTTGTTTTAAGATTTTCATGCACGACACTTGTGACGAATATGTTTGTGGTACATCTACCAAGACAGAAATCGCTCTGCTATATCATTACATACCCGTCCTCTTCTACTCATCTCTGTCTTATTTTGTCAACAATGGCATAGAAAGCAGGTAAGCGAAATTTGTCTCTGGCATTCAGGAATACCTCAGGGGCATCGCCATCAATGAACACTGTCTTCCGTTTACAATTATTGGTCAAAGTTGACCTGGTGTTGTTTCTTTTGCAGCTTCTTCAAACCTTTCAAATACTAATGAAGAATACAAATCAGCAAAAAATTTTCAAGTTCACGTGTTCATTTTGTAGAGCTTAACTGACCCTGTGAAAATGTTGTAACGCTTCTTCCCAAAAGACATGCATGAGAGCGAATTCTAATTTTTGCATCTTCTTTGCTATGTTTTCTTTGTTATCTCTGGGTCTTTTTGTAAACATTCTAAACTTCTATAATTTGAAGTTGAGACTTATGGATAATTTTCGAGTCGATATTACATTTGCGATTTGCTAATGTCATGCCAATTACGCGCGATTACATGGACAATATACACATTTTTCTTGAGGACTTGTGGTGCCCCCAAACGCTTGGTGCCCAAGGCACATGCCTTGTTTGCCTAATTGTTAATCCAGGCCTGCCTACACTTCAATAATGACCACATCACCATTTTCATTAAGATTGGAATTAACTAACGAAATTGTAGTAGAATGTGACATAATGATTCAAAGGCGAATAATAATGTAGAGAATTATTGAAGAACAATATTGTCACATTTATTACACTAAAACATTATCTCTAACTGTAATTAAGATTTATTAAAAGAAAATTATAGGGAACATGAGTTTAAAATATTGAAAATAATGTTAGACAGAATCGACTGCTGGGACTAAATACAAATAATGGTAGACAGAATCGACTGAAGGGACTAAATACAAATAATGGTCGACAGAATCGACTGCTGGGACTAAATACAAATAATGGTAGACAGAATCGACTGCAGGGACTAAATACAAATCTCTAGAAACTAACATTCACCGGAGAATTCCGCATTTTATAGCAAGGCGATCTCGTAATATACATACATGGCTAATCTGCTGACTAAAATCTTTAATGAAATCTTACACAGTTCATTTACTGACTTAAATCGTTTGTATAGTCTTACACAAGCAGTTAATCTGCTTATTATAATCTATAATTTTATCTTACATATTTAATCTGCTGACTTAAATTTGTAATCTTCTGTGCTGTTAGCATTAGCAACACTAAAGGTCTTTTATTGTTTCTGCATGAGATTTGCTGTCACTTAATTGAACTAGTTGTTTTTTGTTTTGATTTTTAAATACAAAAATACACAAACAAATTGTGTAATGAAACAAATAAATTTGAGCTTTATTCGTAAACTAATACGACAGTAGACGTTTCTTCTAATGTCTTCGTAAGTAAATTTAACATAAAGAACGTACTTACATAACTTACATAAGTAATAGAATTTAATTAAATTCTTACAACATATTATATCATAAAATAGTTATGTAAATTAAAAAGAAAGGGAAAACGACAACAAACAATGTCATAAGATATAAGAAAAATCATAACAAAATGTGTCTGTATTTTGTATTTTATTTAAAAGCTTTATCGCGGTCCTATTCTATATGTTCTATTGTTTTTAAAAAGGTTTTTTATAAATATTTTAAATATTAAAGATATTTCGATCTTTCTGCATATTTCTCTCTCTCTATCTCTCTCTCTCTCTCTCCCTCTAACTTTCTCTCTCCCTCTCTCTCTCAATCTCACTTGACAAATAACATTAGTATGACGCTAAAGCATACTCGTCGTTTTATGCGGAAACTCAGTTCATATCTACTTCAATCATGGAATAAAACAATGTTCTGGACTGTTCAACCCTAGAATGTAGATCAGAAAACAAAGATTTATTGCCGTCTGGTCCATAATTGACGCCATCCTATGATGAATTATAATCAGACATTGTCATTTTATAAGAAATACATCTCAGCAGACGATGACTAAAGGCAGCTGGCATGATCTCCAAGTTCATGGACATGTCAGTTTTGATTCAAGGTTATCCTGCGATTCGTTCGCTAAGGCCTCGGTTGTTTGTTTCTATAGTCTGTTTATCTGTTGCTTCAGATGAGCGGATTTTTTCAAAATTATTTCAAGGTCAAGGACTTCTGACCTGTCACTACCGATATTCCCTCTAAGGTTCGTTGGCCCGTGTGCAAAGTTGCACGGCATCCTTTTTTCCCCAAAATTTTAAATCCAGAAATACAAATATTACATTATACTTATTAAAATTTCATTCGCGGTGATTCTAAGTTGCTGTGCAGCGTCGGTAAGATACTTGCTAGGCCGCTCAGCTACGCTGCATATTGGAAACATTGCGCACTGCTAGCCACTGCCTATACACACACACATTGTCCGTAACAACAAACTAATAAACAAATACGTTGATTTTCACTTATTTATAATGATTGATTTTTGTTCATATCTCATATTTTATAAATATATGTATATATCAACAAAGAGAGAGAGAGAGAGAGAGAGAGAGAGAGAGACAGAGAGAGAGAAAGTGAGAGACAGAGAGGGAAAGAGTGGGAGAACGAGAGAGGGATAGAAAAGATAGAGAAAATAAGAGATTGAGAGGCAGAGAGAGTGACAGAAAAAGTGTGTTACAAAGAAAAAATAAGAGAGAAAGAGAGAGAGAGAGAGAGATGGGGAGGCAAAGAGTGTAAGATCGAGAGAGAAAAGAGAGACAGAACGAGAAAGAGACAGAGAAAGAGACAGAGAGTGAGACAGATGATATAGAGAGAAATAATAAGAGAGAAAGCATGTGACTGAGAGACAGACGAGAGTTGAAGTTTATTAGCAACAGTATTAGGATTGTTATGCTGGTGTACTATCTGATTATAGCCTGTCTTATCATGACTTACTAACTGTTTATTGCCTGTTTTATGCTGGTGTACTATCTGTTTATTAGTAAATGTATAACATCTAAACAGGGTATTAGTTAGCCTGACAGGACGTAACACAACAGCAAGCGTTTCGGCAAAGAGCCTTCCTCAACGAACAAATAGTACACACATAAAACCAATGTAACGAAAGACCTTAGCTGCGGTGAAATCCAATTAGTCCAGTAAGGATATGCCGAAACATTCGCTGTTGTGTTACGTCAGGCTAACTAATACCCTGTTTAGATGTTATACATTTACTAATTTAAAAGCCTGGTTGCAGTCTCACCCCCATTATTTTATTTATCTGTCTCATGATGACGAACTACCTGTGAATTGCCTGTTTTATTCTGGTATACTATCTGTTTATTGAAGTAATGGGGGTGAGACTGCAATCAGGCTTTTAAATAGGTAAATGTATAACATAAAAACAGGATATTAGTAGGCCTGACAGGACGTAACACAACAGCGAACGTTTCGGCAAAGAGCCTTCCTCAACGGACAAATAGTACACAAATGAAACGAATAAAACGAAATAATTTTAAAAAAAACACTTAGCTGCGGTGAAATCCAAGTAGTCCAGTAGAGATGGACGTTGTGTTACGTCCTGTCAGGCCTACTGATACCCTGTTATTATATTATACATTTACCTATCTGTTTATTGCCTGTTTATGCTGATCTGCTATCTATTTATTGCCGGTTTTATGCGGGTGTACTATGTGCGGATGGCCGGTTTTATGCGGGTGTACTATGTGCGTATGGCCGGTTTTATGCGGGTGTACTATGTGCGTATGGCCGGTTTTATGCGGGTGTACTATGTGCGTATGGCCGGTTTTATGCGGGTGTACTATGTGCGTATGGCCTGTTTATGCGGGTGTACTATGTGCGTATGGCCTGTTTATGCGGGTGTACTATGTGCGTATGGCCTGTTTATGCGGGTGTACTATGTGCGTATGGCCTGTTTATGCGGGTGTACTATGTGCGTATGGCCTGTTTATGCGGGTGTACTATGTGCGTATGGCCTGTTTATGCGGGTGTACTATGTGCGTATGGCCTGTTTATGCGGGTGTACTATGTGCGTATGGCCTGTTTATGCGGGTGTACTATGTGCGTATGGCCTGTTTATGTTGGTGTACTATTTGTGTATTGCATGTATCGTTACGTATGTCGTAAATGTGAATTATCTTTGTGATACCATATATTAGTTAACATAATTACAAAAAACGACATGCTGCTGAAGTGATACTTTCATTTTAGATTTGTATTTTCTGAAGATTATGTGTCCTGTATTGTTCACTAGCAGCAAAACGACTCATGGTTTTGCTTGGAGTTATTGCAAATGATACACTCAGGATTTCAATTAATTTGAAAACGAAACAATTAGACATTCAATATTAGCTTTCTGGAAGTCAAATTATTTATCTCATTTCATAACATTTTCTATTTTGAAAACTCAAACTATGACTTAACGAATACTTCGGGAATGTAATGGTTTGGTTACGGGCCTTTGGTAGATTTACACGAATCGATGATCGCAAAGATTGCGGATTTGGTGGCTTCATTTCAGACTTCAGTTTAAAGAATATGAGCAAAAAAAGGGACAGAGAAAATCTGTTTTAAAAATGACATACCTTGATGTCTTTACGGAAAAATTCGAAAAAAAGATATTGGACAAACTCGTATATAATTTGGTTCTCTGATAGAAATTCCCAGCCCGTTCTCTGACTCACAGCGATAGACGCCCTGATCACTATTCTGTACACTGTATATCGTCAGTCTTCTGCCGTTGTATGATAACTCGTACTTCCTGGTTCCTGTCGGTACAAGCGTACCGTTGGGTAGATACCATCTGTTTGTGGTGGTGCTGTTGGGATAGCTGAAACTAAACAATGATCACGTGGTTAGCTGCACAAACGTTTTGTGGTGGGTGACACATGTTGATTACTAACCCCCCCCCCATGAGTTTGAATACAAGCTATTTATAGAATTACTGCCACAAACATTTAATGCCACTACAACGCATTTTTTGGCGCCGATTTACTTATTCAGACAGTTACACCTTGCAATATTTTACAATATATTTGCAGATAAGATACATAGAATTGAGAATTGAGATAAGTTTAAAAAAACCGGCACAGTTAAGATTTAAGATACATAGAAATTGAGATAATTAAAGAAAAGGACACAAATAAGACACATAGAACAATGCGATAATTGAAGCAATGGGCACAGATAAGATACAGAAAATTGAGATAGGTGGAGAACAGTGTACAGAATAGATACATAGAAATTTGAGATACCGGTAATTGAAAATTTTGGTACAGACAAGATACAAAGAATTGAGATAATTAAAGAAAGGGGCACAGATAAGATACATAGATTTGAGATAACTGAAAAAAGGGAACAGATACGATGCATAGAGTAGAAATAAGTGAAGGAAGGGGCACAGATAAGATACATAGAGTAGAAATAAGTGAAGTAAGGGTGAACAGATAAGATACATAGAGTAGAAATAAGTGAAGGAATGGGGAACAGATAAGATACATAGAGTAGAAATAAGTGAAGTAAGGTGAACAGATAAGATACATAGAACAAAAATAAATGAAGAATGGGCCACAGATAAGATACATAGAGTAGAATAAGTGAAGAAATTTAAAGCATTTTTTTTTAAAAACACCATGCAAACTTAATAATTTTGTAAACATTGAAATCTCGAAATCTCCTCAAAATTCTACGTCATTAATCCTACATGTGTATATACCCTCATGATCGGCGTCGGCTTGAATTGGTGAGGGAGCTGTTGGTTAAAAACTCCACCGTGAAGTCACTAAACTGTCTATTCCAGCAAACTAAGAAAATATTAGTTTTTTTGTTTGTTTTTTGTTTGTTTTTTGTTTGTTTGTTTTTTTTTGTTAATGCGCTTGTTAAAGTTTCAGCTTCGCAGCCAGAAGGCATAGAGTTACTTAGAAACAGAAGGCATAGAGTTACTTAGAAACAGAAGGCATAGAGTTACTTAGAAACAGAAGGCATAGAGTTACTTAGAAACAGAAGGCATAGAGTTACTTAGAAACAGAAGGCATAGAGTTACTTAGAAACAGAAGGCATAGAGTTACTTAGAAACAGAAGGCATAGAGTTACTTAGAAACAGAAGGCATAGAGTTACTTAGAAACAGAAGGCATAGAGTTACTTAGAAACAGAAGGCATAGAGTTATTAGAAACAGAAGGCATAGAGTTACTTAGAAAAAAGCATAGAGTTAGAAACAGAAGGCATAGAGTTACTTAGAAACAGAAGGCATAGAGTTACTTAGAAACAGAAGGCATAGAGTTACTTAGAAACAGAAGGCATAGAGTTACTTAGAAACAGAAGGCATAGAGTTACTTATAAACAAACACACTTAAATATTGTCGTCTGTCGTAGGACACAGTTGTTGTGTACTTAACTCCCCCATTCTTGCCAAGTTCCCTCCCATCTCTTGCACCATCCTTGCATTAACATTCTCCTTTCTTGCACCAACTCAGATATAATTGGAAGAATTGCTGTTCTTCCCCATCCCGTTTTGTAATTAAACATTTACAACCAATGGTTATTTTAACGGGCACGACCAATGGTTACTCTTGCAGGCCCGAACAAGGGTTACTCTAACAGGCACGATAAATGTTACTTTAAAGGGCACAACCAATGGTTATTTTTGTAATCTAGCAGGCTCAACCAGTGGTTATTGTAATCTAGCGGGCTCAACCAGTGGTTATTGTAATCTAGCGGGCCCAACCAATGGTTAATGTCTTCTTGAAACCAAAACCATTGGTTATTGTACTCTAATAGCACAATCAACAGTTAATTATCTCTAAATCGCTCGACCAGCGCCCCTAGTGCTTATTCAAGATGTTCATTTGTCATCATTTCAGTAACAAATCTTCTCTTTATTCATGTCTGAAATTTACACCAACATACACAATATCATGATCAATCCAAAGTAGGTCTATGGCAAATAAAATGTTAAAACATTTTCCTTCCAAGAACAGAATATTTTGTTGTTCTAGATAATAAAACAAATAAACTATATTCACTGAAAACTACCAGTCGTACAAGCATTTTTATGACTAAATATATTGTTAGATTAAATTTTTTATGATTTTATTTTTTTAAATGTGATATGAACAATCATAAATATGAATATACTGACGTGAACGATGAATTAAGAAATCCCTCTATCGTAGCAAAGATAAAAAATCACTGCCTCTCTATTTGGGCATAATTTTATTACATTACATTCCGGGAGGTATCGTTATCTACGTAATAGGCCTTTTTGTATTCTTTTTGGTGAGTTATTTTCCACGAAGACACATGATTAAAAACGATCTTTTTAAATCCCTTATATTAACTTCGAAATCTTGTCGTACGTTGGGTGGAAAAACAAAATTAAAAAATGACCCACTTCCCGTAATGCCATCGAGCTCAAATTTGGCACATGGACCCGTCTTACCTAACAATGCATCGTATCAAAATTTCAGATCGATCGAACGTACCGTAATTAAATTAATTCATTTTTAGTTTATCTCTATATAAACTATATGTAGCGGTCGCTATCGTTTACATTTTACGGGTCACTTGACTTCAGTCCAGCCACAGGTGAACACATCTCGTGCTTTAACCAGGTGTACCGGCGTGCTTTTGTTTACATTTTGCGTGTCACGCTGAGCTCGGTCCAGCGATTGGTGACAAGACCTTTCCCCTCTACCACCCAACCCCCCCTTATTTCGTAGACAGGTGAAAAGCTCGGTAAATCAAGGGGACAAGCGTGGGGTAGAAACTCTGCACCTATCTCACTTCCTTTATTTTGAGAAATAAAAAATATCGTTTTTAATCATGTGTCTTTGTGGAAAATAACTCACCAAATAGAATACAAAAAAGGCCTATTACGTGGGTAACGATACCTCCACGAATGTAATGATGCTTGCAATATTTACCCTAAAAATATTTTCTCTTGAATCTAATCCTCACCAGACACAAGTAGGCTGCGAAGTCCTTTCGGATAAAATGATTTTTTTTCTAGCTCCAGTCGGCAATCCTTAATATCGCTATTGTATTGCCTGTAACTGGTTATAACGTTAGAGTTCTTTGTTAAGTATAAGAATTGATACACTTGTATTTTTTAAAAGCTTGCCAATCAATATTGTATTTAAGCAAACATAAAATACCGAATGTATTTTCGTTCAATTTGGGTAACATGAGTAGTTGTATTACGTGGAGTTAAGGTTTAATTTAGCTGTTGAGAAATGTAATGATTTAACTAAATAGATTGTATGGCAACCGTCCATCCTCATGGGACGATGGCGTGTACTCCGGCTCCTCTGCCCCCCCTTGCCCTTTCTCCTGACCCTTTTCTCTTCACTCAAAGCTATGAGGGATGCTTCCGCGACATGAATGCCCTCACGCACTTTTGCCCGCCAGGAGGTGCGCTCCTCGGCAATGGTCTCCCATGTTTACCGAAGAGGTATAACCTCTCGTGTGTGGGGATATTTGCTACTGCGGAGTCCAGAGCCTCGTAGAAGTTGTCTTTTAATTCTGCCTCAGAGCAGAGAGTTGGTGCATACAGGCTGAGGATATGAGCTGCGCCTGATGATGTTAAAAGTGTAATGCCAAGCATCCCCTCAGTGCCATGTGCCACCAATTCAACATATGACATAAGCGAGTTTTTTATGGCAAAAACAACACCATGCTGCCTTGGTCTGTCTGATGGTAGTCCTTGCCAGACAAATGTGTAGTTGGCCTCAAACACTTTGCCGTTGTCAGCCAGCCGCGTCTCCTGTAGGCATGCAATGTCGATGTCAAATCGAGAAATTTCCCTATCAATGACCCCATTCTTCGTTATATCTTCTATACAGGAAGTGTCAGAATTAAAACCAGTGCATAGAGTTCTGACATTCCAGCTCGCCAAACGAAGTGCTGGCAACGTCTTTCTTCTTTGTTCAAGTTGTGCTTGTCTTTTGGCTCGCTTGTTGAGTTGATATCTCTCATCCACATTACCTACTGGGGCAGGCGAGTCATGGTGGTACATCATCTTACTGTCGTTTCACGTGTTGTGCTTACGCCTTGTAGTGAAGCTGGAGTGACCTCTCCAGGTTTTAATTGAGGAGACAGAAAAAAGGAGGCCACGATAGCCTAGGAAGTAATTTGAAGAAGATCAGCTGTTGCCCAGGCCGCAAGCCCTCTCTCTCCACGCAGATGGTGATACCAGGGGAACAGCTTAGCTGATACAACAAGGTGCCATCTGAGTCGCAGGAGTTGCCAGAGATTTAACGCGTTTGCAATAAAACTGGCTAAGGGACTCCGACTCCTGATTTTATTGTAGGGTTTACTCCCTTGGTCTATCCATTCTTATAGACTATTATTTAAAGAAGGCAGAGAAATTTAGTTTCCGCCATTTTGATAAACTTCCGGTTTTAGTGGACTATTATATCAATTAATATAGCTCCAAAATGCCGAGTACAAGTAAGATACAGTACCAGACGGGCATAGAAAGACTTCCATTCGTTGAACAATTCCTTGATGTCCTTAATTTCCTCGTACTACATTTGTACATTGTAAATGTCTCCTGCGCTTGTTTGTTCTTTGTAATTCATTGACGGCAGAGAAATTTAGTGTCCGCCATTTTGAGGACCGGAAGTATTTGATATAAAAAAAAACTCCCATTTGGCTTTGCAACAGCTTTTTAAAAATATTTTTTAAAGTCTTTTGGTATACAATTATAAATAAAGAAATGCAAACGTCGCTATGTTTTTGCCAAAGTTTTAATAAATACTTGAATTGCCATGAATTAGTTTCTTCTGTTTAATCAAGGAGGCCAGAGGATCGGGGTCTAATTGCTGGGTGGACTCTATCTCACAGTCTATCTCAGAGTCTATCTCAGAGTCTATCTCAGAGTCTATCTCAGAGTCTATCTCAGAGTCTATCTTAGAGTCTATCTCAGAGTCTATCTCAGAGTCTATCTCACAGTCTATCTCAGAGTCTATCTCACAGTCTATCTCAGAGTCTATCTGAGAGTCTATCTCAGAGTCTATATCAGAGTCTATCTCAGAGCCTATCTCAGAGTCTATCTCAGAGTCTATCTCAGAGTCTATCCTAGAGTATATCTCAGCTACACGTTAAACGAAGGTCAGACTGTATACAGCTGGGTAAAAACGGACCTTTTGAACATGGGACGAGACTATTCTGATATGGGCACTTGTTGCATCCTACGAACACATTCCTTTTGGTAAGGAACGGTAGTTTTAATTAAATAAATTCCAATTTAGGGCTCGTTGTTTACAAGTAATAATTTTTTTCGTTTAAAGCCAACTGGTTTCAAATGATGAATGCATCCATTTAGATAGGGCTTCAGTACTGCATCGATTAATTAAGTTTCAGTTTAAATAGATGTTATTGTCGACGCGTCCTGACACGTCACGTGTTATGTAACTGAGAGCCTGGGGCTAACCAGTCCTAGAAGGATTAATGAGGGTTTCTCAAAACATACCTGTGTTTTAGTTTCAGTTTCTACTGACAACGACAAATCAAAAACTCCAGAAAGATGCATTTCTGGGCCGTGTTAGTTTCACTTTCATTGGAATTAAAAATGTTCCGCTTAGAGGTTTCAAATATTGCTTGTTAAGAAGAACAACAGCAATTATTTAGCTTTAGTATTTAATTTAATTTAATAAACTTTACATAAAGACATCCTGTCTGAGGGGCGTTCGCTGTCCTGTGTGTGTGAAAATTACTTTAAATGTATAAAGACAGACCGAGATACAGAGAGAGAGAGCGAGAGAGAGAGAGAGATACGTGTGTGTTAATTTTATTTAACAATCTATGTATAAAGCAATGACTGTATGACTGTCCTTTAGATTTTACTAAACCATTCATCCGATCACCAAGAAACGTTGATAGGGTGTTAAGTATGCATCAGGGACGGTAGTTTTCAAAAAAAAACAACTAAAAATTAAAACTCATTGGGAAGATTGGGGAATGCAATTGATATATGAGTATGAGCTATATAAAATTAGTTTAAGCGTTAGCTACTGGGTAAATTAATGGATCTTTAGAGATCTTGGAATAGAAATACTTTATATCCCTTATTAAAATGCTATGTGACATTGAATTCCTAATGTCCATTCTTTCGGGGCAGAGGCCCCCATTTTTTCCTTTTGTAAGTGTAGATTTTGTTCTCCATTCAATTTTACACGATCTTGAGAAATTTTGCCACAATGATACTCGCTTTTTTCAATTTTTTTTATAAAATTCGCATTTGAAATTTTTAAAAAACCTAAATGTCGTATGTGACGATTTTCTGTAAATTTCTGGATGCAAGTTTAGTTGCTTTAGTTTCTAGATTGTTCTTAATTAATCGCCTCTCATGATGACCAAAAGAAAAGCCTTCATTAAAGAATGTCCTTCTTCGTGTATCCATGTAACTTGAAATATCCTCCATGACCACGTAAGTGTTTTAAAGAAGATTCTCTGGCCACGATGTCATCCAATTGTGATGTTTGGTAAATTTATAGAAGTTTATTTTACCATTCTAAAGCATTTGAAGAGTTGTAATGTTCTGCATTTCCGGGTCGTTCAAAGCAAAACACGGTTGTTTTCTCACCCACCTCATCTGAACCACCTCATCTGACCCACCTCATCTGACAAACCTCATCTGACCCACCTCATGTGACCCACCTCATGTGACCCACTTCATCTGACCCACCTTATCTGTAAGAATTTTAAACGATGTTGACAAAAATGCTGAGATCAAATGTTCCTATCGCGATGTTAAATCACCCAAAAAGATGGCAGAACACGATTAAAGGGGGGAAAAGCGAGATAACCTCATTATTATTTTATTATATTCCTAAAGAAATGACATGAAGTAGTTAAATTAATCTATAGCTAAATAATTAAATAACGTATTGACTTTCCTTTTGACAAAATTACTTTAAAATTTTTATTAAAAACCATTATATAATAAACTTCATTATCACTTTGAATTAAGTTATCTTAAAATGATCCCACATGTGGAAGAAAATTAGAAGCCCCGAGCCTAATGCTCTTTATGGGTCTTCCCGGAAGACCCTCTCAGCTATCTGGCCCCCAAGTGGAGGTAACAGCTGAGACCTCCCCCCCCCTCAGGACGCGGTCAGTTCTGAAGTGGCCACCTGGACATCCAGGATATAAAGTCGAAAATGCCTCCCACTAAATTGGCCTCACAAGGAGGGGTGGAATTCCCTACTTCTACCCGCTACCACTTTGGCACCACCCCGGCAAAGCATACAGGTCTCCATGGTTAGGACCGCCGCAGAGCGGGGGATCATCAAAGACCTACCTAGGGTGTAAGTGTAACCTCCACTGGAAGTTATCTTCAAATAGAACATTCAACATAGAAGTTGTTATGTCAATGTTATATCCACTATTTGCATAAAAAATGGTACATAGATTATCACAGCACTGTTAAAAGGAAACCTAATGATGAGGCTGGAATCAATGTAATTATGTAATAAGCCATAAATTATATAAAAAACTTACTCACAATTCTTTTCATCAAGTGTGTAATAATAGTGTCTTTATTCATAACTTTATAGTATATCCTAAAGGTGTCTTTATTTAAAATATATAATTCATCAACACACAATAATTATACTAAAATACTTCATCAATACACAATATTAAAACTAAAATATTTCATCAATACACAATATTTAAACTAAAGTACTTCATCAATACACAATATTTAAACTAAAATACTTCATCAATACACAAAAATATTTAAAATAAAATACTTCATCAATACACAATATTTAAACTAAAATACTCCATCAATACACAAAATTTCAATTGAAATACGTTATCAATACACAATATCTAAACTGAAATACTTTATCAAGGCAAAATATGTAAACTAAATATTTAATCAATACCCAATATTTAAAATAAAATACTTTATCATCACACAATATTTAAGTTACAATACTTTATACAAACCAATATCTAGATGAGAATATATTTGGACCACGTATTATATTTTTATATTATTTACTAATAATAGTTGGTTAAACTTAACTGCATCCCCCCTCGCCATTAGATCAGACTATAAATATCTAAGAAAATAAAACGTAAGTTTAGCAAAGTGATCTTAGAGGCCGCGTGTACATTATTGTATCGATGTACACCGGACTGGTGAAAAAAAAACAGTAAAAGAAGAAATTATTACCCTATGCAAAATTTAAACACTTAAACATTTGCACATTGTTAAAGATGGGTTTTTTTTTAACTAAACTTGCATCACCACGCTTTGTTTAAAAAAATGCACAAATAATTGTAATCTTCAATCTAAAATAATTTTATTTGATTAATTACATGAAATGTTTCCAAGTCCCGTCGTAACAGAATGTCGAATGAAATGAAGCATCCACACTTTCAACTAAAACAAAATTTCTCAAACGTGTTTCATAAGTGCAAAACAAACAAACCAGTTTATTCAGAAACAGTGACACTTGTTATAAATGAAAAATTAGCTTGTCGAATGAAGCAGCCACAATTGTGATATATAACAAAGTGGTCAAAGAGGGAATAATGTGGAGGGCCGAGTTAGGGGTGCAGGCCGCGTCTTTCAGTCTTGTGAACTCATCTTGTGTACACTTCATGTTGCCGACCAAACAGCTCTCTGTTGTTTGAAATGTTTGGCTGCTGTCTTTAAAGGTCATAGCAGAACAATATTCTTCCCTCTGTATCCCCTCAAAAGCGTTTATACTCGATGAAGAGCAAGTATCCATGGTACCCTTGCATGTGGATGACGTGCTCATGACGGCCTTAGCGAATAGACTCACAGTCGTTGGTGAATACTTGCAGGCCGCAGCTTTGATGCGATCGATTTCGGCCTGGGAGCAACCATAATTACTCAGGCATGCCTGTGAACTTGTCAAGTCACTTCGTATGTTGAGTAGGTCACAGTAGTATTCTTGTTGCTTCAGTACAGTTGCCACACTCGATAATTTAGTACAGCGTATGGCTCCACCCTGACAGGCCATACTGGTCGAGTTCAGTTCCTGGTATAACACCAATGTAGCCGTTGAAACAGTTTTCTGACCATCGCTTTGGCTGCAAGCTGCGTTCTTTAATAGAATGAATTCGTTCTCCGTGCAGAATCCATATCTGACCAGACATTGAAAGGCACTGACGCCATCTACTTTTGAATTCAAAAGAACGCAGTTGTCAGTTATGTCGGGGTGGTTCTTTTGAGAATCTTCTTTGCAGGAATCAACAGTAAGTTGGCAAGGTTTCGAACAGGAGTTCTTCACCGCGTTGAAGTCCGCCATAATTAGAGGCATGCAAGAAGTCAACAGGACCAGTAGTAACCTAACGGGAATGTGTCCAGTGGTGTCCATCTTTCTGGTGGAATAAGTACAATGGAAATAAAAATCGTCAATTTTTATCATCACATCTGTCACGAACAAAACATTCCTGAAATTCTGAAATTCTAATAGCAATTAATTTTTAAAAATTAAAAAAACTTTTGTAATCTAGGCATTAACTAAAAATAGAAGTTTAGTCCTGAAAAAGATGAGTTGTTTGTTTTATCCGCGAGGCATGACTTGAACTCAATCATCTTTGAAAACATGTAAAGACTTGAATTGATAGAAGAATAAGATCGTTATTTAAGACGGTTGCGAGACCGAGTTGATAACATTTCATTAGCGATCCATTCGTAAACAGAAAATATAACGTAACGTCTTGTAAACATTCAGTTGAAATTTCATGAGATTCTTTAATATCAATCATACAGTATGCATACATGAAAAATAAAATGAAAATTAACACATGATTTTCTATTCAATCAAAGTTACTTTATAGTCAATTTTGAAATTCATTTACATTTTTAACGCGGATTTACTTTCACGTTTGTTGTAGTATTTTGGTGTTTTTTTTTCATTTAGCCTTTAGTTATAAAATAACTATATTATAGTCGAATGTGGTTTTCAGCTTTTGACAAACACACTTTGGGTTGGTATTAGCTCGTTACAGTAGGTTTAAAATCTGAACGTTGTTTAAGAAGATTTTTTTATCTTTAATGATTGTTAACGGAAACTTGTAAGGTTGCATAAGCTAGCGATAAATTTAAAATTGACTATATTCTTAAGCGTTGTCCTTTAGTATTTTTAGCGGACCATTTCTTTCTTAAGGACCCTTAAATATTTTTTCCTTTTAGGAAGAACTCAATTGTAATATGTAACTTCTCAAATTACCAATTAGAGCTTCAAATGCTAAATAAACTCAATATGCTATGGTCATTATTGTCAATGTTGTTCTTGCAAATTTTTGAACACATCAGGGACCAATAAATGGCTTAAAATAGAGATTAAAGATTGACGGGACTGGTGACCGGCCGATAAATCTTTCATGATTCATTGTGTGATGAGGTCAGTAAATTTAAAACGGTAAACTCAAACAAACATGAAAAATTTGGTCGGAATCGGGATGAAAGATAGATGTCTCTTAATGTTAGTCCAAGCTGACACTAGTAACAAGATAGATGTCTCTTAATGTTAGTCCAAGCTAACACTCAGTGGTTCCATTAAATGTTTGTACGCATTGCTATGCGCTTCGGTTAATTTTACAAATATTTTTCTGAGTGGGGCACCAAAACGGAGGTCAAAAAATGAAATTTTACAAAACACGGAAACATAGAAACTATAAAACCCTAAAACTAAACTTTCAATTAAAATGAAGCAAATTTTACTTTAATAATCTTTATTGTTATTATTAAATTGCTTCAAATTAAATTCATATAAATTATGAATTGAAATAAATAAACTTCATTTAAAACTTTTTTTTTAAATACTCACAGATATTTTAAAGATAATCGAAACAGTTAAATCTTTGCCCTTCACCAGAAACAAATGACACCTTTGGCGTTTGACATCTAGTTTTATATACCATCCTCTCTTACGCTGCACCCAGCCCATTCCCACCCCCATCCTGATATTTATATCAAAATTATACCATACCAAGAAACGTCCGCCGAATCAATATTCTCCATACCAAATAAGGTAATATTTGAAGCCCCATTCGCCAACTTCGAGGAATTTGGATACTGAAACAATCGTCAGGCTTTTTAGTTTCGTTTCGTAGTAACACTCTCTCCAGATCATTAAAATTACAGCCGCTCTTTCCATGCGGAAGATAAGATTATTACATCCGCTTTCAATTTCTAACAGAACACATGTTCTGCAGTAGAGTAAAGATTTGCGCTACTCTCTGATCTAGCTGTCAAATTTGTATATTAACCAGATATATAGCACTATTCTTTTTTGTACTCTTAGAATTGAGAATATAAATATAAATTGTGTATCTTTTATTTTTGTTTTAAATCTTTTTGAAAAATTAGATTTCGTTCTTACACGTTACAAAGTAAATATGTTTCATTGCGGTGTTAAATAAAATCTGAAGAGTAAACTAAATAAAATTAATTTCACAAAAAACGTTTACCATTAACTGCTTGACATGGTGAAGATACTTGTAATAAAAAAAACGTAAAAAAAACACGTTTTTGACTATAAATCCTTTATGTACGAGAAGTAACTAAAAGAATGTTCTTTATAATACGCAGCGCAAGACCATCCAGAAATACAAAATTGTAGTTGTGTCGTAAAACATGTTTAACATAATGCGCACCGATCAGGAATATGTTTATAAAAAGTGTTGTCAATAAAATACGCACCTTATTGCGCTTTAGAAAGGTTGTTCAATATAATGCGCACCCTTAAACTCTATCTCAAAAAATAACATAGGAATACATAGGAATAAATAAAATAATCAAAAAAATTAATAATTTAATTACGGTACATGCGATCGATCTGAAATTTTGATACATTGTTTTTATCATCAGTACGAAACTGCCTGTAAAATTTCAGCTTGCTAGCTTACGAGAAAGTGGGTTAAAAATTAATCAAAAGTTTTGGCGACAAGCAAGCAATCAAGGGTTCAAACAAACAACGAGACACCACGAGTTAATATAAAGGATTTTAAAAGGTTTATATTCATTTTAGTAGGGATTGTCATTTCTATTGAAAAATCTATTCATAGAACTTATTTATAACTCGGTCAATTCCTAAGTGTCGACGGGACAAGTAGTTAATATTTGTTCATTACTATTACAGTGAATGGGCTCATTGAAATTGACTAAAATTTGTTCAAAACTTTAATTTTATAGTATTTTAATTAAAAAATATTAGGTTATATTGTGTGATATATTATATTATGCTAAATAGAACGTCCTTGCGAGAATGAATTATGTAAATGTATCAGTGACTCTACTCTAGATCATTCGTTCGTTCGTCCTTGAATTTTATTGATTCATATTATTTAATAATTATACGAATACTGTAATTATAATTTAAGTCTTAATCTTAGTATTACCTTTTTGCTAATAAATACTAAGGCATATATTTTTTATAAGGACCACATACAACAATTAATACTAAATAAATATGAGTTACTACTTGACAACTATTATTATGACTAAGTCCAGCGTTAACGACTATCGAACGACCGCATGCAACAATTACTATTACATTAAATATAAGTTACTACTTGACAACTATTACTATGACTAGATCCAGCGTTAACGACTATCGAACGACCGCTTACAATCATCTTTAAAAATGTTTAGGCACATTTCCATCTGTTTTAAGTAAGTCTTCAGCATTTTAATTATCTATTCAGCTGCAAAACTTAGTGTAAAGAAATATCTGGTACACACAAAAATTGCACCTAGAAGATCGTTTTTAGTAAGATCAGTGTATCAAAACACTGTTGTTTCGGATAACTCAGAAAAGTTTGACCTCAGTCCCCTAAAATAGCTATGACCGAGTGGGTTATGACGTTTTGCGTTTTTAAAAATTACAAGTCCCATAGTTTATTCCCGCAATTAAAACACTTTTTGTTCTTTTTGAATGGTTGGTTTTCCAAAAGTCAGGTTTGCATTTATATTCGTGTTTTACACGGAGTTTACCAAGAGCAACAACTGACTCAGAATAGCACCAACCATGTGCATTATCTCCCCTGATTCAATATCAAATCTTGAGTCCAATGCTTTGAAGACCATTCTACACTGGCGTACTTTTCACCATTATGAAGTAAAAAATTGAAAACTCGTGAAGTCACAAACGTTGGAAATTGTAGTGATCACTCAATGTCAAATTTTGATTAAAAAACCTGTAAAAATTAACTCTACCATAAAGAATGCTTATTTAATTAAGTGCGCGCGCACAAACACACACACACACTCACAAAATAAAAAAAAACACAAAATAATCGATAAGAAATCTTAAAATTGCTAAGATTTGAATAGACATTGCTAAGTTCAAGAGCATTGATAATTTTTAATATAATTTCGACAACATTTGTATAGGGTTTAATCTCAATTCAAACTTCGTACCTATGTGAGATTGTCATTGTTTTTTCATTGTAAGTTTATTATTCTTAAGGAACCCTAACCCATAAACCTCCTTTAAACACTAAGAAAAAATAATTTTTAATTACTAATCCTTCAACTTTAATTGTAAAAAATAACCAACAAAGAAAGAGAATTTCATGTGAAACTAAAATAAGTGTAAGGCCTACCTATAATTTCATAAGATATGTATCAGAATTAATAAAACAGTCCATAAGTTTCATTGTACGCGAATTTCCAAATAATAAAAATTATAATAGTAAATAATATCAAAGTTTATGTTGACTACAGACATATGCTATATTGAAATATTCTCTAGTAGGTTGATAAGAAAATACTTGAGCACAACTTACTCACCCCACCCCCCTTGTCAATAAATGGATTAGTCCTGCCTGACCTCTAAACACTTAGGTTGCAGACACCCGGAGAACCCTAAGGCAACTGAGCAATGAATCCCTCTTTTAAAGGGACATTATCATAATATTACTTTATTCATTAGGGATTTAACCCATCAGTAAATTATTTGGGACAAATATGTCCTCATCAGCTTCAATAGAAAAATATCAAAATTAAAGATTTATAATTGAGAAAGTAAAAGAGAGATCTATAAGTGAGGGAATGAGTTAACTGCATATGTAAAACCTCATAATCGCCCGTCTCACGTTTTGAATATTCCCGTTAGTCAATAGTTAAAAATCAAAATGTACGTGTAATCGTCAGGAAATTTGTTATTATTGATCGGCCGCTATTTTTTATTATTTTCTTTTTACTTTTTGCCTTCCAATAATTTGTAAGTGATTAATCGTTAAAAATAATTTAATCGTTAAAATTTGTTAACGATTAATCGAGAAATTATTTTCCGCAGCCCTAGTTTGAATATAGCAACTTGAATTTTTAATTATGGATTTCAGATGCACAAACATTGGAAAAACCAACATGTTGCAAGTTTACACAAATATTTGAATGTATGTTTACTTAGGTTGGGGGGGGGGATAAAAGCACTGCACTCGTAGCCCATGTAAGCGCACCGAAAGAGAACTAATGCAACTCTAAGCAAGGAGTACGGGATGCTCTCAGTGGCGTAGTGGGAGTGGGTAAGAGAGCAAATGCCGCGGGCGTCAAATTTTTAGGGGCGGCAAATTTCTCGTTGAAGAAAATATTTTAAAGAAAATGGAGCTTTTTATATAAACAAAAATAAAAGCTAAATACGAAATTAATTTTTTTAAACAGAATTATTAAAATATTTAAACACTTCAACTACTTAAACTTAAAAATCCAAATGGGACATAGATTTTCTGGTACTGAACTAAAACAAAACAAGAGTCTTAGGTAGGGCTGTCAAAATTGTTTATTAAGATACATTATTCTTGAAGTTACCCGGCATAATATAATACATTAATAATGAATATTTCTTACAACTGTCGAGAGAAGCTATTCTAAAAGTAAGTTAATTTTTTTTAAATAATTACGATCAACAAAGATATTTTGGCTATAGAGGTTAACATGGCTAACAATATTTTTAGGTCTAAGATTTAAATACGATGAAAAGCAGACAATTTCAATTTTAACCAAGAAAGGAAAGCTATGCTATTTATTTCTAACATAAAAATGTGTATTGTCATTATTAATTTCTCATAAAAAAATTTTCATAGCCTTCGTAGCATCAACATATTTTTCCGGGGAGGGCCGGTAAGCCTGGGTAGTTCCCCGGCTGGCACACACCCACGTTACGCCACTGGATGTTCTACTTCATTATGATCATTCAAATCCCTCGAATAAAGTCCATCATATAGAAACAAATTCTCATTTAAATACTGATAGCAACCAAATATTTTAGTAACATAGCACTTCATTTTTTGTTTGTTGTTTGTTTGATTTTTGTTTTGTTTGTTTGTTTTTTAAATATAACAGCCATGAAGAGTATAAGGGTGCGACCTAGAACAGACAATAACAAAATTCAATGGTAAATAGCGAAAGTCTCGAAGATCCTTGGCCCCATTTCCACATGGCTTCCCTTGTCAACAACCTTTTTTCTTTCTTTTTTTTTGCCCTATCTATTACCCATAAGATGTGGCATTCTGTCTGACATATCATTGGGATATTTCACTTCGTAAAATAATGAATATTTTTTAAAGGTTTATTTTTTCTTAGACCACGGGACAAAACCAGAAAACAAAACTTCGGCTGTGGGGTTTAAGACTTTGGGAAAGATTGTGCCAGGAAGCTTTAATCAATCTAGAAGTATGTGTAACTAACAAAAGAGCACTTTGCTTTACATTACGTTTCCCTTTAAATTGTAGATACACGGATTGCTGTTTTAACATTACAGCAATATATCGTGACCGAGTTCGACAACTTTGTTAAGACCCTCTAGGGCAGTGATGGCGGACCTTTTTGGGGCTGCGTGCACGAAATTCAACCAAAACACACTTATTTTATAGCAAAGTGCCAACACTCCAATGAAGACCGAATATTGGGTTTGTATTAGCTTGTTTGTTTTAAAGAAGTAAAATTTTAGTCGCGTGCCGGCTAATGTGGCTCTGCGTGCCGACTTTGGCACGCGTGCCATAGGTTCGCCCTCACTGCTCTGGGGTGCCCGGTGTTTTGTAACAGCATGTGACAGGTTTGTTGAGATAATATAAGGTGACAGAAGCATTGTGACAGCATGTGACAAGTTTGTTGAGATACTATAAGGTGACAGAAGCATTGTGACAGCATGTGACAAGTTTGTTGAGATACAATAAGGTGACAGAAGCATTGTGACAGCATGTGACAAGTTTGTTGAGATACTATAAGGTGACAGATGCATTGTGACAGCATGTGACAAGTTTGTTGAGATACTAAAAGGTGACAGAAGCATTGTGACAGCATGTGACAAATTTGTTGAGATACTAAAAGGTGACAGAAGCATTGTGACAGCAAGTGACAAATTTGTTGAGATACTATAAGGTGACAGAAGCATTGTGACAGCATGTGACAAAGTTTGTTGAGATACTATAAAGGGACAGAGGCATTGTGACAGCATGTGACAAGTTTGTTGAGATACTATAAGGTGACAGAAGCATTGTGACAGCATGTGACAAGTTTGTTGAGATACTACAAGGTGACAGAATTATTGTGACAGCATGTGACAAAATTTTTGAGATACTATAAGGTGACAGAATTATTGTGACAGCATGTGACAAAGTTGTTGAGATACTATAAGGGCACGAGAAGACATAGCTACCTCTGTACTTTGTGTGTGTGTGTCCCATAACATCTTTTCGAGGTCGCATTGTTTCCATTAGAACACTCTCGGGCCTAGTAGACCTTGGCGGCGCCCTTCCCTCTCCAGGTCCGCGGTGGGCTTTCTTAGCATTAGTCATTCATCAATATTTTATAGTGGCTTTAACGTAGGCTCGATCCCACGCCCCTCAGCTTGTGAGGCGAGCGCACTATTGACTTGAAAGTGATAGTACTAGTTCTAAGAAAAGTCTAACTTGAGAGTGATAGTAATAGCTAAGTCACTGGAAAAGCTTTTTCAGCAGGTCTCTTTTGAAAAGATATATCAATTTTTTTTTAGCTACAGTAAAGTTAGAATTATTTTTATTTGCCTGGTAAAAGGAAAAGTTTACGATCGGATGGCCAACGAAGAAAGATTTAGAGATCACGGTTCGCTTCCATAACGGAAGTGCAAGGAAAATTCAAGGAAGTGGCATCATAGAAATTTCATGACTTCCTGTCATATTACCCTTTTATTATTTTGTTAATTTTTTTAAATTTTATTTTTTCCACTTCCAGATTTTCATACGGTGAACATATTTAATGGTAAAACAATCGAAATTTTAAAGGTCTTGTCGGAATTTCGGAATCAAGGTTAATAAACCTGTATAATTCCGATAAAGTCGGAATTGTTGCCAGGCCTGCTACTGTATCCAAAATAACTTCACACCTACATTTAAATTTTAAAACCAATTCTTTATTGACACGTTGCAAGCAACATTAAAATAAACAACAGGACAAATTATAAATTTCCTCATATGCAAATTAACAAAGGGGCCGTCCATAAGTACGTCACGCTCCAGAAGGGGGTGGGGGGAAGGGGAAGTAAGAAAGTGTGACAGTTTGTGAAAGGGGGAGGGGGCGGTCGGGCCATGTGTGACGTCATGGTTTTTCATTTTAAATTTTAATTATTTTTTTAATTAAAAAAATTGTTCGAAAGTGTGACGTACTTGAAGGGGGTGGGGGTCCGAGATTTGTGACAGTTTGTGACAGGTAAAAATGGTATAAAAATAGCGTGACGTACTTTATAGACGACAGCAAACATAAAATGTATAATATTAATTTAAACATTCAGAGGAAACGACTCCCACATTCTCAGAGTGTAAAACCAAAAAACCAATATGTTGATGACAGGAATTCAACCTTGACCTAACCACCTGTATGATTCGACTACCGCCAACCTTGACATGTTCACGGATATTTATGGAGGGAAAGGAAAAAGAAAGGTGTGTAACTCATATGTTGTTGTTTTTTTAAAGTTACGTCTTGAAATTAAAACTCCATTTCTAAGAGGCCCCACGCAACCCACCCCCTCAATAGACCCCCTCCCACCCCTCAATGGACCCTCTCCCACCCCCTCAATAGACCCCCTCCCACCCCTTCAATAGACCTCCTCCCACCCCCTCAATAGACCCCCTCCCATCCCCTCAATAGACCACTCCCACCCCCTCAATAGACCCCCTCCCACCGCTTCAATAGACCCCCTCCCACCCCCTATTCGTTTTATGAAACTAGCTAAAGTACCTGAGCTGTTATATCAAAGAACTGGATTATATTTCATGTTTTATTTGGACTTGTATTATACAGACTACTGTTGTGTGACAACGATTGTTCGACCATACGTACTGACTTGTATTATACAGACTACTGTTGTGTGACAACGATTGTTCGACCATACGTACTGACTTGTATTATACAGACTACTGTTGTGTGACAACGATTGTTCGACCATACGTACTGACTTGTATTATACAGACTACTGTTGTGTGACAACGATTGTTCGACCATACGTACTGACTTGTATTATACAGACTATACTGTTGTGATAAAACGATTAGAGAGAGACATTTTTCGTCCATACATATGACTTCTGTTGTTATTTTTGTATTAGCATTAAGTGATAGTTTGTTACCTCCAGTGTGATACACCCAGAGCGAGCTCTAACTAATCTTTTGGTGTGTTGTTGTTGCTATTTTTTATTATTTGTTTTTCTTTGTTGTTGTGTGTATTTTTCATTTTTTTTAAAAATTATTTTATTTTTTTTCGGGGAAGGGGGGATTTTGTCTCTGTGTGTGTATGTACGCGTGCGAGTATTTGCGCACGCGCGTGAGTGTGTGTGTGTGGGAAAAGAAAGGACAAGTGTTGCCCTTGATTTTGCCAAATATGATACCATTTAATGGTAACTGGCAGACATTTAACGTGACCGTCCCATAAAGAAAGTTTACACTTAACATTCCTCCTACAAATAATTAAAACAAATAACAGAAGTTTCAACTCACAATCAATGATCAAACACGTTGTACATCAATAATTAAACTCCTTTATTTAAAATAAATTTATTTCGACCATTGTATCCGATATTTTTAAGAAGTATTACCAAAAACCCCGTCATGTTAGCTAGCCATCTGCACTTTATACATCGGTCACAAATTTGTCTAATTAATATCAGGCAAAGTAAGACTTTATTGATTTTTTTAAAACACGTTCTACACATGACCATATTGAATGAAGCAGCAGGCATTGTTATATAAGAACTCTTTATTTGTTAAACACCAAACATCAGCACGTTAAACAAAGCTGCCGACAACTGTGACGTAGATTATAGTATTAGCCGAGGGAACATTTAACTCGGCTGTGTTTCGGTCGCATGCGTCATTTTTCGTTCGATTGAATTCACTCTCAGTGCACGATCCCGCTCGTCACCAAGCACTCGATGGCGTTCACGTTGTCGAAGGTTGAATTTAGAAATGCGCAGGTGTCAGTGAGTTCGGGATAAATACTCAGCGCCTGGATCTTACACAGATCGACCGACTTTTGGCAGTCTTTGGTCAGAGAGTTGTATCCAGGAACAACGCCGCACGCAGCGGTTCTCATATTGTCAAACTCAGATTGCGAACACAGGTAGTAAACTAAACAGCTCCCCATTGTTCTGCCTTCAACTTGAAGGCTCATGGCAGAACAATATTGTTCATTGTATATCGAAATTACAGCTAATTGGGTCGAATGAGTGCAAATATCAATGGCCTTCTTACATTTCGATGAGGTATCCATGAGGGCCTTAGCGAATGGGGCTCTCGGTCACTGCTGAAGACGAGCAGGCGGCAGTTTTGATGCGACCGAATTCGTCAGACGAGCACCCGCTGGATTCTGTCAGACATTTTTGTGAACTACTGAGGTCAGTTTCTATGTTGACCAGGTCACAGTAACGACCTTGTTGCTTCTGTACAATAGCCACATTGGAAGCACGAATACACAAAAGGGATTTTATCTGACAAGCCGTTGATGTCGCGCTCAATGCCTGGTATAACTCCGAAGTGGCAGTCGAAACCGTTCTCTGAGCCTCGTTCTGGCCGCAAGCCTCATTTTTCAATTTTATGAATTCATTTTCCGTACAAAACCCATTTTTGACCAGGCAACGATATTCAGAAACGCCATTGACGCTTCCTTTCAAAAAAGCGCAGGCATCGGAACGGTTTGGGTAGTGCAGTACGTCTGCTATTTTGCATTGATCGTATGTAGTTTGACACGATTTCGAACAGGCGCTCTTTACCGTGTCAACGTCCGCCATGTTTGGAGACATCAATGAAATGAACAGGGCCAGTGATCCAATTAGAATGTGTCTTGTGGCGACCATTTTTCTGTTGAATTGAAATACAGTAAAATCGAAAATTGATCAAAATTCATAGTTAAATATTACTATTTTTAAAGTTCTCATATTATCTTTTAAAAAAATTTGCACTTTTTCAAAAATATACTAAAAGGTATAAAATAAAAGTCTAGTATAAAAAAAATCACGTGTAAATTTTGGAACTAATTATCCATTGGTTCTTTTAAACTGTATGTTCTTTGTAAATCCTCTACAAACATCAATAATTGGAAGTAAATAACAATGACTCAGTGCTCAGTAAGAGCTAATTCCTTTTGTTCCTTTGACCCACGCCTCCTTTGTGTTTCACCTTCAGCCTGTCCATTGCTATGTAATCTCGCCCCACGCCTCCTTTGTGTTTCACCTTCAGCCTGTCCATTGCTATGTAACCTCGCCCCACGCCTCCTTTGTGTTTCACCTTCAGCCTGTCCATTGCTATGTAATCTCGCCCCACGCCTCCTTTGTGTTTCACCTTCAGCCTGTCCATTGCTATGTAATCTCGCCCCACGCCTCCTTTGTGTTTCACCTTCAGCCTGTCCATTGCTATGTAACCTCGCCCCACGCCTCCTTTGTGTTTCACCTTCAGCCTGTCCATTGCTATGTAATCTCGCCCCACGCCTCCTTTGTGATTCACCTTCAGCCTGTCCATTGCTATGTAACCTCGCCCCACGCCTCCTTTGTGTTTCACCTTCAGCCTGTCCATTGCTATGTAACCTCGCCCCACGCCTCCTTTGTGTTTCACCTTCAGCCTGTCCATTGCTATGTAACCTCGCCCCACGCCTCCTTTGTGTTTCACCTTCAGCCTCTCCATTGCTATGTAATCTCGCCCCACGCCTCCTTTGTGTTTCACCTTCAGCCTGTCCATTGCTATGTAATCTCGCCCCACGCCTCCTTTGTGTTTCACCTTCAGCCTGTCCATTGCTATGTAATCTCGCCCCACGCCTCCTTTGTGTTTCACCTTCAGCCTGTCCATTGCTATGTAACCTCGCCCCACGCCTCCTTTGTGTTTCACCTTCAGCCTGTCCATTGCTATGTAACCTCGCCCCACGCCTCCTTTGTGTTTCACCTTCAGCCTGTCCATTGCTATGTAATCTCGCCCCACGCCTCCTTTGTGTTTCACCTTCAGCCTGTCCATTGCTATGTAACCTCGCCCCACGCCTCCTTTGTGTTTCACCTTCAGCCTGTCCATTGCTATGTAATCTCGCCCCACGCCTCCTTTGTGTTTCACCTTCAGCCTGTCCATTGCTATGTAATCTCGCCCCACGCCTCCTTTGTGTTTCACCTTCAGCCTGTCCATTGCTATGTAACCTCGCCCCACGCCTCCTTTGTGTTTCACCTTCAGCCTGTCCATTGCTATGTAATCTCGCCCCACGCCTCCTTTGTGTTTCACCTTCAGCTGTCCATTGCTATGTAACCTCGCCCCACGCCTCCTTTGTGTTTCACCTTCAGCCTGTCCATTGCTATGTAACCTCGCCCCATGCCTCCTTTGTGTTTCACCTTCAGCCTGTCCATTGCTATGTAACCTCGCCCCACGCCTCCTTTGTGTTTCACCTTCAGCTGTCCATTGCTATGTAATCTTGCCCCACGCCTCCTTTGTGTTTCACCTTCAGCTGTCCATTGCTATGTAATTTCGCCCCACGCCTCCTTTGTGTTTCACCTTCAGCCTGTCCATTGCTATGTAATCTCGCCCCACGCCTCCTTTGTGTTTCACCTTCAGCCTGTCCATTGCTATGTAACCTCGCCCCACGCCTCCTTTGTGTTTCACCTTCAGCCTGTCCATTGCTATGTAACCTCGCCCCACGCCTCCTTTGTGTTTCACCTTCAGCCTGTCCATTGCTATGTAATCTCGCCCCACGCCTCCTTTGTGTTTCACCTTCAGCCTGTCCATTGCTATGTAACCTCGCCCCACGCCTCCTTTGTGTTTCACCTTCAGCCTGTCCATTGCTATGTAACCTCGCCCCACGCCTCCTTTGTGTTTCACCTTCAGCCTGTCCATTGCTATGTAACCTCGCCCCACGCCTCCTTTGTGTTTCACCTTCAGCCTGTCCATTGCTATGTAACCTCGCCCCACGCCTCCTTTGTGTTTCACCTTCAGCCTGTCCATTGCTATGTAACCTCACCCCACGCCTCCTTTGTGTTTCACCTTCAGCCTGTCCATTGCTATGTAATCTCGCCCCACGCCTCCTTTGTGTTTCACCTTCAGCCTGTCCATTGCTATTTAACCTCGCCCACGCCTCCTTTGTTTTTCACCTTCAGCCTATCCATTGCTATGTAACCTCGCCCCACGCCTCCTTTGTGTTTCACCTTCAGCCTATCCATTGCTATGTAACCTCGCCCCACGCCTTCTTTGTGTTTCACCTTCAGCCTGTCCATTGCTATGTAACCTCGCCCCACGCCTCCTTTGTGTTTCACCTTCAGCCTATTCCTTGCTATATAACTTCACCCCACGCCTCCTTTGTGATATAAACTTTCCCCCGTGCTTGATTGTGATTTAAATCCCCAACGGGACAGTTTTAAAAAATTCTTTCACCGACTTGAGAGAAAGGATCTTTTGTTTTATAATATTTTTTTTTAATATGAAAAAACAATTTTTTATTATTATTATTTCCCAGTTAGAGTTTTTCTTTAAAGATTTTAAGATCATAAACGAGGCTGAAATGATTAAATATAAAATATTTTGGGTGAAAGTGACTTATAACCACATTATAGATCAGTGTTGAACTATATTAGCGGTCAGTGTTGACCTATATTAGAGGTCAGTGTTGACCTACATTGGAGGTCAGTGCTGACCTACATTAGAAGTCAGTGATGACCTATATTATTGGCCACTTGGAAAGAACAAGAGGTAAACAATTTTTCAATTCGTTGATAGTTAAAAGGCAACATACTATAAGTAGCTGTCATTAGAACTAAATTGATTATAAAGACTTTTATTGGTAAAGGAGCGGATAAGTGTGTAGGTCTCTTACTTCATTCGGCCATAACTGAGATTAGCTGTCATAAATTGTTATTTGTGGTATGCCGATCGTTTAACTTTTTATTCCTAGTGGGTAATTTAATACTAATATATACCTCCGATGGAGGGACGCGGCTAAGTAATGTTATGTGAACCTGACAATACATTGTTGTGTTGTGAACAAGGATGTCTTATCTATACCAACGTTACTTCAATACAGAAGATTACTGCGTCCAAAGACCATGCCGGGCTTTTGACAAGTGACGCAGCGTTCACAGCCATGGTTCGACGCAATGCCCAGCCGCCTTTATTTCCATAACTTGTCTGGACTTGGGCCCCGGAAAAGTCCCTGCCTTCACGCGGATTCGAACCAATGAATGTCACCATGGTATTTGAGAAGAAAGATTGCACAACAAAGAATCAAACAAAACATATAGACACAACTGAAGAAAGTTAACACAGAGCGTATAAAAATTGATATTGTTTCTGTTTTACATTAAAATCTCAACCCATGTTTTAGGAAATTGGCGTAATTTTTGTTTACTATCCATTGGGGCTGGTACTGAATTACAAAATGTTGTTCGATTAATCGGGAAAAATTTAATCTATTAATCCATTAATTTCTATTAATTATATTTTTGTAACGAATATATAGATCCCGTTAAGTTTCGATTCCTTATTTCGCGAAATCGTTTAAGTCGCGGTAATTCCATGGCTCCCCCATTTTGTGACGTAACACAGCAAATTCGTTCTGCTATGCAAGAAATAAGAAAGAAAAACCTTTTTTGTTTACGTATGCACGTCTAAATTAATAATAACGATACGAGGGAAAAGTATGTAAGTAACAAAAAATATTTATCAAAATAAATTGGAGAAAAAAAATATTATAAATATTTTCTTAACATTTAATCGAACTTAAATCGATCAAATTAATTTTAATCGGTTAAAATGTTTATCGATTAATCGCTTAATTAATTGATAATTGCCGTAGCCCTACTATCAATTTCACCAATCCTGTTACATTCTGAATCGTTGTAGACTTTAAAATATTATGAATTAATAAACGTAGTTATTAAAACTATTTAAAACACCACAGACACTCACGACTATGTGTGAAGTTAGACCAAATAGCTAAACGTTTCTCTTTCTGACAATCTCGAATACAGAAACCAGTAAAACGTTCTTACGTTTCAATATACCTGATTGTCTCCCTCTTTATCCTCCCCACCTTCCCCTCACCCCCCACCCCACCCTTACAAGAAACACCTGGCAACATGTGGCAATATTTGATATTTCCATTCCCCAACACTCTAATCCCATCCCAAAGTTTCATAAAATGCGTTTATCGATTTTGTGACGTACTGTATTATTACATCCACTTGGCAGTATGACTAATTTTCCATCGGTAGGTCCTCGGGCAAGATAACAAACAAATAAAAACTCGTGTGTAAAGTGCCACAGCATCCTTTTGGTGCATTATTTAAAACGAGCAATAAAGCCCGTCCAAGGAAGTTCCGCCACCGTTCGGTGGCATGTTGTAACTCCCCTTCAACAGCCGTCTCGACCGGCATACATGTGCATCACGTCAAAAATGCTATTCCATATAGTTAAAATAAATAACTCGTAAAAACAGAGCTTTTGACTATAAATCCCAACGCGCATAACTCAAAATAAAGTCTTGGAAGAAATACAGCAATAAAAAATAACTCGTTTTGAACGTCCGCGTAAACGTGTTCAATATGATTGGCTGTAGGAGTCATATGTGTTTGAGGGACCAATCGCTATCGATGACCGCACGGAACATAGCCTTTTATTTAAAAAGGAGGATATGGGAGGACTTTTTAAACATTTTAACAATATTTGCTGCGTGGTAATTCTAAACTGCTCGGCGGAATATATTGATTTTGAATTTTGAGACATGATTATTTTGACTTGACTTTGCCACACACTGGATTACATTGCCTTCACTTTGTGACACACTGGATGACTGGATTATTTCATACCTGACATTGTGACAAACTGGATTACATTGAGTTGATTTTGTAAAAAACTGGATTATTTGATAAATGACATTGTGACAAACTGGAATTTTTTATAAATGACATTGTGACACAACACTGGATTAAGTTCAGTATAACATAAGGGTTGAAAAAAGGCTTAGAAATTAATAAGACTTACAAATTAGTGCTGTAATAGCTAAAATACAACATTTATTAATGCATTTAATAAATTAAAAACTTTTTTTCTCAAATGTAGGGGGGGGGGCAAATGCCCCCCTTGCCCCCCTTCCCTACGCCCATGGATAGACTATAGCTTATAGATTATAAATTATAGATTAACACAGCGTTGCTCTAAACTCTAAACTCTAAACCAAGGGTAGCCGAAAAAGGGGTAAATTACAGCATTTGGGTTAAAATGGGAATTCTTGGGGGTAATGGAGAATCATCGCGGACATACAAAACCCCGCTAGATATATTCAAAGTCCGTTATGTGTATGCGTACGTTTGGAATACAAGCCAACTATTGAGCCAGAAAAAACATTTTTAAATTCGATATATATGTACATTTCTTATCTACCTGCTATTAGAAACTCTTAACAATCTTAATCCACATTACTTAACATATCCAAAACCCTATCCATGACTTTTAAAATAATGGCTTAAAAACTTAGCTAACGTGTTCATGCCAGCTAATATCAAGTCAATTTAGTAGTATACTATTTCATTAAATGTGCAAATTAAGAGGTACGATATTTTAATCCAAAGGTTTTCTGTTAGAGACAAATAGGCCTGGTCATAATATGGCGGAGAGCTATTAATAGAAATATTGGGGCTATATTTATCTTTTTTAAGGTCAGATTTCATAAAAATGTAATAAAAGATACGAGTCAATATGTAAATGTAGGTATATTGAGAAGGCTGTATTTTGTCAGCTATTTGTTAATTCTTCGTTAATTTAAGACAGCAAATTGGACTTGTAAAAGGAAAAAAAGTTTCGTAATTTTACTATGATAACAATTTTGAGAACATAGTGATTCGACTGTATTTATGTTTCAAAACATTGTTCCGCTAAAATGTTATCTAAAAATGAAACATTACACATTGAGCTATGACGTTTTTCGGCTTTCGAAATGACCAACCCTTAACGTTGGTTTGTGCTCCTCTTGACTAGCGATGTCAATGAAATGATGTATTAAATAAAGTTTAAAAATACTTTGATAAGGTTAATTTAAAATTGGAAGACTGTATTTGTTATGCCTGTCGATGGAGCTAGAGCTATCTTGGGTCGTGTAGGTGGTGTTTCGTCTTTCACAAGAGAGAAGAATCTCAAATTTGAAGTTAACCACTGTATGATCCATCGTCAAGCTCTGCTTGTGAAACATTTGGAACTTGAACTTGATGACGTCATGAATGATATTATCAAGCTTGTAAAATTTCATTAAAGAACTTTCCAACTATTTATTATTTTATTAATTTTTTGTTATTTATGTAAAGATGGTGAGGCTGAATATACAGACCTACTTTGTCAAACCGAGGTACGGTGGCTTTCACGCGGCAATGTTCTGAACAGACTGTGGGTCCTAAGAGTGGAACTTCTAACATGTCTGGATAGTCAAAGCATGCTCTGGCAGAGGTGTTTACGAACTATTGTGGGGCTGCACATCTCACATACTTAGTTGATATTTTGAGCAAGTGAGGGTATTGAACAAAGAATAGCAGGTGAAAATATCAATTTACTTTATCCAGAGAAAGGATTTAGGCATTTGCAAAAATAAATAAAAAAAATACAAACAACAGTTTTTACATCTTTTTGGAGGTCAAATGCTGCAACGGTAAAAGAAAAATTTACATTGTACAAATAACTGTAGATATTTTTTAAGTAAATGTGTGCCTACTTAACTTTATCGCAATATGCCCTTTTTTAACCATTATATTCGACCTTAAACTTTTATAATTGTATTAATTAAATTCCCCTTGAAATATGGATCCGCCGTGTCATTATGACTTTAAATATCTACGAATAATCCTTTTCACATTTATTTTTAGACACTTGCCAGGCTCACAATAGGCGTTTTCGGCTGGGGCTTAGCCGCAAACACGGTAGGGGTGGGGGTGCAACGCTCCTGAAACCCCCGAGTCGTGGTTGCAGGACCTTGCACCTTCGGGGGTAACGTAAACATAAAACTGTATGTTTTGGGGTCAAGGACACACAAGTTTGCCGAGCCCTGCTCTGAGCGAACCAAAATAATTTCACTCCAGCATTTCACTTGTAAAATAAATTCTTTATTGACACGTTGCAAACCACAAGCCATAGATAAGCGTAGGACGCAGTAATCTTCTGTATAGAAGGAGCGTCTGTAAACAAATAAGATAAGATAAGATAAGATATGATAAGATAAGATAAGACATTGAAATGAACCATAGGAAAAAGTATAAATGTCCTCAATTTGAAGTTAGCAAATATATAAATTCAAACATTCCGAGAAAACAAGACCCCCCTACTCCCTCATGTCACTAATAAGTTATGTGGCATCGTTGTCTATGGGAGTGACGACAACACAACCACGAAACACCATTTATATGTATAATTCTCTACGTCGCCAAACCATGCGGGACACCACGCACGCACGCCGACTCTCTAACCCTCCTCCCGCCCCCTTCACCAAAGCGAGTATGAGCAAACGAGCATGACGAATGACCTTCGCTGGGCTCGACCAATGTCTCGAGACCAACAATGGTCCTTGCGTTCACTTGAATTGTTCCTTCACACTAAACACTTTATTGACATAAAAACACTACAGCATCATCCCCGCAGTAATAAGAGAGTTTCACGCGTGTGTTATTACCAATTTGCTCTTTGTTCTTCTATTCTCTAGTCTTTAAAGGTTTAACGATTTAACTAATGGGGTTATTCTTGTCAGTTTTGAATATTCTCCATTATCAGTATTGAATCAGGCAGTTTTTTTTTGTTTTGTTTTTTTTGTGATCTATTTTTTTAATCAATGCTTTCTTTGGTGGATGAGTCCCATATAGAAGATATATATTCTAGTACAGGTCTCACCGAAGTAAGGTAGCACTTCAGTTTTACATACTTATTATATCTGTAAAGTTTCTCTTTATAATGCCTAAGGTTTTATTGGATTTGTAAATTATTTAATATGACATGGGGATTCCATGATTACCTATTTCTAGAACTTACTTTCAATTTTTAAGTTATTCTACGTAAATCTTGTTCTGTTTTGTCCTGGAGACAAAAACTGTAAACTCCACAGTGTTTAATCAGTCTTGTTTACTTCCGGTAACAAAGTATGTCGTGCGCAGGTACTTCAATCTCCCTTGTGAATAGATCATGTCACTTGATTAGGGGGCCGTCCGTAAATGACGTCATGCACCTAGGGGGGATGGGGTGGTCCACTCATTTGTGACGATGTGTTACGAGGGGGAAGGGGGTTAAGAATTGTGACGTCACGTCAAAACTTGAACTTGAACTATCCCTTAACCCGTCGTTGGGTCGTTGGGGCACCATCGTGAACTGCACACTGCACACTATCTCACACCATTTGTCCCGGTCCTGTGTTGCCTTTTGAGAGTCGCTGAATGACAGGCCGGTCCACTCTTTGATATCGTCCTCCCATCTCTTCTTTTGTCTGCCTCTTTTCCTTCCTCCCTGGACTGTGCCTTCCAATATAGTCTTTGCGAGACCTCCAGTTCTTGTCACGTGTCCGTACCATCGTAATTTCCTCTTCTTAATTAAGGGTAGAAGGTCCTCGTAGGGGCCAATGACAGTACTTATTGTGTTGCGGACCGCTTCGTTTATGATGTGCGCTGTGTAGGAGATGTTCAATACCTTTCTGAAACATCTCATCTCTAGCGCCAAAACACGCTACTCTAAATAAAAGTTACACTTGAATATTCGATTCCTTATTATTTATGTTATGACGTTTTGCATGGATTCACGCGAGTAAAGTAAAGATATTAGAGTGCAGTCTTACAATAAAAACATACTAAAATAACAATAACCTGTTTTGAAACATGCTCATTTTCAAATAGACAATACCGCTTTTAAGGGGGAGGGGGTAGTGTCACAGCTTCGTGACGTCATATTCGAAGGGGGTCTAAGTTTTTGTGACAAAGTGTGACGATGGGTGGAGCTGCCAAAATCGCGGGACGTCATTTATGGACGGCCCCTTACTTCAATTATGTTAAAACTTCACCAAGTTGCCTGTCACGTGTGCGATTCCCTAGACTTTATTAACTCAATTTACTGGTAATTGTTAGACAGTTATTATTGTAAGGGGGCGTGGTTAAATAAACACAAGATTGAATCTGATTGGACACCGGAAAGGTGGTCTACACTAAGGATCAAGCTTTGAATGTCGGTAACTGGCCACTGCCTGGTACAAAAGTGTTACACTGTCCAGTGTCCCGTGGGCTTGGTGTGTGTACACAGAAATCAACCAGGGATCGGTTCGAAAAATAACTTAAATGGCACCAGTAAAATAACAATGATTATGTTAATAAAAAAGAACAAGAAAAGCACAATTTTACAAATAATTTTCAAACCTATTTAATGCTAAAGCAAATTGTAATTTAGCTTCTTCTTTTTTTAAAATTAACTCTATAAGATTTTTATTGCCTCCACCCTCTCTGCTCACACCAAATACTCTGGCTACGCCACTGCCTTGTTCTGATCTACTGCCTTGTTTTGATCTACTGCCTTGTTTTGATCTACTGCCTTGTTTTGATCTACTGCCTTGTTTTGATCTACTGCCCTGTTTTGATCTACTGCCTTGTTTTGATCTACTGCCTTGTTTTGATCTACTGCCTTGTTTTGATCTACTGCCTTGTTTTGATCTACTGCCTTGTTTTGATCTACTGCCTTGTTTTGATCTACTGCCTTGTTTTGATCTACTGCCTTGTTTTGATCTACTGCCCTGTTTTGATCTACTGCCTTGTTTTGATCTACTGCCTTGTTTTGATCTACTGCCTTGTTTTGATCTACTGCCTTGTTTTGATCTACTGCCTTGTTTTGATCAACTGCCTTGTTTTGATCTACTGCCTTGTTTTGATCTACTGCCCTGTTTTGATCTACTGCCTTGTTTTGATCTACTGCCCTGTTTTGATCTACTGCCTTGTTTTGATCTACTGCCTTGTTTTGATCTACTGCCTTGTTTTGATCTACTGCCTTGTTTTGATCAACTGCCTTGTTTTGATCTACTGCCTTGTTTTGATCTACTGCCCTGTTTTGATCTACTGCCTTGTTTTGATCTACTGCCTTGTTTTGATCTACTGCCCTGTTTTGATCTACTGCCTTGTTTTGATCTACTGCCTTGTTTTGATCTACTGCCTTGTTTTGATCTACTGCCTTGTTTTGATCTACTGCCTTGTTTTGATCAACTGCCTTGTTTTGATCTACTGCCTTGTTTTGATCTACTGCCCTGTTTTGATCTACTGCCTTGTTTTGATCTACTGCCTTGTTTTGATCTACTGCCCTGTTTTGATCTACTGCCTTGTTTTGATCTACTGCCTTGTTTTGATCTACTGCCTTGTTTTGATCTACTGCCTTGTTTTGATCTACTGCCTTGTTTTGATCTACTGCCTTGTTTTGATCAACTGCCTTGTTTTGATCTACTGCCTTGTTTTGATCAACTGCCTTGTTTTGAACTACTCCCTTGTTTTGATCTACTGCCTTGTTTTGATCTCACTTGGTCGCCTCAAGTTCGTCACCACATCAGAGGGGTTTCACCAACATCCCAATTGATACGCTGACACAGACGGGCACCAAATTGCACCCTCTTGTCTTATCCATACACACGCTCCTTCTATACAGAAGATTAATGCTTCCACAGACCATGCCGGTCTGTTTGCATTTGATGCAGCGTTCACAGGCCACGGCTATAAGGGTTCCACGCATTAACCAGCCGCCTTTATTTATTCCTAACTAGTGTTAGGTACCCATTCGAAGCTGGGGAACAAATCCTTGCCTTCATATGGAATCGAACCCACAACCATCGGTACGCCAGCCGAGAGCACATGCCACCCGACCACCGTGCACCCATTCACTTATGACACATCAATGCACTCCCTCATCCCCTAAATTTTAATCTCACAAACGACCTTTGAAGCTAGGTTTATAAATAATTTAACAAAAAAAAGATTGTTTGAAATAACTTTTGAAATTTCACAGTGTGTAGAGATTCTTCTTTTCATCCCCTTTTTCTTATCCTTCTAATTTTTAAGGGCCAAGATCAATGATTTGAACATTATGGCTCCTATACTTTTAATTGGTTGTAAGCATAATACGAGGCCAGTGTCAATGAATAGACAACAACGTCTAGGACAGTGGTTCCTAACCTTTTGGGGTCCATGCATCCCTTAAGATGCCCAAATAATTTCATGCACCCCCTCGTGAAACTTGCAGAAAATGCATAATAAACTATTTTTATTTTAGGAACGCAACAATTTTGACAATAGGCAACAGGGAATTTAGTGAGAGATCTACTGCTTCTTATGATCAATCAGCGATTTAAATCTGGGGATTGTTTTGGACAAAGAATCTCTCATGTGCATTCAACTTATTCCTTGCCTTGGTTTTAATCGTCAAAAGTATGGAGAATCCTGAGTCACAGAGACAGGTTGTGGCAAATGGAAGGAGAGTCAGTACTGCCCTCTTGGCTAGTTGTGGATAGGAATCTAGCTGGGCGGACCAAATTTCAATCAAGGTATTGCAACTTAAGTCACTCCTCAGTACTTCTCTGGTTCTCAAATCAATCAGGTGATCTTTAGCAAGGTCACTGTCATCAATGTTGTCCAAGTCACAGAGAAAAGGATTGCGAATCCAAAGGTCTTTCCTAGCAATGTCTTAGTCTTGACAGAAATACCAAGCAAAGGACCTTTGCAATGTTGAAAGGTGCTCTGAAATTTCCCCTTTGATGTTGTCAGGCAGTGATGTCTCAGTGCTTCCTCCTGAAGCAGATATTACAATTTCATCCAAGAGTGGTAAGTTGGCAAGTTGGACTTTTCTAGTCGTCGTTGAAATTGTGGCAGTTTGTTAAGGAAGGCTTGCAATATCTCTGTAGCATCCATTACAGTCACCCAGCTGCATGGTAAATGGAAAAGGATTGCTTCTCATCTCGCACAAGACTTGATCCAGAATGCCTGCAGCCATGTCACTAATCTTGAAATGAATAGTGTCATTGGACAAAGGGACTTTCTCAAACTGCTTCCTCTGCTAGTGACCACACATCAGTTCCACCATCTTCAGAGCAAAAGGCTTCACCAAAGTTTCTCCAATGGTGTGGGGCTTCTTGTTCTTTGCAATTAGATATGCAACCGTGAAGAATGCCTCAAGTGCAGGTTTCTGTGAGAAAGAAAATCCACGCTTGGGCAAGGTACCTGAGGCCAAGAAGCGAGCTCTCTTCTGCTTGAAGACCTCAACACTGTCCTTGGAATTGGATGGATGGACTTTCTCTAAGTGCTCTCGGAGTCTAACAGGCTTCATGTTGTCATTGCACAGGATTTTTCCACAGAGGAAGCACGAAATTCCGAGGTACACGTAGAGCGAACCGTTCATTTTGCGAAAACGTTTTTCCGTCAATTTTCGATATGCGCAGAACGATTCGCGATCGACTATCAAAGAGGTTGTATATGGGTGCCATTTGACGCAGCATGCCTTGCTTATGGTTTACATTTTCAGATTATCAGTTTTTCTTTCTTTTTTTTTCCGTCTTCTTTTCCCCCCTCTTTTTCTTTTTTTTTCTCTCTGAATCGTTCATGCACCCCCTGGAACCTGCTCATGCCCCCCTTGGGGGTGCATGCACCACCGGTTAGGAACCCCTGGTCTAGGAGATATTTTAGACACTTGCAGCTATTAGCTCCTGACGTCGATGTTTGTATTTTTCACAATGAGTATTTGATGTCGTTTACACTTGCCACATTTCCACTTGTTGCTGTCAGTGGCGTAACAACAGGTTGACATCGGATCAGTTGCCGAGGGCGCCAGCTCAAAATGGCGCCACTAAATATCTATTTTTTAAATTTTTATTTAAATATATACAGTCGGACCTCTCTAAGTCAAACTCAAAAGGACCCGAAAAAAAATCAACCTACGGAGTTTTTGAGTTAGGGAAAATGGCGTTATAGGCGCCGATTAATCATGGACAATGTAGATATTGAGAGGTGGGTGGAACAGCCATACCGGCTAGTAGGCTTGATAGGAAAGAGAGGCAGTGTCTATGTTTCATATGAAAGGAAACCAACTTGCTTTGACATGCCGACACAAGCCCGTGAGAGGAGACACCTTACCTCCCCTCCCCCACTTTACTCCCTCCACAGAGGGATGGGGGAGTAAGATTTTTTCTTTTTAAAAAGAGTTACAGCATGCAGCAAAGGAACGCGAATTAGTTACTCCTTTTTCTTGTCTTTGTCATTTGTTGTATTTGCAAGGGTCGCTTAATTCCTCGTGGAATGCACTAAGATCGATTTTACGTCCATTTACGTGGCTCTACGGAACACGTGTTCTGAAATGTCACTCCAGAATAATAACCCAAACGCCTTGGAAAATTCGACTAAGAGAGGTTGAACGCCAAAAATCTTGAAATTAAGGAGATCTAAAATACATTAGTCTTATGGAATTTTAACGGGACCTAACAATTAATTCGATATAGTGAAGCTTTCGACTTAGGGAAGTTCGAATTAGTGAGGTCCGACTGTATTTCACTTTTATCCTCGATAACAAAAAAGTGAATAATTAATTATATTTAAATATATTTCATTTAAACCATATAATATGTTTAATTATTTTTCTGGCCTTTGCGGGGCTTCTTATCATATGTAAATTTGATTTTACAGTCTTTCTTTTAAAAAACAATCTCACTATCTTAGGGGTGATGGAGGACAGCCATAGCGGCTAGTAGGCTTGACAGGAAAGAGGGGCGGTGACGTTTCATATGAAAGGAGCGAACTTGCTTTGGGATACCGACACAAATTACTATTACTGTCGAGGGAGTAAAGTGTGGGAGGGGTAGGGAAGGTGTCTCCTCTCAAGGTTTTGTGCTAAAAACCTAGTTACGCCTCTGGTTGCTGTATTTAGTACTTTCATATTTAGCACTTGCCACATTTCCACTTGTTGCTGTATTTAGTACTTTTCATATTTAGCACTTGCCACATTTCCACTTGTTGCTGTATTTAGTACTTTCCATATTTAGCACTTGCCACATTTCCACTTGTTGCTGTATTTAGTACTTTCCATATTTAGCACTGGCCACAAATCCACTTGTTGCTGTATTTAGTACTTTCATATTTATCACTTGCCACATATCCACTTGCTGCTGTATTTAGTACTTTCATATTTATCATTTGCCACATATCCACTTGTTGCTGTATTTAGTACTTTCATATTTATCACTTGCCACATATCCACTTGTTGCTGTATTTAGTACTCTCAATATTTAGCACTTGCTACATATCCACTTGTTGCTGTATTTAGTACTTTCCATATTTATCACTTGCTACATCTACCACCTACCTCGATTGACAGTTGCAGCTTTCAATGCTAGTCAAATAAAACATTAAGAGACAAGCCACACTTAGTTCTGCATAGAAGGAGCGTCTGGAATGTTAAAGATAAGATAAAGGCTTAGACACTAGAATGTTGACATGAAGTCCGGTGACTTTCTCTAACTTCCTTGTACATCTAACCGAAACACTTACTAAGTTGTTGTTTATTTTTAATTGTTTTTTTCTAAATATATATAGATATAATGAAATGTTCACACGCAAACGCAAACGCATTAAATAAGGCATATTATGTAAAATGGTAATACAAAAAGTACAGTACACCCAGCCGTCAAAATCAATAAAAAAAATTAATTAAACATTGCAGAATTTTTCCAGACGCTATTTCTATTGCATATATAGGATTCTTGCGTCCTATACTCTAAGTACTTACAAACCATGCCGGTGTTTGGGCACGTGGCTCGGCGTTCACAGGCCACGGCTGTGAGGGGGTAGGGGTTGTATGAAACAATGCCACGCCCCCTTGGTTTCCCTCAGTGGAGTCAGGGTCAGGTAACCATTAGCCGCTCGACCACCGCGCCCCCTACACTTGTTTACCCATGACTTTCATTACTGCCATTAATCCTGGCACTGAGATTACAATATCGCTCAACGTTTGTCTCAATTCTGAAAGAAGGAAATCAGTCAACGTTCATTGGCAATCAACAAAGTTATCCCACATAGGTTAAACAAAGGCTTGTAACAACAAAAAATATATGAAACATATATGCGTTCGTTCTCGGCTTACAGTAACAACATATTCGAATTATTGTCATATGTTAACACTGTTGTTTTGAAGTCTTTGTATCCACACAAAAAACAAAAAGAAACAATGAGGTCAGCAGATATGGGGCCGGGGCATTGTAAATTGGAGGTAGAGGTGGTGATCTGAATTATGCTTGAAGAGTGTTTATGAAAAATGTTTGGTTTTTTTTAACCATGATTTTTAAAAAATGAATGGTACCCATTACAATATTTCAATTAAAATTTTTACCCATTGTAGCTATTGCAGGATCCGTGCTATATTGAAATATATTAAGTACAAGTTGGTGTGAAACAGTTAAATGTTTTCAGATTAATTATTAGTTTGTGCTTATTAAATTTAACATTCAAAAATTCTGTTCAATGCATCGTTACTAGACTTTCAATGCATAATTACTGGGGGGGGTGTTTTAATGCAAGATTACTAGTATTTTGGAGATCTGGATAATTATATTGCAATACATTTTTTTTAAAACTTTTTTTTATGTTACTTTAGAGGGAAATGTGAATGGAGATAAGAAAATGAATTCCACCTGAAAATGAAATATAATTATTTATATTTAGTATTAATAACTTACATTATTTATAGGTATTTTTCAATTTTTTATTTAATAGTATATTTACCAGTGCTACATTAAACCTATATGTATTTAGATATTTAATACATTAGTGAGGAGTTATGCGAAATTTACGTATAAATTTTAACTAAGATAGATTGATTTTTTTATGTATGAAAACATACAAATTTTATTAAACAGTATATATAGTAACAATATCCCATTCTTGCAGGCAGAGACAGAAAAATTTAACATATTTTTTATTCCTTTATATTAACTCGTGGCGCCTGTTTGCTTGATTACTTGATGCCTTGCTTGCCGAAAAAACTTTTTATCGATTTTAACCCACTTCCTCGTATGCTATTGAGCTGAAATTTTGCAGGCAGACTCGTGCCCATGATAAAAATGATTTTTCAAAATTTCAAATCGATCGAAAGTACTGTAATTAAATTATTTTATTTTTAGTTTATCTCTATGTAGCATGTTAATTTTATGCTAAGAGTGTGGCGGTGCGTATTATATTGAACGACCTTCTTAATACTTTTCTGTTGCGCTGTGCGGTGCGTATTATATTGACGATACTTTTTAAAAAAAGCATATTCCCGATCTGTAAGTGTAAATGCTATTAATTGCTAATCTGTCTCGCGTGCGCATTATGTTAAACATGTTTTTATAACCCTTTTCCCGTGATCAAATGGAGCTGAAATTTAGCAGGCAGACTGTTGAAGTTTTTTTTAACTATAAATCCTTTATATATTTTACACATAACTAAAATTTTTGGATTTTTGGATTGTCGTGCAATGCATATTATAATGAATATTCTTTTAGTTATGTCTCGTATATTAAGGATTTATAGTCAAAAACTGTTGGGTTTTTTTACGTTTTTTTTTATTACTATGAAAAATTTCATTATTTTGTTAAAATAAATAATTGCACTATTCGTGTTTTTAATCTAACCGATGCGAGCGTGCACATATTAATTAATCAACAAATGCACGCACTATGATATTTATGTAACTATTTGTGTACATTTGAACTTAACATTGATATAAATGATTTATGACATTCAGAATATAAAGAACAGACAAAAATGTTTCTTTACTTACTAATGATGTGATTGGATAAAAAAATATATTATTTTAACATTACAACATTATTATTTATAAATGCAATACTTAAACATATAATATCCAATTAAATTACTTATTAAACTACTAAAAACAGCGTTTTAAGGGGCTTATGTCAGAATTCAATAAGGTCTATATATTCTGAATGTCTATACCAAGTAATACCAACAGTGACCAAACCGTGGCTCGCGAGCCGCATGCGGTTCTTCTGTGTTCATATTTTAGCTTGCTTACAGTTTTTGAAGGATGTGCTTCAAGGATTACTGGAAAATATCCAAGTCAGGTTTAATAAACCCATAGTGCCTCAAAGCGGCTCTCTCTATAATGTTTTTATATTTTAAAATGGTTCCCAGTTTCTACAGTTCTGGCCACCCCTGTTGGATACCATAGTTCAGAGGGTCTAAAATAGAGATCTAAAAGTCTAAACCCGACTAATGAAAATCTACACCACATTTGTAATGAACAAACCCCATCTATCAACTACAGGAAAGCTGCTGATATTGAGATGAATAGCAGCAGACAATTTGCGTACACCGAGACACCGGAACAAGCGGCCCGCTTGAGAGAGTCAAACTCTGACTTGGTGCACCTAGAATCAGCAACAAGACATGTCTCTGTGGTGGATCCGTTATTGTTCATGTTCATCATCTTACAGTAGTCCTCACTCTGTATCAACGCCAGGGCCGTGTCATTTGATGACGTGCATGTCTCAATTGCCCATTTGCACTTTGATGTGCTGCCCATGACGGTAATGGCAAACGTGCCTTCGCCCACTGTTGACGATGACGCACAAGCGGCACTTTTGATCTTGAGCAACCATAAGATGTAAGGCATGTTTGTGAATCACTGAATTCATAAAAGATGTTAAATAAGCTACAGTAGTTTTCTTGTTGCTTCATTACAGTAGCGACGCTGGATCTTTGGAAACACAACTGGGCTCCTCTTTGACAAGATTCTTTCGTAGAGCTCAAATGTGTTATATAAAGAGGTCTTCGCCTCTGAAGCTGTATTCTGATCATCGGAACTTCCGCAAGAATCCTTCACTAGGCTGCTAAACTCACTCTCAGTACAGAATCCAATTTTAACCAAGCACTGAAAGGCGGTCACGCCGTTGAATGTGGACTTTAAAAGTTTGCAGGTGTCCCGTCAGTTCTGGGCTCACAAACAAAGCTTGATATCTGCAGCTGTCAACCGTTATTTGGCACATCTTCGAGACAGAGGCGTATCCAGGAATAACACCGCAGGCCGCTAGTTTCAGGGCTTCGAACTCAGCTTGTGAACACTTGGTGCTGTCAACCAGACAGCTGTATGTCGTCCGCCCGAAGTCTTGTATGCTCATGACCTTACAGTACTGCTCACTCTGTATCAGAGCGAAAGCAATGTCTCTTGCCCCAAAACACCACTCCATTGATCCCATGCAATTTGGTGAACTGGAATATACGGCATTGGCAAACGTTCTTTCAGTGACAGTTGAAGATGAGCAAGCAGCATTCTTGATATTATTAAATTCGCTCGGAAGGCAGCCAGAAGAAATGCGACATTCCTCTGAGTAGCTGGTACTCGTGTTAATGTACATCAAAAAGCAGTACCTCTCTTGTTGCTTTAACACAGTGGCCACGCCTGACTGCTGAATACAAGAGAGAACTCCCTTCTGACATGAATCACGCGTATCGCTCATTGCTTTGTATAGCGATGTCTTTGCCGTTGATATTGCCACGCTCTTTGCCGTCTCATCGCATGCCAAGTTTTTAATTGTTATATATTCATTTTCAGTGCAGAACCCGACTTTAACCAAACACTGGAAGGCAGTCAATTCGTTGAATGTTTTTTTTAGAAGAGTGCAAGTATCCGTGAGCCCAGGATAAACATACTGTGCTTGAATTATGCAGTTATCAAATGTCATTTGGCACAGTTTGGACAGGGAATTGTATCCAGGGACTTTGCCGCAAGCAGCGGTCTTCAATTTGTCAAACTCATCTAGTGTACAATTTAGATTTTGCACCAAACAGGAGTACGCCTTTGATCCATAATTTACCTGTTCATCAATTTTCATTACATTACAGTACTGTCCACTTTGTATCAATTCTGCAACGTACTTGTCTGATGCCGTGCAAGAATCCATCGCACTCTTGCACCACGGTGAGATGTCGACTACGGCTTTAGCAAACGCGTCGTCCGTCTTTGATGATAACGAGCAGGCGGCAGTTTTGATGCGCTCAAATTCATCGGTCGAGCAATAGGAAGTTGTCAGACACGGTTTTGAACTGCTCACGTCATTGATTATGTTGAGTAGGTCACAGTAATGTTCTTGTTGTTTCAGCACAGTGGCAACACTTGACTCTAGAATACATTTCAGGGCTTGACGCTGACACGTGGTTGTGGTCGCGTTCAGTGCCTGGTATAAAAGCGCTGTTGCCGTGGAAACAGTTTCCAGGGCTTTGTATTGCCCGCAAGCTTCCTTTTCTAATTTAATAAATTCATTTACCGTACAGAATCCATTGCTGACCAAACATTGGTAAGCACTAACGCCACGTATGTTTGCACTTATGAGAGCGCAGTTGTCAGTTGGCGAAGTTTGGTTTTCTTGAGCCTGTTGCTTGAAGTCATCAACAGTAAGTTGGCACGGTTGCGAGCAAGAGTTCTTTACGGTGTCGAAGTCCGCCACTGTTGGAGAAATTACCAAAAACAAAAGCCTTAGAATTGTTATTGGTGTATGGGCATTAAAGGCCATCTTTCTTTGGAAATGTGTGTATAAAAACAAAATCAGCCGTTGAAATCGTAACACAACTAAATGCTCCGAAAAGATATATTTAAGAAATATTCGGTGTGTGTTATAGTACGATTTGCCGGAAATCGTAAAAATATTTAAGCAAAATCCAGGAAAATCAATACACCACAAAAAAACACATCAAATTTTACTAAACGACATTAAAAATCACAATGTCCGATTTTCAAACGTGGCTCTAGATAGGATCAACTATTTTGCCAATAGTCATTATCTGGATATATAAACCTGGTTTCAATACCAGCCCCTTTCCTCCAGCTCCCCGTAACTACGCCTCAACTCCAAATAAGGAGAGGTTTAACAATTACTGCGGGTATGTCAAGGAAACGAGATAAAACGAGAGGAACAGGAGTTCATGTCTGAGACAGCCGGCCTTGCCAGGAATGATATTGCACGACCCCTTGGGGTTGACGCGTGTGACATGAACACGGGCCTGGCTAAAGTAAATATGGGCATCGAGAAGAACAAATCTTGTAACAAATTTTAATTCAAGAAGAAAAAGATAGAGTCCATGGGACTGGAAGGTCTTTCCTGATCTTGTTTGCGATATCAGTTCTGGTTGACAGATCGTTAGTTTGGTATTACCTGTTACTATGGAAAATAACTTGTTGAAATGGCGAGGCGCATGAACTTAAAAACCCGACAATGTCAATACTTAATAATTTCTTTAAGAATATTGATGGTGTATGCAATAGTTGTTGAAATGAGGCACGCAAGGGTTATGGGGGCGTATAAGGGTTATGAGGGTATGTAAGAGATATGGGGGCATGCTAGATTTATGGGGGCGTGCAAGAGTTATTGGGGCGTGCAAGAGTTATGGAGGTGTGCAAGGGTTATTCGGGCGTGCAAGAGTTATGGACATGTGCTAGTTTTATGGAGGTGTGCAAGAATTATGAGTGTGTTTGAGGATGAGTTAATTCCACATTTCAGCGTATTGTCTTCGTTATTTCATTCATTTATTTCGTGGGAATTTCCAATCCCCTCGGAATACAGAATTTGAGTATCCCAAACAAAATGACCGAACGAAATACCGTTTGTAATTTAGTCATAAAATAAAGTATCTCCACCCCCAGCCCCCCCCCCAGTAAAAGCTGTAAGAATTATTCTAAATAATTGTAAATGTTGGTGTCTTGAGTGTAGGGAATGTAATTTATTAATATTTTTCTACAAATATTTTCTTTACATGTCCCAGCAATTCCGTTTGGCCATGATTTCAAAATGAAACTGCTACAAGCTTACTTGATTAAAAAGTTCGGAGAAAATAAAACAAGTAAAAAAGTTGCCCTATATCTGATCGGTGAAGGTTGGGTCGCGCAAAACTTATCACGGGTCGCAACAAGCAACTTAAGACTCTTCAAATAAGATAACTGAATTGTTTAAGTCCCATATAGTTCAGGATTCCATGTCAATGACTCATATTGAAACTCGCATGGCGTCTTAGGGGCCGTCCATAAATGACGTCACGTGATTTTTTCCGATTTTTGACCCCCTCCCCCCCCCTCGTCACGCGCAGTCGCAAAAACATAGACCCCCCTCTAAAAATACGTCACAAATCTTTGACCCCCCCCCCTAAAAAATTTTTTTTACAAATAAAATAAAATAACAATGAAACAAAAAAAAACAACAAAAAAACTTTATTTTCTATTTGAAAATAAGTATATTTCAAATAACTTTTATTGTCATTTAAGTATTTATTTAGTGAAGATCTAAATTGTAATATCGTAACCCGCGTGAATCATTTTTAAAAATCGTTTAACCTGCCTTCAGAAAACGAACTGTGTTGACATCCTTAGCTTATATTTTATTTTAATGAATCCAAATTAAACATTGACTATTGATCATCACGGTTAACGTCTTTGTTTAGAAAAAAAATTATATAAAAATTACATTTTTAAAATGTATTTTTTTTAAATCCCTCAATTGACTGACGGGCATCCCGTAAGACAGAGGTCGGCGAACAGGGGTAAATAACCTGAACTGGGGTCAAAAAGTGAATTCTTGGGGGTAATGCAGACTCATTTGGTACATATAACATCCGCTACAATCCACTAGATATATTAAAATACGTCATGTGTACGTGTACGCTTGGAACATATGCCCATTATTAAACAGGTTCCTTCCAGAAAATGCATTTTAAAAAATTAGACAACTATGTAGATTTCTTACCTACGCATTATATGAAGACACCTATATCACTCTACTTTCATTTATATTGACACGAGTGACAATAATCTTAATCCACATGACTTGTCTTTATCACACATCATTTCTGTGATATTTAAAATTAATGCCTTAAAAACTAAACTAAGAAGAAAAGTTGTTTTGTTCTCCTCTCGAATTGCAATGTCAAGAATTTGATGCATTCAATAAAGTTAATGGATACTTGACTAATTTTAAATGGGCTCATTTACCATTATATCTAGAACAGTGCTTCTCATACTTTTTAGTATTGCGGACCAGCAGGAATTTTTTTCCATTGTACCAGGGACCGGTGCACTATTTTCCCTGCACTGACAATTTTTTCTGTCCTTTTTTTGAGAACATCTGCGGACCTGCAGCGGATGGCCCACGGACTGGCATCGGTCCGCAGACCACCACTATGAGAAGCACTGATCTGGAAGACTAGAATGGCCAGGGGCGTTTTATCAAAAACCATCGAACATTTATATCAAACGTAAAACGTTTTTAATTCTATCAAATAGATTCCCCTCCCTCCCCTTTTAAAGAAAAAGGATATTCCTTGTCGTTTTGACTTAAAATATCTACACATAATCCTATTCAAATCATTTTTAGACACTTGTCATGTTTGTAAAACTCACCAGTAGCATTTTCGGGGGGGGGGTGGAGGTGCTAAAGACGCTCCCCCAAATCCTTGAGTCACGTGAGCAGGATCTAGAGTCTGGTTAACGCATACATAAACTTGTATATTTTGTGGTAACGGGCATGAGAGAACCAAACGGAGCTGCGGTTAGATCAGAAATGCTTTGATGTCAACATCAAACGACGCAGTGTAACAATTTCATTTGTTATCTTGTGGATTCCCAAACTTAAGGATTATAATTAGATTTAATTTTCGTGTCTAGATAGCATACGCCAACCAGCGTCTGATGGCCTACCGACCGGCACATTGAGAAGCACTGATTTTAAAATAAAAAAAGATGAAAAAATGTCATTAAATAAATTGTAAGCGACCAAATATTTCAGTGGAAGTTTTATTTAAAGTTACCCTTTCGATGTGACGTCACATTTCTTCAACCCCCCTCCCTCCCCCTCGTCACGCAACGTCACAAAAGTTTGACCCCTCTCCCCCCCTAGGTGCGTGACGTCATTTATGGACGGCCCCTTATCCTATGGCGTGTAATGTAACTTGCATTAATGTGTAATGTAAACAAATTAGAGTGTGGTATTCATTATTAAATTTGAATAACTGAAAGCTTTGTATTGACATATTCTTCCAGATTTGTTAATACGTTCTATCCGTGTTTTAATTCCCTCAAAAAAATAAAACAGCTCATTACGATGAAAATAAACCCGAGTTTTGAATGCAAATAACACCCTCAATCTTCAGTAGAAAATGTATTTAGTTGTAAATAACTGAATTACAAAACATAGCCTTTTCCTATTCATTATATGTGTATGTTAATATAACTAGGGTGAACTTTAATCAGATGTAGTGGGCGTATCTAATTAGGTTCTACAAACTACGTCATAGTTTATGACGTCTTAATATAAAAACATTATCCACCTCGACATAATAGGGCTCCAAATTGTGCATTAACTTTTCTGGTCATGTTAACCAAATTGTGCATTAACTTTTCTGGTCATGTTAACCAAATTGTGCATTAACTTTTCTGGTCATGTTAACCAAATTGTGCATTAACTTTTCTGGTCATGTTAACCAAATTGTGCATTAACTTTTCTGGTCATGTTAACCAAATTGTGCATTAACTTTTCTGGTCATGTTAACCAAATTGTGCATTAACTTTTCTGGTCATGTTAACCATATTTAAAAGATTTTATTATCGATCGTGTGTCTATTTCTTCAGGTATTTGCCCATCTCGTATGATTGATTTCTGATAAACTTATTTTTCATGTGTAAAACTAAGAACCAGGAAGTTATTCATGAGAACAATCTGGTTTCAAACTGTTGGGGGTTCACAGCTTACAGATATGTGCTCGTTTAGTATGTGTTTGTGTGTGATTGTGTGTGTGTGTGTGTGTATTTGTGTGTGTGTATTTGTGTGTGTGCGTGCGTGTGCGTGTGTGTGCGTGTGCGTTGCGTGTGTGTGTGTGTGGCTTGGGGAAGGTCTGTTATATCACTATCACCCCGTTGAATTTAAATGGCTGATTTCATAAGCATATGTGACGCATCATACTTCAATGATTAACATTTTTAAAAATGTAAAGAAAGGCTTGGATCACCAGTGTGTAGATGGAAACAGAGGTTTTCTGTTGCAAAACATAAACTAGAAATTACGCTAAAAGTAAATAATTTGAGGTGTCTCTAAATGTTTGTCAATAGAATCGTTAACACATTTTATCTTAACATACACCCCCCCCCACCCCCGCCCACAATTTTCTTTTTCATCCTACGCTGGTCATCTTTGTAGTTCACGCCTGCACAACTCTCACACCTCTGTACCTAAAGTCAGGAATTCTTACTTCGACACCGCACTCTCACAATGTGAAACAACAACTAATATGTTGAATTCAACCTTGACCCTTCATGAAACGACTTCCGGCAGCCTTAAAATAGGTCGCTGTGTTCGCGGAGAGGACAGAAAAAGAAAAGTGTGTTTCTAATATTTTTTTTTCTTTTAAAGTTACAGCTTGAAGTTAAATAAAACAGCAGTTCTTGAGTTCCCTGTATATTCTAAATTATTCTTTATCTGGTGCGTTCTGGTGCCCAAAAACTCTATATATGGGTCACAGTTGCTGCACTGCTGTTGAGTAGTTCTGAGAATCGATTAAATCTGTCTTGTTTACTTCCGGTACCGATGTTTGTCGTGCGCTGTTACTTCAATCTGCTTTGTGAATAGATCGACATGTCACTTGAGTATTTCAATTATGTTAAAACTTCACCAAGTTGCCAGAATCAAGTGTGCGCAAGTGAGCACGATCCCTAGAGTTTATTAACACCAGTCATTGGTAGCAGGTAGACGTTTGTGACCTTTCGAGGATAAAAGTGTTCATTGTAAGGGGCAGGGCCAGCTTTAGGCATAGGAAAACTAAACTGTCGCCGATTTGTCTTATCAGTAGTGAGGGGCCTCGCACAAGAATCTGTCCATATTTATTTTTTTATTTTTCATTCGGGGCCACCAAATTCCCTTCGCCTAGGGCCTCCAATTCCCTTACGCCGGCCCTGAATAGGCGTGGTTAAGTAAACACAATTTTCAATCTGATTGGACACCCGAAAGGTGTTCTTAATTAAGGACTTTAATATCAGTCACCCCCTGGTCAACCATTGTTATACTTTCTAGTGTCCAGTGGGTGTGGTGTGTGCACACAGAAATCAATCTGAGATCGGTTCGAAAATAACTTTTATTGCACTAGTAAAATAACAATGATTATGTCAATAAAGGAAGGACAAGAAAATCAAAATTTTACAAATAATTTTCAAACCTCTTTAATGCTAATACAAGTTTGTATTTAAAAGACTTTTTGTGAGTTTGTGATTGCCCCCCTCCCTTCTCGCACCCATCACTCTGGCTACGCCACTGCCTTGTTTTGATCTACCTTGGCCGCCTTCAATTCTACACGATATTAAGAGCTCGTCACCACGTCAGAGGGGTTTCACCAAATTCCCATATGTTACGCTGACACAGACTGACACCAGATTGCACACTTCCACAGATGACTCCCCCCCCCAACATTTTAATTTCACAAATGGCCTTTGAAGGGAGGTTTGTTTTTTTTAAAATATGAAACATGATTTGAAATAAGTTTTAAAATTGCATTGTGTAGAGGTTCTTCTTTTCTTATAGTTTTTTCTTCTTTTTTTTTCTTTTTCGACCAAGATTGATTATTTGAACACAATGGCTCCTATACTTTTAATGTGTTGTAAGCATAATATGAGGCCAGTGTCAATGAATAGACTACAACGTCTAAGGCATGTGTTAGACACTTGCAGATATTAGCACCTCACGTCGATATATGTACTTTTCACAATGAGTATTTGTTATCGTTTACATTTGCCACATTTCCACTTGTTGCTGTATTTAGTGCTTTCCATATTTAGCACTTGCTACATCTACTACCTACCTCGATTGACAGTTGAAGCTTTCAGTGCTAGTCAAATAAAGCATGTCGAAAAGCAGCACTTAGTTATGACTCAGCATTTTTTGCACGAGTGAAATTTCAGAATGAGCTACTTGTAAGAACTTGACGTATCATTGTAATTATTGTATCATTAATTGCGTCTAAGATTAGGTTTTGCAAAATTAATATATTGGGTGTGAAATGTGAAACGCCTTTAAAAACATGTTGATTATTGTTTGAACTTTCTTTACAATGTATCACAAATTGTGTATTGTTAAAATTCAATTTATTCTATTATTTTAGTTTTTAATATCTGTAATATCCCTTTAGTTGTTCTTTTCTGTGAAACCCCATAGAATGCATTTTTCCTTAGTTGATTTGAATCAAAATACATAACTATACATATTTATGAAGTAACAATTTATCAAAACTGTTAATGGTCATTAGACAAACTAAATGAGCTTGTATGATCAAGGGGGAAAATTATGTCATTCAAATATTCCCTTATTTTCAGTGGTTGCTTCCCCTAAAATATGTTTTCTCTGTCATCTCTCTCTCTCTTTCTCTCTATTTACCTCTCTCTCTATATATATCTCTCTCTATCTCTGTATCTCTCTGTATTTTAAAACTAGGTTGTGCTGCGGCGCCGTGGCGCAGGCAGCGCCAAATTTATTTTAGGGTGCCTCGGCGCCCACCTTTTTCAAAAGCCCAAGTAACTTATCTTTGTATGATAAATACGAAATATTCCTGAAATGTACACAAAGTATTTTATAATTAACAATCCTCAAATGCTCTTTTTACATCGTTCCCTTTTCCAAAATTAAAATATGAGCTAAAACAATGACGTCATGTAATATCTTTTAACGGCGAGAAATTTTAGAAAGCAGCGCACCAAATTGCTGCACCAAAATATAATTCTTTTCGAACGTCCGCATGAAATTGTTCAATTAATAATATCTTATCTCTTATCTCATCTATACAGACGCTCCTTCTATGCAGAAGATAATTGCGTCCACAGACCATGACAGATGATCTGTTGGCAAGTGAAGCAGCGTTCACAGGCCATGGCTTTGTGGGTTCCACGCATTACCCAGCCGCCTAACTAGTGTTAGATACCTATTCGGAGCTGGGAGACTCATGGACGCCCTAGGCCCCGGAATCAAATCCTTGCCCTCACATGGATTCGAACCCGTGATCATCGGTACGCCAGTCGAAAGCACTGCCGCTCGACCACCGCGTCCCTAATAGTGTGGAGGGTGTTTAATGTTAATCTGGAAACCAAAATGATTATGATTTTTAAGTCTATTTTTTCAACAACAAAAAAAAAGCAAAGTGATATCCCTCAGCGTTACGACATGATAATTAAGGCTAAATATATATATGATGATAAAAATCAAATGAGTTAAAATTAAATACTCTCTAGAGGATGTACGTGCAAGTGAGAGGAGGTGGAGCAAATGAATATTTCCATACATCAGTTTCTGTTACGATCGCCTTTTGTTACTTAAGCATATAACGGACCAATATGGTTAAACAAAATTTAGATCTTTTGCCACAGGCCCTTGTACTACTGAACCTTTTGCCCATAGGCCATCTAAAGTTGACCCCGCTACCAATGCCCCTCCTAAAGTTGACCCTGCTACCAATGCCCCTCCTAAAGTTGACCCTGCTACCAATGCCCCTCCTAAAGTTGACCCTGCTACCAATGTCCCCTCCTAAAGTTGACCCTGCTACCAATGCCCACTCCTAAAGTTGACCCTGCTACCAATGCCCCTCCTAAAGTTGACCCCGCTACCAATGCCCCTCCTAAAGTTGACCCTGCTACCAATGCCCCTCCTAAAGTTGACCCTGCTACCAATGCCCCTCCTAAAGTTGACCCTGCTACCAATGCCCTCTCCTAAAGTTGACCCTGCTACCAATGCCCCTCCTAAAGTTGACCACGCTACCAATGCCCCTCCTAAAGTTGACCCTGCTACCAATGCCCCTCCTAAAGTTGACCCCGCTACCAATGCCCCTCCTAAAGTTGACCCCGCTACCAATGCCCCTCCTAAAGTTGACCCTGCTACCAATTCCCCTCCTAAAGTTGACCCTGCTACCAATGCCCCTCCTAAAGTTGACCCTGCTACCAATGCCCCTCCTAAAGTTGACCCTGCTACCAATGCCCCTCCTAAAGTTGACCCTGCTACCAATGCCCCTCCTAAAGTTGACCCCGCTACCAATGCCCCTCCTAAAGTTGACCCCGCTACCAATGCCCCTCCTAAAGTTGACCCCGCTACCAATGCCCCTCCTAAAGTTGACCATGCTACCAATGCCCCTCCTAAAGTTGACCCTGCTACCAATGCCCCTCCTAAAGTTGACCCTGCTACCAATGCCCCTCCTAAAGTTGACCCTGCTACCAATGCCCCTCCTAAAGTTGACCCTGCTACCAATGCCCCTCCTAAAGTTGACCCTGCTACCAATGCCCCTCCTAAAGTTGACCCCTCTACCAATGCCCCTCCTTTGGAATCTCAGGTTCCTTACATCACTGGATCCAAGACTTCCTTTTGGGCAGGGAGCAAACTGTAATAATTAATGGATCTAAATCTGCACCAATAAAGGTTAACTCAGGAGTTCCACAAGGAACTGTGCTAGGTCCCTTACTCTTTTTAATTTATATAAATGATTTACCCAACAACATCTCAACAGGTACAAAAGTTAGGTTATTTGCTGATGATTGTATAATCTATAGAACAATTAAATCAGAACAAGATAGCAAAATTTTACAAAAAGACTTAGATGAATTGATAAAATGGGAAACTAACTGGAGTATGTCTTTCCACCCAGAAAAGTGTCAACTGTTAAGAGTAACAAAGAAAAAGAAACAAATAAATTCAAAATATTACATTCATGGAAAAGAACTGACCCAAACTAAAGATGCAAAATACTTAGGAGTCTTAATAAATGAGAAACTATCATGGAATCCCCATGTCAATGAAGTTATTAAAAAATCAAACAAAACCTTAGGCTTTATAAAAAGGAACTTTAACAAATGTAATAGAGATATAAAACTAAAATGCTACCTCACTTTGGTGAGACCTGTACTAGAATATGCATCTTCTGTATGGGACCCATCCACCAAAGAAAACATTGATAAACTAGAACAAATTCAAAAAAGAGCTGCCAGATTCATTACTGGAGAATATTCGAAACTGACAAGAATAACACCATTAGTTAAATCATTAAACCTTGAAACACTAGAGGATAGAAGAACCAAGAGCAAAGTAGTAATCATACATAAAGCAATTAATTCTAATTTAGAAATACAACACAAAGATAACTTAATACAACCCTCAGATAGACATAAGGATAAAAACACCTTTCTTATTCCGTATGCAAGAACAAACACATACAAGTTTTCCTTCTTCCCGTCCGGAATTCGGGCGTGGAATGGGTTGCCTGAAGAATCCAGGAAAACCAACACTTTATCAACATTTAAATCTCTAATAAAAATGCAGGACTAAACACAAACCATAGATAAGCGTAGGACGCAATAATCTTCTGTATAGAAGGAGCGTCTGTAAACAGATAAGATAAGATAAGATAAAGTTGACCCTGCTACCAATGCCCCTCCTAAAGTTGACCCCGCTACCAATGCCCCTCCTAAAGTTGACCCTGCTACCAATGCCCCTCCTTAAGTTGACCCTGCTACCAATGCCCCTCCTAAAGTTGACCCCGCTACCAATGCCCCTCCTAAAGTTGACCCTGCTACCAATGACACTTTTAAAGTTGACCCCTCTTCCATTTGCTCTTTTACTACTCACCCTCTATAACCAGCAAATAAAGAAATGTTTAATTTTTCGTTTTAAATTTCTAAAATTTTAGAAAACACGAAAAAAAAATAACCAGTTGAGGTACATGAGCATTCACAGCGATGAGGAACTTTCTCATCACAGTATGCAGATGGTATTGATTCACGTGCAGGAACAGCAATTGTTTATATTAGACAATCAAGTACTTTGAAGATAAGGCGAAAACAAAACAGATGGTAATGAGACGAAACACACAAACCGGGTAAAACATCATCAAAATAAACAATTCCGCCTTTGACAGCGTGACATCATTCTAATAAATGGGAGCCACTATACTAGAATATTTCATCATTATAACTGTAAAAGACGATTAAAATAAGGGCTCTGCGTTGGCTTGTTTGAAAGTATCGATCGCCCCATTTGGCAAAAAAAGACAATATCTCAATTTACGCAACATTGGTAGGATGGTACATAACTAGATTATGTAGAAAATTATCAAGTGAGGGGGGTGGGGTATTTTTTTATAAGTAGATAACGTTTAGGGATATTTAAAAGCTACTTACTGAATCATTGGATATCTTTATTTTTCAATTCAAATCTTTCCTGTTGTTTCTTCGTGTGTTGTGGGTGGTGCGACTCCGTCGAGTAATGTGTGTTTACCTTGAGGATATTAATAAATGTTGGGTACATTTCCTTATTGGAGGAACTCCATGGCAAGAAAAAATAGTTTCATTGAAGAAATTGTGCACAGGTTCAAGAACAAACCCTAGAAAACAAGAGTGTTAAACAGAAATATCTTGGTTTGGATTAACTGATCCTATCGTTATCTAGTTAACAAAATCAGAGACAGGTTAATGTAATCTTTGACCTCTGTGATGAATTCAAGATACTTCAACACAATCCTCAGAATGATAAACACACTAAAAATAGCTTGGCACACTTTGCGCCATCTTCTCTTGAAAGTGTTCCCTGCCCTGTGGAGACGTTGTCTTGACACTATCTTCTTTATTGTCACTGTGTCCTGCATTGCTAATGGGTTCAATATTGTCACTGTGTCCTGTATGACCACTGTATCCTGTATTGTCACTGAGTCCTGTATTGTCCACTATGTCATTTATGGTGTGTCCTGTATTGTCCACTATGTCATTTATGGTGTGTCCTGTATTGTCCACTTTGTCATTTATGGTGTGTCCTGTATTGTCCACTTTGTCATTTACGGTGTGTCCTGTATTGTCCACTATGTCATTTATGGTACGTCCTGTATTGACCTTACACACATTCTCTCTTGCCTTGTGGTCCTAAAGTGTCTTCTGTTTTACCTCATACATTGTATATACATTTAATGATCTGACATAACAAACATTACATATATATAAACCAATTCAAAAGTATCCCTTCACAATTTTCCCAGTATGTGTACTTCAATTTATCTAAACACAAATCCAGATGTATGATAATGCCCACCGGGTCCTTTGTCTAAATTACGTTGTTAGGGGAGGTGGGGATTGTAAAGTAACCCTCATTGCATAAGCTTTGAGGCGAAGGCAAGAGACAATATTATCAGATAAAGATTAGAGGGCTGCATGAATATTGAAAGTTGAACCCGCTCCAGCACTGCACATCCGGGACGTCGAACACGTGACATCTAAAGTACAAGGTACATTACAGATTGATTTCTCCAGGAGGCCCCGGTATATACGCCCATCATCTCCAGGAGGCCCCGGAATATAAGCCCATCATCTTCAGGAAACCCCGGTATATATACGCCCATCATCTCCAGGAAACCCCGGTATATATATACGCCCATCATCTCCAGGAAACCCCGGTATATATACGCCTATCATCTCCAGGAAACCCCGTCGTATACGCCCATCATTTAAATTTAAGTTTTAACCTGCAATAAACTGGTACGCACTGTTTTTCATAACTCAATTGTATTATAAGATAAATAAAACAAACCCGTAAAAACAAAGTTTTTGACTATAAATCCCTCATATATGAGACATAACTAAAAGTATTGATTATGTTCAAACGCGAATAACATTTACAGACTGAATCTGTCTTAACTTCCCTTTGCTTTATAACACCTGGGGGTGGGTGGGAGAGGGGAAAGGTCTGGTCACCGATCGCTGGACCGAGCTCAGCGTGACACGTAAAATGTAAACAAAAGCACGCCGGTACACCTGGTTAAAACACGAGATGTGTTCACCGATGGCGGGCGTGAAGTCAAGTGACCTGTAAGATGTAAACAATAGCGACTTCTACAAATAGTTTTATATAGATAAACTAAAATTGGATTAATTTAATTACGGTACGTTCGATCGATCTGAAATTTTGATACGATGCATTGTTAGGTGAGATGGGTCCGTGTGCCAAATTTCAGCTCGATCGGATCACGGAAAGTGGGTCTGTTTTGATTTTTGTTTTTCCGCCCGCCCAAGACAGAGGTGACGACAGAACGACAGAGAGACAGAGACGGCGGTGAAGTTAATATAAGTGATTTAAAAAGACGTATAAGTTTAATAGCCAGCTATTAGCAGCATCATGTTTTTATTATGTCAATTCGCATTTGTCATTGTTAAACTGATTACGTTACCATGGTGTGTCTAATACGACCGCTGTTTTAGTCAAAAACGTTTGAATATTTAGACAAAACAATTAAATCTAACAATCATTATTCCGCACTCAGAGAAAACACAAGAATATTTAAGTCATATCGTCACTAGAGCAGCCACGAATAATTTTATCATGTGTGAATGGTTTACTAGGCCATTTTATGAAAAATCGTTTAAATAAAAAAAATATTTAAAAAACACTTTTTAAAAACTAGTCTTATATTAGAAATGCACTAAAAAGTAGAAAATATATTTAAAATTTGAAATTTACAGTTAGAAGAGACCTTTAGTTCCAAATTTATGAAAATGTAAAAGTTTAAAATGAGACAGGAACGTTAAATCGTAGGTGAAATCGATTATCTCGTTGTTCGTCATGACTATAAGACTAGGGTGCTTGCTAATTTATGCAAAGATCTTCATCAAGTCAGGCAAAGCTATTCGCTAAGTTTAAACTGAGCACCCTAGTCTTTGACAATTTATATAGCGCAGAACCTTAGCAGGCAGCTGGGCTCACAGCGCTTGACATTAAAATTGTAACACACATATTTATATTAACGGATTGAATTAATTAAAATCATTCATATCCAACATTATGAAAGTACAAAAACGTAGAATGACATGATATTGGAAATAATTCTGCACGTTTAAATTTTCATGGTTCATTCAGGGGCGAACTTGAAAACTTCTGTATTTTACGACATTTTAATTTTATTTTTATTATAGAATTATTTATTACACGTTCTGTAGAGTTAACAATATATTTATGTCTGCTTTTATGGGTATAGCTATATTTGACATGCGATCCAAACAAACATTAAGAATATTCTTTTAAAATTTGAGAAACTCATTAATGTTCTAATTAGTAATTTCATAAAAAGTATCATAGAACGAGTAAATATATATTTGTCAATGCAACAGAGAAAAGATGCTCTTTAAAATTTGAAAATACTTAAAACAAACTAATAACTTAATTATAATAAGTTCCATATTTGGCGTGACAAATTATATTTTTTAACGCAATTGCTTATCTCCCCTTCAAGTTAATATGTTTTTTCTCCCTGGAAAATTTGTTTTATTTTTGTTATTTTTATAACTTGTATTATATTAAACAAGATACGACACGCGGCGTACCATACGCCACAGACTTACTCATAGATGGTGCAAAGAAACAAAAGGTGGGGGAGGGGGGAGAACGGACGCAAACAGTAGCACGAACAAATGGGAACAACGCGAGTGAACGTTGGGGAGACTGCCGAAGCATTTTCGGGAAGTATTTCTGACATCGTGACAAATTCTGCCTCGCCACCACATACTTCTGAAGTATTCATGTACTGAGCGTATTGTTGAACAGAGTGCATGACTACGTTTCCGTCACTGAGAACAACAGAGAGCACGTCGCCTAAGTTATCCCAATGTTGAAAGAAAGACATTACAGCCATGTTGCCAAGTTGGAAAGCAACAACTTCGTCTATGATCTCTTCCCAGAAATATGCGACAGATAGGAACAGGCAGTTAGTTACCTGATAAAGCAATTGGTATAACATTGAACGAAGCTTTTTTCCATGAAATACACGCGAAGCGGTGTTTATGTTCGCTAAGAAAGAGAGAAAAGTACGGGCATAAACGTAAACATTTTTAAACATTACAAAAATACGTTGCAAGATGGGGCTTGAACCTAAGACTTTCCGCATGTCAAGCGGATGTTATAACCAATACATTACGAAATACATGTACACAGTGAAGGAACAACGAAACTGAATTCAAAAAGCATTGCTGGTCTCAAGACACGCTCCACCCCTCCACTACCTTCGCCTGCCAACCGTTAACAGTGATTAGTTGACCCCAACGAGAAGGGGCGGATTAAGACTGCACGGGGCCCCTGGCTGCAATTCAAACTGGGGCCCTATCCAGCCAGCGTCCCTTTAAATAAAATGATTGCTTACAGCTAATCTGTAACTTGTAACTAAATAGTTCATTGGTTCCTTTCTCATACTTTGTCTGTACTACGGGATCGGCCTTCCAAGCCAAAAAAATTATTCATGAAAAAACCGAATACGAAGAAAGAACTGTTTGCCGGTATCGTAAAATTGAGTGTAAAAAGACAGTGTTTTAGAAAAAAGACAAATGAAGAAAAAAACATTACTCCCACGCCGGGAGTCGATCGCGTGACCACTTGCACTGCAAGCCGACAGACTTCCACAAGGCCACACGAGCGTGACGTAGGGTATAAATTTAAAAAATATAAACAATATTCTTTAATATGTTCTCTTATTGAGCCTATAAAATCAGGTTTTTCGATATTACTAAGACTATCGGTTCCGAATAGCCATTAGATTAACAGATAACATTTTATTAATGTATTTAATTTAATGATATTTACAGGAATTCATACTACCAATACTCCACCTTTATTAAAAAATATACTAAATTTGGGGGCCCCTAAATCATCGGGGGCCCCTGGCTTTAGCCCGTTCAGCCCCTCCCCCTTAATCCGCCATAGACAGAGAGGGTCATTCGTCATGTTCATTTGCACATACTCGCTTTGGTAAATTATATATATAGATGCTTAACAACTATGTTAGTCTAGCATGGTTAGTATAAGTGCTATAGAAGATGGCAATCAAATATAAACAATATTTTAAAATACACTATGTGATCGGTTAGAATAAGTTAACTATAGTACAGTTTAAAGAAGGGGTCTCATAATCGCGGTCCGCGGGACGTATGCTTCCCACCATATGAATTTTTCAGGCCTGCCAGTAAGCTTACAGAATCTTCACTAATCGTGAAAATAAGAAGCTACTACTGATATGTATCAAATTTTATTGTTAATTTTATATGCGTTAAATGCTTATAAAAATGAAATCTTTTATTAAGCAATTAAATTCCGCTGTAGTTGAAAAAATATTATTTTTATTATTTTAGTACTCGCTTTAAATATAATTACACAACTAAGTTTCATTGTTAGTAGAAATATTTGTGGAGGTGTTAAATTGAGACCCCTAGTCTAAAGGGACTTAGTTTCTAACATATGTCCTTGAATCGTCTATAGGAACGCTGCTGATATTGAGATGAGTAACAGCAGACAATTTGCGTACACAGAGACACCTGTACAAGCCGCCCGCTTGAGAGAGTCGAACTCTGACTTGGTACATCTGGAATCAGCAACAAGACATGTCTCTGTGGTGACTCCGTTAGTGTTTATGGTCATCACCTTACAGTACTCTCCCTTTTGTATCAAACTCAAGGAAGTGTCGCTCGACGAGGTGCACGTCTCTAACGCCACCTTGCACCCAGATGTGGTGCTGACAACAGCGTTGGCGAATCTGCCCTCGCTCACGGGTGGTGAAGATGAGCACGTGACACGTGTGATGCTGTTGAATACCTCGGACGAGCAACCGGAAGTCGTCATGCATGTCCGCAAACTACTGACGTCGTTGAACATCTTCCACATGTCACAGAAGTTTTCTTCTTGCTTCATTACAGTAGCAACGCTGGATCCTTGGATACAAAGCAGGGCACTTCTTTGACATGATTCGGCTGTAGAGTTCAATGTATTATACAAGGAGGTCTTCGCATCTGAAGCAGTTATCTGATCATCGGAACTTCCACAAGAATCCTTCACTAGGCTGCTATACTCACTATCAGTACAGAATCCAATGTTTACCAAGCAATGAAAGGCCGTCACACCGTTGAAAGTGGATTTTAAAAGTTGACAGGTGTCAGTCAGTTCTGGGTTTAAAAATAGCGCTTTGGATCTGCAGCTGTCGACCGTTATTTGGCACAGCTTCGAGACAGAGGCGTAGCCAGGAATAACACCACAGGCCGCTAGTTTCAGGGCATCGAACTCAGCTTGTGAACACTTGGTGCTGTCAACCAGACAGCTGTATGTTGTCACGCCGTTGTTTTGTATGCTCATGACCTTACAGTACTGCTCACTCTGTATCAGAGCATTAGCAATGTCATTTGATTCAGTGCATTGTTCCATTGCTCCCTTGCACTTTTTAGAACTTGCTATGATTGCATTTGAAAAATCTGATTGAGTTGTAGGCGTAGATGAGCAAGCGGCTGTTTTGATTGCATTGAATTCAGCTGACGAGCAGCCGTTACTTGCTGTTAGACATCTTTGCGAGTTACTGACATCAGTTGATATATCCATCAAAGCACAGTACTTTTCTTGCTGCTTTAGGACTGTAGCTACCCTGGATCCTATCACACATTCTAAGGCTCTTCTTTGGCAGACATCTGTGGCAGTGCTGAGAGCTCTATATAACATAGTTTTGGCTGCAGATATTTTTTGTTGAGCTTCGTAGAGACCGCAAGCATCGTTTCTCATTTTAACGAATTCATTCTCGGTGCAGAATCCTGTTTTGACCAGACATTGGAAGGCAGACACTTCGTTGTAAGTTGATTTTAGGAGCGTGCATGCATCAGTGAGACCAGGATTGAAATACTGCGCTTGATGCTTGCAATGATCGACCGACAGTTGGCATATTTGGGACAGGAAGCTATAGTCCGGAACAACGCCACACGCTGCGATTTTCAAATTGTCAAACTCAGATTGTGTACATTTTGAACTGTCAACCAAACACATCTTCGTTGTTTTGCCCTGATTGTTAATGGTCATGGCCTGACAGTATTGCTCGCTTTGTATCAAGGCTAAGGCTGTGTCACTAGATGCAGAGCATGTCTCCATTGCGCCCTTGCATTTTTGTGAGGCTTCCATAACGGCTCTAGCGTACTGGCTTTTAACAGCAGTGGAAGACGAGCATGCGGCTATGCCGATGCGGTTATATTCCATGAACGAGCACCCGGAAGTTGTCAGACATATTTGTGAGCTGCTTACGTCGGTGGCTATGTTGACCAGGTCACAGTAATGTTCTTGCTGCTTCAGCACTGTCGCCACACTGGATCCTTGAACACACGTCAGGGCCTGTCTCTGACACGACTCTGTGGTCAAGCTCAGCGCCTCGTAAAACACTGATGTAGCCGTTGAAACAGTTTTCTGAGCCCCAAATAATCCGCAAGCTTCGTTTTTTAATTTAACAAATTCATTTTCAGTACAGAAGCCATTTTTGACAAGACATTGATAAGCGCTAACGCCATTTAGGCTTACTTGTATAAGATCGCAGTTATTAGTAAGCAAAGGTTGTTTGAGTTGAGCCTCTTGTTTGCAGTAATCAACAGTAAGTTGGCACGGTTTCGAACAGGAGTTCTTCACCGTGTTGAAGTCTGCCATGATAGGAGACATGCAAGAAGTCAACAAGATTAGTAGTAACCCAACGGGAATGTGTCCAGTCGTGTCCATCTTTCTGTTGAAATAAAGCATAAGAAAAAACGCTTAAACTTTAAAACTATATCACAATTATCTTATCTTATCTTATCTTATCTATACAGACGCTCCTTCTATGCAGAAGATAGTTGCGTCCACAGACCATGACAGATGATCTGTTGGCAAGTGATGCAGCATTCACAGGCCACGGCTTTGTGGGTTCCACGCATTACCCAGCCGCCTAACTACATGTAGTGTTAGGTACCCATTCGGAGCGGGGTGACTCAGGGACGCCCTAGGCCCCGGGAACAAACCCTTGCCTTCACACGGATTCGAACCCGTGACCATCGGTACGACAGTCCAGTGCGCTGCCACTCGACCACCGCGTCCCCGCAATTAACTATTACAGAAAAAAAAATTAATTATTATTTCATATTAGCTTTACACCCTGCATCCTCATAAACAATATTATGAAAGCCCAAGTCCCTGTCTGTCTCCGTAACGATGGGGGACATAGTGCAACAGTCCATAGCAGTTAAAGTTAAAAAAAATATTATTTTTTTAAATTGAAAATGTAGACGTAAAATCATAATCATTTTGGTTTCGAGATTAACAGAGCGTGTGGTGTGGTGTGGTGTGGTGTGGTGTGGTGTGGTGTGGTGTTTCTCGCCGTAAAATATTATATGAGATCAATTTCCCAAACAATTATAAAATACTTTGTGTACATATCATGAAGCTTAATATTTCATATTTATCAAACAAGGATAAGTTACTTGGGCTTTTGACAAAAGTGGGCACCGTAGGCTCCCTACAACCCATAGTATTCCAAAAGTAAACTAAGACATATATTTTTGTACATAACATATTGTTTAAGAAACCCCCTTGTTAAAAGGAAAAGTTGCGTATACAGAAACATATAAACATAAATTCCCACATAAAACTATATTTTATTATTATTCTATTATTTCATGTAGGTTACAGTAATTAATACAAAAGAGAAAGATCGTGTTAATTTGTTTTTAGAGATTTCCAAAATGATAATTTAATTATATTCAAATCTCTTGTTTTTTAAAATTCATTAATGATAAAGAAACAGTTATGAAAATCATATGACATTGACATAATCTTAAAATAATTATAGAGGAAGTAAATCGTCTTGAGTAAAAACCTCATTAGACACATGAACAGGGTAATCATTGGATATAGACAAAATTCAAAGACATAGAGATGTAAAATAAGCAATATTAATTTCATCTAAAATCTTCATAGAAAAATAAATAAAGCTTTCTAAAATGACCCAAGAACTGAAAAAGCTGATCAAATATACGTTCATTATTCACACTCTTAAAAGGCTTCGAATTATACAGAATAACTGTAGCTGCTTATATCAATTTTTTAAAAAAAATTAAGGATTGTTAGAATTTTCTACAAATAATATAAGATTAATTATTACTTACCCCCCTCCCCCCCCCTTTTTTTCCCGCGACCTTTTCCATTTTTAAAAAACCATTACTAACAAAATATCGAAACATCTCATTTTTTACCTAATTATTTTTAATTCTACTACAACAACAATTTTCCAAAGCAATGAAATAGCTGTAACTTGTAACAAGAAACTTCATTAATGTAAGTTAAAAGGGAACCAATCTATTCATTGACGTTTCATCTATGCCTTGAATTGAAGGTGCTATTATAAATCAGACTGAAAAAATATTTAGATAAACGTTTAAAAGTTCCAACCAATCAAATCAGTTCAAAAAATGGCGGAAATCTCAAGAAACTATATTGTATCATTGTTTGAAAAATTTAGCTCATTTCAAAATGGAGAGAATGGTAAGAGTGCCCTAAAATTCATCAAATAATAGCTATCTACATTATCTACGAAACTAATTTCGAATCCTAATGAAATGCTATATCAATAATTCAATTTTAAGTAGTGGCCGGCAAGTCACATACGATCAAACAACGTTTCGTTTATGCCATAAATCTGATATTTAAAAAAATTGATCATACAAAAAATGGAGACAAATTTTTGAATTGCAAAACTCTCGTTAAAAGCGTTTGAAAAAATAACTTTACACACACAAAAAGTCAAAATAAGTTCTACATTTTGCAATCGATTTCATGTTTCGTTGCTATATACTATACTGTTTCTAAAACATACCGGTATTCAAATTTAAACTATAGTATTTGTAAAACCAAAGCACCACATTGCTTTTGTGAAATTTTAAGAAGTCATTATACACTTCCTTGGGGCTGCTATAAAATGTAATGAAAAATGCTATTTGGCTATAGTCTTTTTAACTCGATGCATTAATATGCTTCAACATAAATTTTATTTATAATTACGAATACAAATACCGTATATCTTTTTTAAAAAAATATACTTAAAATGCTGCGAAGACATTCATCATTTAAATTCGACATGTTAGAACAACCGTTAAAATCTATTATTTTCTTACCGTCTCGATAACAGGAACAAAAACATCACTGAGAAAGTTGCATCCTGATTATAAACCTGACTGCCCCCCTACCACCCACACAAACTCACTTTTGTATCCGTGCGCACCAAGTTAGTCAAGATTTGGAAATCGCTGCTGTACCCAGTTTTAAAAATACATAATCCTGAAGCTACGCTCGTTTCATTAAATATTTTTGTTGCAAAGTTTTTCCCCCAGATTTTGTAAACATTTGGATGCAGAACTCGTGGCGTCTACACAAAATTTAACAGAGTTTTCCATTGCGCTCGCTCTATAAAAATGTGTGTAATCATTAATTTTTAAAAAAAACTCTTTTGCTTATTGCTACTTTGGTTTACTTTTCTTAGAAATTCTGGGGGTCTCTATTACCGTCCTCCAAATGAAGGTTTCTCATTACTCTTGTTGGCTTTAGATAACATCACAGCTAAGTTTTCATTTCATTAGTTTGATTTGTTTGTGTCTATGTGTTCGTTGAGGAAGGCTTTTTGCCGAAACGTTCGTTGTTCTGTGATGTCTTGTCAGGCCCATACATACTCCGTTTGAATAACATATATCTATCTATAAGCCTGATTGACGTCTCACCCAAATTTTGTTCGTTATTTGAGTTGACTTCTTAGAAAATTAATACATTAGCATCCTCTACGTTATAAAATAATTTATGTTGCTACAAATAAGGTATGAAAATATAAAAATTTCATAACTTATTTATATTATCAAGAAAACTTTTTTTTTAATTATCCGAAAAAACATCGATGATAACTTCTGTTGCTGGGAAAATTTTACAATAAATCCCTTTTCTGTTCATAGTGGTTTTAGTTGCAGAAAATACATTTTTCTTACATAATTAACACAATGTCTTTTTTTTCTTTTTTACCCTCATATAATCTTTTTATTTCATGTCCTTCTGGTCCCATCTATTTCTGATGTTCTCAAACTTCATGATTTTACTTGAAGACTCAAGCTGTGCCCTTTAAACACAAGCTGTGCCCTTTAGACACAAGCTGTGCCCTTTAGACACAAGCTGTGCCCTTTAGACACAAGCTGTGCCCTTTAGACACAAGCTGTGCCCTTTAGACACAAGCTGTGCCCTTTAGACACAAGCTGTGCACTGGCGACTAAAGATGTTCACTGAAAAACTCAAGGTGTGCTCTGTAAGAGTGAGGTGCACGAACCTTCTCTTGGTTCAACTAACGGATTTTCTCATCATCTCAGGTGGAATAATTCAATGCTTTAATGATTCGATTATTCAATCCCATGTTCACAGTCGACCGTGTTACACATCCCCCATCATCCAGTCAGCTATAGAGTATAAGGGTGACTCAATGTTCACAGTCGACCGTGTTACACATCCCCCATCATCCAGTCAGCTATAGAGTATAAGGGTGACTCAATGTTCACAGTCGACCGTGTTACACATCCACCATCATCCAGTCAGCTATAGAGTATAAGGGTGACTCAATGTTCACAGTCGACCGTGTTACACATCCACCATCATCCAGTCAGCTATAGAGTATAAGAGAGATCATAATCTCAACTATTTACACTTAAAGACGGGGTGGGGTGGGGACGAGCACGCAGCTAATGTCAAGTTGTACAAAGATCAGTTAAATCAATATCTCTATTCACAGGGCTCCAGTCTGTCTGTCCAGTTTTTAAAAAACAACCTCTTTTTAAAAAGTAATTTAAAAAAAACTATATAGGCAATAATGTCCCCGAGGCTGATCTACGAGATGCGTGGTAAAGGGGGGAGTGTGCTCCATCTGACAATTATGTCGTAAACGGGTGATGGTTGTATGTAAGTTTTAGGTTCAATTTTTTGTTTGTTTTTGTTGTTGTTGCTTTATTTTTTCTTTATTTTATTTTATTTGTTGTTGTTTTGTTTTTGTTTGTTTTTTTTTGGGGGGGAGGTTGGTGTTTTATTTTTATTTTTTTATTTTTTTGTTTGTTTGGGTTTTTTTGGGTGTTTTGGGGGGTTGGGGGAGGGGCTAAATTTTGTTGATTCTGTGAAACATTTGGTTTCTCCTTAATCTATGGCTTTCTGTTCTTTAAAGTCGTTTACATTTAGTGGGTTTCGGTTTGTTTACAGGTTTTAGTTAAGGAGACTAAGATTTAAATCAACGCCCAAGAGACGTGTTACTGTGAGTGTTTGTCAAGATTTGAAATATGAGTTTTAACTACCGCGGTAAAGATAAGTTTTTACCAAAACGTTTCCCCAGGAAGAGATATTTGAATGGAGTTGTTGACTAGACGAATAGAGCCCTATGTACACCAGTATTTTGCTAGATCAATAGTTTACTAAATAATATAGACTGGTAGTGTACAATAGTTTACTAAATAATATAGACTGGTAGTCACAATAGTTTACTAAATAATATAGACTGGTAGTCACAATAGTTTACTAAATAATATAGACTGGTAGTCACAATAGTTTACTAAATAATATAGACTGGTAGTCACAATAGTTTACTAAATAATATAGACTGGTAGTCACAATAGTTTACTAAATAATATAGACTGATAGTCACAATAGTTTACTAAATAATATAGACTGATAGTCACAATAGTTTACTAAATAATATAGACTGATAGTCACAATAGTTTACTAAATAATATAGACTGATAGTCACAATAGTTCCATAGAGACTGATAGTCACAATAGTTCCATAGAGACTGGTAGTCACAATAGTTCCATAGAGACTGATAGTCACAATAGTTCCATAGAGACTGGTAGTCACAATAGTTCCATAGAGACTGATAGTCACAATAGTTCCATAGAGACTGATAGTCACAATAGTTCCATAGAGACTGGTAGTCACAATAGTTCCATAGAGACTGATAGTCACAATAGTTCCATAGAGACTGGTAGTCACAATAGTTCCATAGAGACTGATAGTCACAATAGTTCCATAGAGACTGGTAGTCACAATAGTTCCATAGAGACTGGTAGTCACAATAGTTCCATAGAGACTGGTAGTCACAATAGTTCCATAGAGACTGGTAGTCACAATAGTTCCATAGAGACTGATAGTCACAATAGTTCCATAGAGACTGATAGTCACAATAGTTCCATAGAGACTGATAGTCACAATAGTTCCATAGAGACTGATAGTCACAATAGTTCCATAGAGACTGATAGTCACAATAGTTCCATAGAGACTGATAGTCACAATAGTTCCATAGAGACTGTAGTCACAATAGTTCCATAGAGACTGATAGTCACAATAGTTCCATAGAGACTGTGTCACAATAGTTCCATAGAGACTGTAGTCACAATAGTTCCATAGAGACTGTAGTCACAATAGTTCCATAGAGACTGATAGTCACAATAGTTCCATAGAGACTGTAGTCACAATAGTTCCATAGAGACTGTGTCACAATAGTTCCATAGAGACTGTAGTCACAATAGTTCCATAGAGACTGTAGTCACAATAGTTCCATAGAGACTGTAGTCACAATAGTTCCATAGAGACTTGTCACAATAGTTCCATAGAGACTTGTCACAATAGTTCCATAGAGACTTGTCACAATAGTTCCATAGAGACTGTAGTCACAATAGTTCCATAGAGACTGATAGTCACAATAGTTCCATAGAGACTTGTCACAATAGTTCCATAGAGACTTGTCACAATAGTTCCATAGAGACTTGTCACAATAGTTCCATAGAGACTGATAGTCACAATAGTTCCATAGAGACTTGTCACAATAGTTCCATAGAGACTGTGTCACAATAGTTCCATAGAGACTTGTCACAATAGTTCCATAGAGACTGATAGTCACAATAGTTCCATAGAGACTTGTCACAATAGTTCCATAGAGACTTGTCACAATAGTTCCATAGAGACTGATAGTCACAATAGTTCCATAGAGACTTGTCACAATAGTTCCATAGAGACTTGTCACAATAGTTCCATAGAGACTTGTCACAATAGTTCCATAGAGACTTGTCACAATAGTTCCATAGAGACTTGTCACAATAGTTCCATAGAGACTGATAGTCACAATAGTTCCATAGAGACTTGTCACAATAGTTCCATAGAGACTGTGTCACAATAGTTCCATAGAGACTTGTCACAATAGTTCCATAGAGACTGTAGTCACAATAGTTCCATAGAGACTTGTCACAATAGTTCCATAGAGACTTGTCACAATAGTTCCATAGAGACTTGTCACAATAGTTCCATAGAGACTGATAGTCACAATAGTTCCATAGAGACTTGTCACAATAGTTCCATAGAGACTTGTCACAATAGTTCCATAGAGACTTGTCACAATAGTTCCATAGAGACTGATAGTCACAATAGTTCCATAGAGACTTGTCACAATAGTTCCATAGAGACTTGTCACAATAGTTCCATAGAGACTTGTCACAATAGTTCCATAGAGACTGATAGTCACAATAGTTCCATAGAGACTTGTCACAATAGTTCCATAGAGACTTGTCACAATAGTTCCATAGAGACTTGTCACAATAGTTCCATAGAGACTTGTCACAATAGTTCCATAGAGACTTGTCACAATAGTTCCATAGAGACTTGTCACAATAGTTCCATAGAGACTTGTCACAATAGTTCCATAGAGACTTGTCACAATAGTTCCATAGAGACTGTAGTCACAATAGTTCCATAGAGACTGATAGTCACAATAGTTCCATAGAGACTGTAGTCACAATAGTTCCATAGAGACTTGTCACAATAGTTCCATAGAGACTTGTCACAATAGTTCCATAGAGACTTGTCACAATAGTTCCATAGAGACTGATAGTCACAATAGTTCCATAGAGACTGTAGTCACAATAGTTCCATAGAGACTTGTCACAATAGTTCCATAGAGACTTGTCACAATAGTTCCATAGAGACTTGTCACAATAGTTCCATAGAGACTTGTCACAATAGTTCCATAGAGACTGATAGTCACAATAGTTCCATAGAGACTTGTCACAATAGTTCCATAGAGACTTGTCACAATAGTTCCATAGAGACTTGTCACAATAGTTCCATAGAGACTTGTCACAATAGTTCCATAGAGACTTGTCACAATAGTTCCATAGAGACTTGTCACAATAGTTCCATAGAGACTTGTCACAATAGTTCCATAGAGACTTGTCACAATAGTTCCATAGAGACTGATAGTCACAATAGTTCCATAGAGACTGGTAGTCACAATAGTTCCATAGAGACTTGTCACAATAGTTCCATAGAGACTTGTCACAATAGTTCCATAGAGACTTGTCACAATAGTTCCATAGAGACTGATAGTCACAATAGTTCCATAGAGACTGGTAGTCACAATAGTTCCATAGAGACTTGTCACAATAGTTCCATAGAGACTTGTCACAATAGTTCCATAGAGACTTGTCACAATAGTTCCATAGAGACTTGTCACAATAGTTCCATAGAGACTGATAGTCACAATAGTTCCATAGAGACTTGTCACAATAGTTCCATAGAGACTTGTCACAATAGTTCCATAGAGACTTGTCACAATAGTTCCATAGAGACTTGTCACAATAGTTCCATAGAGACTTGTCACAATAGTTCCATAGAGACTTGTCACAATAGTTCCATAGAGACTTGTCACAATAGTTCCATAGAGACTTGTCACAATAGTTCCATAGAGACTGATAGTCACAATAGTTCCATAGAGACTGGTAGTCACAATAGTTCCATAGAGACTTGTCACAATAGTTCCATAGAGACTTGTCACAATAGTTCCATAGAGACTTGTCACAATAGTTCCATAGAGACTTGTCACAATAGTTCCATAGAGACTGATAGTCACAATAGTTCCATAGAGACTTGTCACAATAGTTCCATAGAGACTTGTCACAATAGTTCCATAGAGACTTGTCACAATAGTTCCATAGAGACTTGTCACAATAGTTCCATAGAGACTTGTCACAATAGTTCCATAGAGACTTGTCACAATAGTTCCATAGAGACTTGTCACAATAGTTCCATAGAGACTTGTCACAATAGTTCCATAGAGACTTGTCACAATAGTTCCATAGAGACTTGTCACAATAGTTCCATAGAGACTTGTCACAATAGTTCCATAGAGACTTGTCACAATAGTTCCATAGAGACTTGTCACAATAGTTCCATAGAGACTTGTCACAATAGTTCCATAGAGACTTGTCACAATAGTTCCATAGAGACTTGTCACAATAGTTCCATAGAGACTTGTCACAATAGTTCCATAGAGACTTGTCACAATAGTTCCATAGAGACTTGTCACAATAGTTCCATAGAGACTTGTCACAATAGTTCCATAGAGACTTGTCACAATAGTTCCATAGAGACTTGTCACAATAGTTCCATAGAGACTTGTCACAATAGTTCCATAGAGACTTGTCACAATAGTTCCATAGAGACTTGTCACAATAGTTCCATAGAGACTTGTCACAATAGTTCCATAGAGACTTGTCACAATAGTTCCATAGAGACTTGTCACAATAGTTCCATAGAGACTGATAGTCACAATAGTTCCATAGAGACTTGTCACAATAGTTCCATAGAGACTTGTCACAATAGTTCCATAGAGACTTGTCACAATAGTTCCATAGAGACTTGTCACAATAGTTCCATAGAGACTTGTCACAATAGTTCCATAGAGACTTGTCACAATAGTTCCATAGAGACTTGTCACAATAGTTCCATAGAGACTTGTCACAATAGTTCCATAGAGACTTGTCACAATAGTTCCATAGAGACTTGTCACAATAGTTCCATAGAGACTTGTCACAATAGTTCCATAGAGACTTGTCACAATAGTTCCATAGAGACTTGTCACAATAGTTCCATAGAGACTTGTCACAATAGTTCCATAGAGACTTGTCACAATAGTTCCATAGAGACTTGTCACAATAGTTCCATAGAGACTTGTCACAATAGTTCCATAGAGACTTGTCACAATAGTTCCATAGAGACTTGTCACAATAGTTCCATAGAGACTTGTCACAATAGTTCCATAGAGACTTGTCACAATAGTTCCATAGAGACTTGTCACAATAGTTCCATAGAGACTTGTCACAATAGTTCCATAGAGACTTGTCACAATAGTTCCATAGAGACTTGTCACAATAGTTCCATAGAGACTTGTCACAATAGTTCCATAGAGACTTGTCACAATAGTTCCATAGAGACTTGTCACAATAGTTCCATAGAGACTTGTCACAATAGTTCCATAGAGACTTGTCACAATAGTTCCATAGAGACTTGTCACAATAGTTCCATAGAGACTTGTCACAATAGTTCCATAGAGACTTGTCACAATAGTTCCATAGAGACTTGTCACAATAGTTCCATAGAGACTTGTCACAATAGTTCCATAGAGACTTGTCACAATAGTTCCATAGAGACTTGTCACAATAGTTCCATAGAGACTTGTCACAATAGTTCCATAGAGACTTGTCACAATAGTTCCATAGAGACTTGTCACAATAGTTCCATAGAGACTTGTCACAATAGTTCCATAGAGACTTGTCACAATAGTTCCATAGAGACTTGTCACAATAGTTCCATAGAGACTTGTCACAATAGTTCCATAGAGACTTGTCACAATAGTTCCATAGAGACTTGTCACAATAGTTCCATAGAGACTTGTCACAATAGTTCCATAGAGACTTGTCACAATAGTTCCATAGAGACTTGTCACAATAGTTCCATAGAGACTTGTCACAATAGTTCCATAGAGACTTGTCACAATAGTTCCATAGAGACTTGTCACAATAGTTCCATAGAGACTTGTCACAATAGTTCCATAGAGACTTGTCACAATAGTTCCATAGAGACTTGTCACAATCTTTTAGATCAGATTTTGACAACTTTTTTTAACGAGGCTCGAAAGCAAGATCCGGTGTAGTGTTAGTAAGAAAATCTTTAGAATTTTTGTTAAGAAAATCTCTTGTCTATTTGTTAAGAAGATCTCTTGGAGTTTTGTAATAAGATCTTGTGTAGTTTTAGTAAGAAGATCTCTGATGTAATCGGCAAGAGGATCTTTTGGCGGATTTGGAAATAAGAGTCCATGGACCGTAAATCACATTTATTTCCATGTCAATTTGAAGTGATCAGAAAGGTACGCCATCCGTCATGATGAACATTACATTTATCTAACCTACATTTGAATTTTTAAATTATTTTTTTTTAAATGGTAAAACTTTTGAATTTTACGACCATCTTGATCATATCGCTAAAAAAAACACAAAAACTGATTCATATCTGAGATTAAAGATTCTCAGTTTATGTTTTTCAGTAATTATCCATATTATTTAACTTTAATGAAATGTTTTGAAAAGCCACCACCCAATGAATCCAGTGAAAATGTTGAAATTAATAATAATTAAAAACGAATTACCAAAGAAAGTCCACACAGAAGAAGAGATGAACGTAATAAAACAAACCCGTAAAAACAAAGTTTTTGACTATAAATCCCTTATATATGAGACATAACTAACAGTATTGATTATTTTCAAACATTTACAGACTGACACCGAGTGATGTCCCTTGTCTTTAATAAATGGGGGTGGGATGTGAGGGGGTGTCGGCACGACGGTCGGCGTCAACACGACGGTCGGCGTCAACTCAAACCCACGTGAAACTGGAAGAAAAAAAACAATAACAAACAGTGAATTTTGAATTATATACCTCATATAAGGATAAACTAAAAATGCATTAATTTAATTACGGTACGTTCGATCGATCTGAAATTTTGATACGATGCATTGTTAGGTCAGACGGGTCCGTGTGCCAAATTTCAGTTCGATCGGATCATGGGAAGTGGGTCATTTTTGACTTCTGTTTTTCCGCCCGCCCGCCCGCCGAGCCCAAGACAGAGAGAGAGAGAGAGAGAGACGGCCGCGAAGTTAATATAAAGGATTTAAAAAACAAACCCGTAAAAACAAAGTTTTTGACTATAAATCCCTTATATATGAGACATAACTAACAGTATTGATTATTTTCAAACATTTACAGACTGAATCTGTCTTAACTCAACTTTGCATCATAACCCTAGTGGGGGGAGGGGTGGGTGGGGGGGGAGAGGGGAAAAGTCTGGTCACCGATTCGCTTGACCGAGCTCAGAGTGACACGTAAAATGTAAACAAAAGCGCCCGTCGCTTCGTTGGGTCGCCTCAATGCCTCAGCTCAAAATTTCACGTGGCAAAAAAACAATAACAACCGTGAATTCGAATTACATACCTCATATAAGGATAAACTAAAAATGCATTAATTTAATTACGGTACGTTCGATCGATCTGAAAGTTTGATACGATGCATTGTTAGGTCAGACGGGTCCGTGTGCCAAATTTCAGTTCGATCGGATCATGGGAAGTGGGTCATTTTTGACTTCTGTTTTTCCTCCCGCCGAGCCCAAGACAGAGAGAGAGAGATGATGAGAGAGACGGCCGCGAAGTTAATATAAGGGATTTAAAAAGGGGGAAGTAGGCTAAAATTGTATTATAGCATAAACTATTTTACCACGTTTTTATTAACTTGCTTTCCTCTTGACTGTCCGCATTGTTTTCGTTCCTGTCTGTCTGTCACCAAAATTTCAAATTTTCCAACGTAACATTAAACCATTTCTGATGGTCCTAGAGATCTCAAAATTTGACCACAGATAGATCTTGTCTGTCTGACAATGCATTGTATTAAAATTTCAGATCGATCGAATGTATTGTAATTAAATTAATGCCTTTTTTTTAGTTTATCTCTATATAAGCATCTGTATCCAGCTGCTATTGTTCACATTCACGTGCCGACGGATTTCACCCTGTGACCTCATCCCCGTGGTATTAAAACGTTGGGCGGGAGCTTATGAGGTGTTTGGTAAAATAAATAAGCGGGAAAAAAAAGATTTTAAAAACCACGTTTTTATAAGTGGACTAAAAAGAAGAAAATAATTTAAAACTTATAAGTTCAAGTACTTTGATTTAATATGACTAAAAACGGGGGGGGGGCGTGGGGGTGCTCATGAGGTTTTACATATGCTGTTCACTCATTCTCTCACTTATAGATCTGTCTTTTGCCTTCTAAATTATAAATCTTTAATTTTTATACCAAACACCTATCTTTGTGTTGTATTTCTAAATTAGAATGGGATTTTGAAAGACCCGCCCCAAGTTTTTAATCATATTCTATTTGCAATTTCTACACATATATTATTTCACAGCAAAATTCAATTTTATCGTAAGAACTTAAGTTTATAATTTATTAAATGCATTAATATATGTTGTATTTTAGCTATTACAGCGCTATTTTGTAAGTGTTAATAATTTCTAAGGCCCTTATGTTATACTTAACTTGAATTTAATTGAAAATTTAACCTGTATGGCATTGTCAGTTAAATTTTTTTTTAATTTAAATTCCTAGCGACGCCCATGATTGTCTGTACTATAAAAGTTAAAAGTAAATCCATTTGGTTAGATATGAAACATGATTTTTTATATGCGTCGAAGATCTTTTGCGTTTCCATTTTAAACAAACAGAAGTAAAGCCAATGGTTTCTCTAGCATCAGAGGTGTCCAAAGTCCGTCCTGAGGGCTCAATGCGGCCCGCGTTTAACTTTTAACTGGCCCGCGGTCACATGTAAAATAATTAATTTACTTGTGGATTTTTTTCTGTTACGATGACATTATGATTATAAGAAAATGAAGGAAAACGAAATCATTTGGCTTTTTAAATCCTTTATATTAACTCGTGGTATCTGCTTGCTTGCTTGAGTCGGGCGGTGCCGAAAAAACTTTGGATCGATTTTTAACCCACTTCCTCGTAAGCTAGCGAGCTGAAATTTTGCAGGCAGGCTCGTGCCGATGATAAAAATGATGAATTTTTAGAATATCTTTATTTATCTCTAAGTAACATGTTAACTTTTTTTGCTATAGTGTCGTGGTGCGTTTCTGTCGTGCAATAAGGTTCGTATTTTTTACAACACTTTTTATAAACATATTCCTGATCGGTGCGCATTATATTAAACATGTTTTACGACACAACTACAATTTTGGATTTTTTGATTGTCTTGCGCTGCGTATTATAATTATCATTCATTTAGTTATGTCTCGTACATAAATGGTTTATGGTCAAAAACTTTTTAAAGGTTTTTTTTTAAATTAGAGTTCGAAATACGATAAAGCAAAAAACCAATGACGTTTTATTTACAAACATGGATGTTGATTATTAACAGCTGATGAAAGTATGTGCTTTTATGTGCTCGAAAATCGATGCTGTCCGAGGGCAAATTTCAATGATGTAATATTGTTTATTTTTGCCAACTCGAGGCTGAAAATTAAAGTGGTGCGGTGTACTTAAAATTTTAAGATAATTTTTTGCATCAACACAAAATTTTTTGCAATAGTTATATTTTAACACTTTTAATTTAGTGTAAAGTACTTAGTTTAAAATAAACATGTTTCATCCATAACTTTGACATTATTAATCCAATTTTAGTCATTTCTAATGATAAAATAAGATATTCCCAAACTGTCTAAAGCACGATAGTATTGCACTCTTTTTTCTTCACAAAATATCACTCTTCTCGCAAAAAAAATGTCAATAAATAAAATTTACAACAAAAAATAATATATATTTGAAAAGTCTCTAACTCAAACTTTAGTTAATTATCTTAATCCACCTCTAAAATATTTTTTTTGCTTCTTGGAATACAGCACTCCTTGCAAAAAAAAATAAATAAAAAACGTTTAAAAAATGTTTTTGACTTTAAATTCTTTATATACAAGACATAACTAAAAAGTATATTCATTATAATACGCATCGCGTGACATTCCAAAAATCCAAACATTTAGTTATGTCTCATATATTAAGGATGTTTTGTAAAAAAACAACTGCTGTCTGCCTTCTAAATTTTAGATCGATTTGATCACGGGAAAGGGGTTATTAAATTATAGTTAATATAATGAGCACCGCGAGACAGACTAGCATAAACATTTACAGATCGGGAATATATTTTAAGAAAGTATGGTCAATATAATACGCACTGCAGCGCGCGGAAGGAAAATATTAAAAATTTTGATCAATACAATACGCACCGCGACAGTCTAGCACAAAAATTACATAGAGATACATAGAGATAATCTAAAAATGCATTAATTTAGTAAAAGTACATTCGACCGATGTGACATTTTGAATGATCATTTTTATCGTCACCACGAGTCTGTCTGCAATATTTCAGCTAGCTAGTATAAGTGGAAGTGGGTTAAAATCGATCCAAAAGATTTTTGCGGCAACCAGACGCCACGAGTTAATATAGAGGATTTAAAAATACAAAATATATTTTTAAAAACATGAGAACGCCTGGAAAAAGTAAATTATTTTGGGTATGCTAAAAAATCTCTTGAGCTTCTTCGGAGAACGAAACAAAGTTAAGCCGGTTGGCTGGCTAAGATACTCCATTATGAAAATATGGATTGAGAAGTAATTGTTTCGATCTCTATTTGATCTTTTTTTTTCCCCCTTTTTTTTTCTTTTTTTTTATTTATAAGGTACATCCAAATTTTAAGCTGATATTGGCAAAGTGACTTGGGACCTAATGGGGGGGGGAGAGGTCTGGATTGGTGGAAGTCCCCTTTAAAACGTTAAATCGTATTTGTCTTTTTTTTTCAAGGCCTGGAGATATTTCCTTTGCAAACTCTGCGCCCCCCCCCCTTTTTTTTTCCCCCGTCCCATCGAGAATAATAACCGTAACGTGACACTATTTATTTAATTATGTTTCTTTTATTACGCGGTGGGGTGTTACGATTGACATGCTTCTTCTTGTACCGACTTCCACAGCAGGCGAATAGGAATAGGTATCGAGTACAGGTAAGGTATTGAATATGATATGTTTAAATAGGGGATTTGTATCGCATAGAGTGATATAGGTATCGAATATGGACTATTTGTTTTAACCCTGGCAAGCATTCGAATTCGAGTCCTGGAAGGCTCAGTTACTCTGTTGTGAATATTCGGTGGTATTGTTGCAATGACAAGCCTTAACTTAACTATTATTTAATTCTTTATATTAAATCGTAGCGTCTGATTGTCAGTCTGTCCCAAAAACTTTGGATCGAGGTGAAATTTTGCAGGCAGACTGGTCGCGACGATGAAAATAATATATCGATCGAATTTACTCTTAATTAAATAATGATTTTTTAGATTATCTCTATGTAGCATGTAAATGTTTATGCTAGTCTGTCGCGCGGTGCGTATTATATTGAACATACTTTTATATTTTCCAAATCTTTAAATGTTTATGCTAGTCTGTCGCACGGTGCGTAAAATATTGAACATAATTTTAGTTCAACATAGCTTTTAAAATGTTCCTTCCAAAAATGAGATCGCTAAATCAAGTGAATGTGTGTGATACGATAAAACAAAAAAATTAATAAATATCGATCGCGTCTCACATATAAAGGACTTATAATTTATAGTCAAAAACTCGTTTTTACGGGGTGGGGTATGTTTTAACTTGATTCCGTTTACGTAGGCACTCAACAATCGGATTGATGGCGTTCAGAGGCACTGGACACTCGGTTTGGTGGCGTTCAGCTCAACGACCCACTTCTACGGGCCGTTGAATAGTTACTGTGCTTCGGGACTGCTTGGTCTGGCTCTCTCGTCAGGCCCCCGCGGGGTTGAAAGATCATGTATGAGGATTTGGTCACCACCACATTGCCAAAATAAAAACCAAAATGTCTATATTTCTACAATTAAGTTCATGAAGAATCCATTTAACAAAACATGACTAAGCGTAATAAAAATATTAATTTATTTAGCCATACCCTGTGACTGGTACAGCGACAATTAGTATCTCATTAACAAAGCGCCAGCAAATACCAAAAGAATTTCTCTAGCTAACACCGACAGTAAAACGCATTTCTCAAAGCGTGAATTAATTGCATCCCCTCCAATAAAAGTATCCAATATCTTTTCATAGTAATAAAATAAATATATCATTCTCTACCTGACAGATGAGAATAGATTATATCTCTCTAACGATCTCTAAGAAATAACTTTATAATCTCACAAAGTGATCAACAGTGTTTATATAAATGTTAGTATGACATCTTTTAACAGTAAAATTTAATGTTTAGTTACAAGGAACAACAACTTTTTAAAATTTTATTTCTAAAACATGATGTAAACGAATTAGTTGTAGAAGTTGTTGTTGTTGTTGTTTTTTTTGTTCGAAATAAATCCATGGAGTTGGCGGATATTTCTAGGCCAAAGGTCGGCAATCTGCGTCTCTTTCAATTCAAAAGCTGCGGTTACATGCTCAAATATTAATAAGTATTTTATTTTATTTTCAGAACTCAAGTTAGTGTCTCTTTAAAAACTTGGAAATTCTGAAAATTGTAACTTTTGGCTCATCCGTCAAATTGTAACTTTTTGCTCATCCGTCAAATTGTAACTTTTGGCTCAACCGTATGAAAAGGTTGCCAACCCATGGGCTAGGCTGCTATTTGGATCAATTAGTGGTAGGTTTTAGCGTCTGCTTCGTTGAGTGGCGGCTACGGTAGGAGAGCTCAGATCTACCAGTGATCGACTCAAGTCATTTGAACAGTGATTTCACAACTCACATCATTGAAGTTTAGTTGTTTTTTTTCAAGAATACAAATTCAATATTAAAAAATAAAACAAAATATCATGTAACAAATCAAATTTCTAATTAGTTAAATCATTAAACCTTGAAACACTAGAGGATAGAAGAACCAAGAACAAAGTAGTAATCATACATAAAGCAATTAATTCTAATTTAGAAATACAACACAAAGATAACTTAATACAACCCTCAGATAGACATAATGATAAAAACACCTTTCTTATTCCGTATGCAAGAACAAACACATACAAGTTTTCCTTCTTCCCGTCCGGAATTCGGGCGTGGAATGGGTTGCCTGAAGAATCCAGGAAAACCAACACTTTATCAACATTTAAATCTCAACAAAAAAAAATAATAATATTTGACACAATGAAAAGTAAAAAACATATGCAAATGTTCTAAAAATGTTATGAAACAATTTAGTATTTTAAGATATTAACAATTTTTACATCTTTTTATTTCAACATTTAGGCTTTATTATCAAAAGATTAATGACGTTCGTTTTATCCTATCTTATTTTATACATTACATACGCTCATTCTATACACAAGATTATCGCGTCCTTTGCTTATCCATAGTTTATGCCTTGGCTTGCACTTTATTTGAAGTTTGAATGTTGATCGTGTTCTGCTTTTCCGGGATAGTTTAGGAACCCCATTGTAATTAGGATTACTGACGAAATTTATTTGTTCTGATAAGTTCCATCTCCGAAAAAAAACTATTGTCTTAGCAATGATAATAAATGGTAGTTGATGAATAAATGGAATGTGAAGATTTTACTTGTTACATTCACATACAATAAATTCAACGTAAACCACTATCTCCACGTAAAACTAAATGTGTTTAGTCGGCACCAACACTCATTTTATTATAAAAGAAATTCTTGTTTGTTTGTTGTTGTTTTTTTTCCAAAAATAGACTTTAAACTTTAAATCAGAAATGTTTATTTAACAGCGGTTGAAACAGTACGATTTTTTTTTAAACTCCATTTGAATTTGTTTTAAAAATATGCTTTTGTTATTTCTTTTGATGCTCGTCAAACAAAATAAATCAATTCATGGGCTTTAAAATTAAATATCACATGATAATTTATTTATTTACTGTATAGAAGGAGCGTCTCAAAATGTTTAAGAGAAGATGAGGACTTAAAACACTTGAATGTTGACACAACGTTCCATGATTTCTCAAACTTTCTCGTACATCTAACCGAAGCTCTTTAAAAGTTTTAAAATAAAAAAGAGATATAAATAATAATGTAATGATGATAATAATAACAATAACGAGCCAGGGATTGTGTGGCTAATTATGTAATGATCACATGTAAGACCGTTAAATAACACATAATATGTAGAATGGCAATAAAATAAAAATTCTGTACATCAAGCCGCCAAATTCAATTTAAAAAATGTTATTTTAATTTACATTACAACAAAGACGCTCTTTCTTTTGCAGGGCATTCTTGCGTTCTACCTTCCAAGTGCGTACGGACAATGCCGGTCTTTTGGCACGTGACGCAGCGTTCACAGGCCACTGCTATGGTTCGGTGGGGGGGGGGAGAGAGAGAGAAGGGTGTTGTGTGGCACATTGCTCTGCCCTTTGTTTCCCTCACGGGTTTCAGGGTCGGGTACCCATTAGCCGCTCGACCACCACGCCCCCTACACTTGTTACACATGACTGTCATTGCAGTCATAAATCCTGGCACTGAGATTACGCTATATATTGAACGCTTATCTCGCCATTGAAACAACGGATTCGTTAAACGTTTATCGGCAATGAACAACGATATATCTCATAGGTGAAACAAAGGCTTATAACACAAGAATATACGAGTATTTCAAATACAGCTGTTTGTTATCGGCATATGTTAACATCAACATATTTGAATTATTGGAAAATAATAGCAACAGCTTGTTTTGAAGTCTTTGTATCGAGAAATAAAAAAAACATAGTTAGCAGCAGCAGTTAGGGATTGGAAAAGGGGGGGGGGAAGGTTGCAAATCGGAAAGGGTGGGGTGTGATCTGAATTATGCTTGAAGAATGTTTATGAAAATGTAATTTTGCGACAATGATTTCCGAAAAAACCCAACATGGTACCCAAAACAATATTTCTATAATCAAAATGTGTCCCATTGTAAAAATTGCAGGATTCCTGCTATGTTGAAATATATTAAGTACATGACGGTGTGAAACCAAAAAATGTTATCAAATTAATTATTTAAAAACATTGTTATATGTTATTTATTTTTTGTATATTACATATACACTTCAAAATTGTTTTCAATGCATAATTACTGGTGTACTTAAAAGATCTTCATATTTTAAAATCAATGTAATCTAGAGATCTGGATAATTGCATGAAATACATTCAAAAGACCTCTTTTTTACTTCTTTAGTGGACAATAAACACATGATGAAATTTGAATGGGGATAAGAAAATAAATTACATCTGAAAATGAGTTATAGTTATTTAGTTTTAGTAATAATTACTTTAATATTTTATAGTTATTATTTTAAAATTTGTATATAATAGTATATATGCCCTTGATTTATACACGGATATAGGTTTAGATATTTATACTTCTATTAGTGAAGAGTTATGCCAAATTTATATAATAGTATATATGCCCTTGATTTATACACGGATATAGGTTTAGATATTTTATACTTCTATTAGTGAAGAGTTATGCCAAATTTACTCTCGAAATTTTAATGAGGATTTACATTTGTTTGCATCGCACGCACACACACAAAAATTGAAGTAAATTTGTTACTGAAAACATACAACCTTTTTTAAACAGTATTTATCCAAAAAAATTTCCCATCCTTTCTGGCAGTATATATCCTAACAATATCCCATTCTTTCTGGTAGTATTTATACTAACAATATCCCACCCTTTCTGGCAGTATTTATACTAACAATATCCCACCCTTTCTGGCAGTATTTATACTAACAATATCCCACCCTTTCTGGCAGTATTTATACTAACAATATCCCACCCTTTATGGCAGTTACAGAAACAAATATTTAAAGATATTTTTACAATTTAAAATTTCGTAATTTTGTTAAAAATAATAATTGCACTCTTTGCGCTTTATAAATCCTTTATATTAACTCGTGGTGTCTGCTTGCTTGATTGCTTGCTTGCTTGTCGCCAAAACTTTGGATCGATTTTTAACCCACTTCCTCGTAAGCTGAAATTTTGCGCATTATATTAAACATGTTTTACGACACAACTACAATTTTGTATTTTTGGATGGTCTTGCGCTGCGTATTATAATGAACATTCTTTTAGTTACGTCTCGTACATAAAGGATTTATAGTGAAAAACTTGGTTTTTTACGTTTTTTTTTATTAAATCCTTTATATTAACTCGTGGTGTCTGCTTGCGTGCACCCTTGATTGCTTGTCACCAAAACTTTGGATCGATTTTTAACCCACTTCCTCGTAAGCTAGCGAGCTGAAATTTAGCAGGCAGTTTGGTGGCGATGATAAAAACTATGTATCAAAATTTCAGATCGATCACATGTACCATAATTGAATTCTAGATTTTTTAGATTATTTTAATTATTCCTATGTATCATGTTATTTTTTTAGATAGAGTGTAAGGGTGCGCATTATATTGAACATCCTTTCTGTCGCGCAATTAGGTGCGTATTTTATTGACAACACTTTTTATAAACATATTCCTGATCAGTGCGCATTATATTAAACATGTTTTACGACACAACTACAAATGTGTATTTTTGGATTGTCTTGCGCTGCGTAAACATTCTTTTAGTTACTTCTCGTACATAAAGGATTTATAGTAAAATACTTGGTTTTTTTACGGGGTTTTTTTTTCTAGCTTGAGCGAGCGGGCCCATCTTATATAATCAAGAAATGCACGAAACATGATATTTATGTCATAATATGTGCACATTTGAAATAAACATTGAGAAAATTGATTCAAGGCATTCAGAATATAAATAACAGACAAAGAATGTTTCTTTACTTACTTACTAATGATGTGATTCAATATAAAAATCTCATTTTAAAATTTGAAAATTTACAAATACTAGACTAAAACATGTAATATACAATTAAATTAGTTTTTAAACTACTAAAAGGACGTTTTCTGGGTTGATGTCAGAATTCTGAAGGTTTATATCAACGGTGGCCAAAGCCGCGGCTCGCGAGCAGCATGCGGCTCTTCTGTGTTCACATTGCGGCTCACATTGCGGCTCACGTACAGTTTATGAAATATATGCTACAAGGATTATTGGAAGATTTCGAAGCCAGGTTTAATGACCTTTAGTACCTCGATGCAGCTCTGGAAAAAAAAATTGAAATGGCTCTCAGTTTCTACAGTTCTGGCCACCGCTGTTCTATGTCATAGTTCTAAGGGTATAAAACAGAGATCTAAAAGTCTAAACCGAGTTATGAAAATCTACACCACATTTGTAATGAACAAACGCATCTATCAACTACAAGAAAGCTGCTGATATTGAGATGAGTAACAGCAGACAATTTGCGTAAACTGAGACACCGGAACAAGCGGCCCGCTTGAGAGAGTCAAACTCTGACTTGGTGCATCTAGAATCAGCAACAAGACATGTCTCTGTGGTGACTCCGTTATTGTTTATGTTCATCACCTTACAGTAGTCCTCACTCTGTATCAACGCCAGGGCAGTGTCGCTTGATGACGTGCATGTCTCCATCGCCCATTTGCACTTTGATGTGCTGCCCATGACGGTAGTTGCAAACGTGCCTTCGCCCACTGTTGATGATGACGCACAAGCGGTGCTTTTGATCTTGTTGAACTCTTCGGTCGAGCAACCAGAAGTCGTCAGGCATTTTTTCGAATCACTGAAATCATTGAAGATGTTCAGCAAGCTACAGTAGTTTTCTTGTTGTTTCATTACAGTAGCAACGCTGGATCCTTGGATACAAAGCAGTGCACTTCTTTGACAAGATTCGGCTGTAGAGCTCAATGTGTTATATAAAGAGGTCTTCGCCGCTGAAGCTGTTTTCTGACCATCGGAACTTCCGCAAGAATCCTTCACTAGGCTGCTATACTCACTCTCAGTACAGAATCCAATGTTTACCAAGCACTGAGAGGCGGTCACACCGTTGAATGTGGACTTTAAGAGTGTGCAGGTGTCCGTCAGTTCTGGGCTCACAAACAAAGCTTGATATCTGCAGCTGTCTACCGTTATTTGGCACAGCTTCGAGACAGAGGCGTAGCCAGGAATAACACCACAGGCTGCTAGTTTCAGGGCATCGAACTCAGCTTGTGAACACTTGGCGCTGTCTAATAGACAGCTGTATGTTGTCACGCCGTTGTTTTGTATGCTCATGACCTTACAGTACTGCTCACTCTGTATCAGAGCGAGAGCCGTGTTACTTGAAGCAATGCACGTCTCCATCGCCCCCCTGCAAGTCGGTGAACTGGAAAATACGGCATTGGCAAACGTTCCTTCAATAACGGTTGAAGATGAGCAAGCAGCATTCCTGATGTTACTAAATTCATCCTGAAGGCAGCCAGAAGAAGTGAGGCATTGCTCTGAGTTGCTGATACTAGTGTTAATGTACATCAAAGAGCAGTACCTCTCTTGTTGCTTTAACACAGTGGCCACGCCTGACTGTAGAATACAAGAGAGAGCTCTCTTCTGACATGAATCACGCGTATCGCTCATTGCTTTGTAGAGGGACGTCTTTGCCGTTGATATTGCCACGCTCTTTGCCGTCTCATCACATGCCAAGTTTTTTATTGTTATATATTCATTTTCAGTGCAGAATCCGACTTTAACCAAACACTGCGAGGCAGTCACTTCATTGAATGTTTTTTTTAGAAGAGTGCAAGTATCCGAGAGCCCAGGATAAACATACTGCGCTTGATATTTGCAGTTGTCAACGGTCATTTGGCACAGTTTGGTCAGGGAATAGTAACCAGGGACTTCACCGCAAGCAGCGGCTTTCAGTTTGTCAAACTCATTTTGTGTACAGCCTTGCATCTGCACCAAACAGATGTACGCTGTTGTTCCATAATTGTTCAGATCATCAATGTTCATGACCTTACAGTACTGCTCACTTTGTATCAATGCTACAACTTTCTCGTTTGATGCTGTGCAAGACTCCATTACCCCTTTGCATTTCGGTGAGGTGTTCACAACGGCTTTAGCAAACGCGTCATCCGTCCCTGTTGACGACGAGCAGGCGGCGGTTTTGATGCGCTCAAATTCCATGTCCGAGCAACTGGAATTTGTCAGACATATTTTTGAATTGCTCACGTTATTGACTATGTTGAGTAGGTCACAGTAGTGTTCTTGTTGTTTCAGCACAGTGGCAACACTTGACTCATTAATACATATCAGGGCTTGACGCTGACAATTGTTTGTGGTCGCGCTCAGCGCCTGGTATAAAACCGATGTCGCCGACGAGACTGTCTCCTGAGCCTCGTTCCGGCCGCAAGCTTCGTTTTTTAATTTAATAAATTCATTTACCGTACAGAATCCATTGCTGACCAAACATTGGTAAGCACTAACGCCACGTATGTTTGCACTCATGAGAGCGCAGTTGTCAGTTAGCGAAGGTTGGTTTACGTGAGCCTGTTGTCTGCAGGCATCAACAGTAAGTTGGCACGGTTGCGAGCAGGATCTTTTCACGGTGTCGAAGTCTGCCATTGTTGGAGAAATTAAAAAAAACAAGAGCCTCAAAATTGTTAATGTTGTGTGGGCATTAAAGGCCATCTTTCTTTGGAAATGTGTGTATAAAAAACAAAATCAGCTGTTGAAATTGTAACACAGTTAAATACTCCCAAAAGATGTATTTAAGAAACAGTCTTTGGTGTGTGTTTAAGCACGATTGATATGAAACTCTCCTGTTGTTGTTTGTTTGTTTTAATCGTAAAAACAATTTTTTAAAAATCCATGAAAATCCATACACCACAAAAAACACATCACATTTTACGACGCGATATCAAAAATAAAAATCTCCGATTTTCAAACTTGGCTCTAGATAGGATCAAATATTTTGCCAATAGCCAATATCTGGATATATATCAGGTTTCAATACCAGCCCCTTTCCCCAAAGCTCCCCGTAACTACCCCTAAACTCCAAATAAGGAGAGGTTTAACAATTACTGCGGGTATTTCAAGGAAACGAGATAAAGAAACAAGCGTAAATGACATTCATATCTGAGACAGCCGGCCTTGCCAGGAATGATATTGCATGACCCCTTAGGGTTACCATGTGTGACCTGAACACGGGCCTGGCTAGAGTAAATATGGGCATCGAGAGGACAATAGACATGAACACGGGTCTGACTATAGTAAATATGGGCATCGAGAGGACAATAGACATGAACACGCGCCTGACTATAGTAAATATGGGCATCGAGAGGACAATAGACATGAACACGGATCTGACTATAGTAAATATGGGCATCGAGAGGACAATAGACATGAACACGGGCCTGACTATAGTAAATATGGTCATCGAGAGGACAATAGACATGAACACGGGTCTGACTATAGTAAATATGGGCATCGAGAGGACAATATACATGAACACGGGTCTGACTATAGTAAATATGGGCATCGAGAGGACAATAGACATGAAAATGGGTCTGACTATAGTAAATATGGGCATCGAGAGGACAATAGACATGAACACGGGTCTGACTATAGTAAATATGGCAAGGGCTCTTAGAATCAGACGATGACGTTTACAGGGTCGCCTGCCGCATCCAAGTTTCGGGCAAGATGCAACATTCCAAATATACCCAAAAATTGTTTGTTAAAATATAATTTGTAAAATAATGATAAATGGAAAAATTAATTACACTTAAAGGTAAATACGCGATTACATTATTTGACAATTTAAAACTTAAATTACAAATGCCATTGATAATAACTATCTTTGACTCTAAATTAGTGGTTCCCAACCTTTTTGGGTGGCAACCCCATTTTATAAAAGCCATGTGACCCGCGACCCTTATGAAATTTAAATAAGTCATTTTCAATAAAGTTTTTACACAATAGAGCAAGTTTGCATTATAGTGAATATTTTTTGTCAACAGCTTGGGACCCACAGAAAACCCTTCGCGACCCCAAAGGAGTGGGTCGCGACCCACAGGTTTTTGGACCACTGCTCTAAATAAAACTTTACGTTGAGAGAACCTAAGCTCTTCTACACCAACTCCTCCAAATTTAATTGTGTTGTCACACTGTTAATAACAATATTGATTGTCCCCTTGGGAAGTTAAATTGCTTTTAAGCTAGTATTGACATTTGCTAGAAAAAAGTATAAATAAGTAATTATACAAATAAATAAACACAGTTGAAGTTCACTGAACATGTCCCATTTAGTTTAGAAATGTTATAGTTAAGTTTGATATAGTTGCCCATTTTCAGGATTTAGAAGGTAGACCTGAAACATTATATAATTTTTTTATAAGATATCAGAGGGGACCTTTAAAAATATTCAGGGCGTGTAGACAGACACTATAGAAAGATATGGTGCGGTAGGGGTGGCGGAGTAGCGTTATTTCACACTAAAAATACAATCTCGGTTTCAGGTAAATGATTTTGTTGTATCAATTTTACTCATTCCGGGAAAAAAAACTCTGCATCGAGTGTGGCCAACACAGCATTGAGTGTGGCCAACACGGCATAGAGCAGTGATGGCGAACGATTTTGGGGCCGCGTGCCCAAAATTCAATTAAAAACTACTTTTATATAGCAAATTGCCAACACAAAGTGCCAGCATAGTGGTTTGATTAAGGTAGTAACATTTTAGTTGCGTGCCGGCTGAATAGGCTCTGCGTGCCGTCTGTGGCATGCGTGGCATAGGTTCGTAATCACTGGCATAGAGTGTGGCCAATATAACATTGAGTGTAGCCAACAAAACAATGAGTGTGGCCAAAACGTCAGTGAGTGTGGAGAACGCATATTTGAGTGTGGCCACAATATCATTGAGTGTGGCCAACGTGTGCCTCGTAACAGCGTGTAACGGAGAGGTGTCGTGAAATAGAATGATTCAAAACACGGACTGAGACACAAAGGCTCCATAGTAGCCACAATAAGCAGCTGTCAACGGGCTAACGGGCCCTGTCCATAGAACTGGAACGGTCTCTCCCGATCTTGTTTGCGCTATGACTTGTGGTATGTGTGTGTGGGGGTGTGGGGGAGGTATGCGGTCTCAACACAGATCATCAGATTGGTTTTACCAGTTTCTATGGAAAATAACTTGTTGATATGGTGAAATGGTATGAATTTAAAAGCCCAAATTGTCACTAATTAAAAATTTCTTTAAGAATTTTGGTGGGGGTTTGCATGAGTTATAGGGGCTGAGTGCAATGGTTATGGGAATGTGCAAGAGTTATGGGTGTGTGCAAGAGCTATTGGGTGTGCAGGAGCTATGGGGTGTGCAAGAGCTATGAGGTGTGCAAGAGCTATGGGGTGTGCAAGAGTTATGGGGTGTACAAGAGCTATGGCTGTGCAAGAGTTATTGGGTGTACACGAATTATGGGTGGGGTGCAAGAGCTATGGGGTGTGCAAGAGCTATGGGGTGTGAAAGAGCTATGGGGTGTGCACGAGCTATGCGGTGTTCAAGAGCTGTGGGGTGTGCAAGAGCTATGGGGTGTGCAAGAGCTATGGGGTATTTACTCGTAACTTTTATTATTAGGACTTTTTTTTTACCACGTTTTTATTAACTCGCTTTCGTTGGGCATTGTTTGTTTGTCCAAGATTTTTTCAAATCTGCCAACGTAAAATTGAACCACTTCTGATGGTCCTAGAGATCTGAAAATTTTACCACATATAGATCTTGGATGACAATGCATTGTGTCAAAATAGATCGATCGAATGTACCGTTATTAAATTATTGAATTTTTAAGTTTATCTATAGTCTATATAAAAGCATCTGTACCGTCGGCTTTTGTTGACATCTGTGAGTTCGCCCCGTGACCACATCACAATGTTTTTAAAAACGTTGGGCGGGCGCTTGTGAGGTGTTTGGTAAAATAAATAGAGGTAAAAAAATATTTTTTAAAAACCAGGTTGTTATAAGTGGACTAAAAAGAATAAAATAAATAGAAGTAAAAAAAAAGATTTTTAAAAACCACGTTTTTAGAAGCGGACTAAAAAGAAGAAAATAATTTAAAACTTATTAGTTCAAGTACTTCGATTTAATATGACTAAAAACGTGGGGTGGGTGTTTGGTATAAAAATTAAAGATTTCTAATTTAGAAGGCAAAAGAGAGATCTATAAGTGAGAGAATGAGTGAACCGCAAATGTTAAACCTCATAAGCGCCCGTCCCACGTTTTTAGTCATATTAAATCGAAGTACTTGAACTAATAAGTTTTAAAGTATTTTCTTCTATTTTGTCCGCTTCTAAAAACGTGGTTTTTAAAAATCTTTTTTTTACTTCTATTTATTTAATTCATCATTCGAACAAGACAATTGTTTATTGTGAGTTTATTCCACAATTGTTTAGGATGAGTTCATTCCACAATTGTTTAGGATGAGTTCATTCCACAATTGTTTAGGATGAGTTCATTCCACAATTGTTTAGGATGAGTTCATTCCACAATTGTTTAGGATGAGTTCATTCCACAATTGTTTAGGATGAGTTCATTCCACAATTGTTTAGGATGAGTTCATTCCACAATTGTTTAGGATGAGTTCATTCCACAATTGTTTAGGATGAGTTCATTCCACAATTGTGAAGATGAGTTCATTCCACATTAAAAACAAACAAGGAGCATCCAGCGTATTGACTTCATTATTTCATTCATTTTTTTAAAGGGAATTTCCAATCGCCTCCTGATACAAAATCAAACAGAATTTAAATATCCCATCAAAATGAGCGTATGAATACAATCGAGTCCCTCCCACCACCAACCCCGGCAACACCTATAAGCGCTGTATTCCAAGTAATGTTAAATGCTGGAGTCCTTACACTTGAGAATGTAATTTTTTTTTACATTTCACAGTAATTCGGTTTAATCATGATATCAAAATGAAACTGCACAAGTTTACTTGACTCCAAAGTTCGGTCGGAGAAATGAAACAACCGGTAGTTAAAACGTTGCCCTAAATCTGGTCGGTGCAGGTAAGGTCGCGCATAAATTATTACGTGTCGCAACAAGCAACTTAAGACCCTCTTCAAACAAGAGATTGAAATTGTTTTTGTCCCATAGTTCAGTGTTCCATGTCAATGATTCAGATTGAAACTCGCATGGTGTCTTATTCTATGGCGTGTAATGTAACTTACATTAATGTGTAATGTAACTTACATTAATGTGTAATGTAACTTACATTAATGTGTAATGTAACTTACATTAATGTGTAATGTAACTTACATTAATATGTAATGTAACTTACATTAATGTGTAATGTAACTTACATTAATGTGTATTGTAACTTACATTAATGTGTAATGTAACTTACATTAATGTGTAATGTAACTTACATTAATGTGTAATGTAACCAAATTAGAGTTTGGTATTCATTGCCCAATTTGAATAACCGGAAATTAAGTGTTGACAGATTTTTCCAGATATGTTAAGAAGTAAGATCCATGTCTAATACCCTCAAATAAATAAAACAGCTTATTATGGAGAATATTAATCGTGTTGTGAACGCTAATAACGGACTCAAACTTCAGTAGAATATGTATTTATTTTTAAATATCTGAATTACAAAACACGGACTTTTCAAATTTATTATATGTGAACGTAACGAGGGTCTTTTTTTAATAAACTGTCATGGGTGTATCCAAGCAGGTGCTACAAACTACTTCCTAGTTTATGAAATCTTAATTTAAAAAAACAGATAATCCCCTCGACATAATAGGGCTCGAGATTGTGGATTAACTTTTTTGGTCTTGTTAACAGCTCTTTAAAAGATTTTAATATCGATCTGTGGGATCTAATGTCTTTTGTCGTGTTTTTTTCAGGCGTTGTTCCACCTCATTTGATTGATTTCTGATCAAACATTTGGTATGTGTTAAGTTAAGAACCAGGAAGTTATTCATGAGAACTTGTTGGACAGTCAGATTTAAACCTATCCACAGCTCATGGAACTGTGCTGGTTTAGTGTGTGTGTATGTGTGAGGCGTGGGGGTGGGGGTATTTCAATGTCACCCCGATGAATTTAAATGGCTGATTTCAAATGTATTTGTGACGCATCATACGTCAATGATTTTTTTAAAAAAGGAAAATTGTATAGGAAGGCTTGGATCACCAGTGTGTAGCTGGAAGCAGTGGTTTTCAGTTGCAAAACATAACCTAGAAATTTCCCGTTTCAAAGGGAAATATTTGAATTTTTAAGAAGTAAATTACTTGAGGCGTGTCTAAATAAGTACATCAGATAAATGATGTCAAGTAAAATTTAAAAAAAATTTCTTTAATTTGTTCAGATGATGAACTATATTATTGTAACCAATTACTCTACCCCCACCCCTTCCACCACATTAAACAAAAATGTGGAAGAGGATCTATCCGGAAACAGCATGTAACCAGGTAAGGTGGGGAGAGGAGTTGCGGGAGGGGGGACAACCGGAAAAGTAACTCAGGCGTAAACAGGACCCACCCTGGGAACGTAATCCCAAAAGAATGACATTTTGACAGCGAACGGGATCCTGTGTAAAAGCAGTATTATGAAAGCCCTGTATGCCACGACGGAGTATCAGCGACCGGGGTACAGAAAGAAATCATATTGTTCCACTAAAGAACCTTCTCACACCGAGCAATAGAACAAGATGATACCATGGGAACATGGAGTTGTTCTGGAAAATGGGGTTGTACTAAGGATTGGATCCCATTAGAACATGCAGTCCGGAGGGAGTTGGCTGGTGAAATGTTTAGACATGATATTATTATTTAAGTAGATGTATGTCCTGACATGACGTCACAAAACAACAAACGTTTCGGCACAGACTTTTGTTCAACGAACAATTAGACAAAAACCAATAAAAGTAATAAGATGAAATTAAAAATTAGCTGCGCTGAAATCCAGAGCCAAAGCGAGCGACCACGTTCGTCGTTTTTTTTTGACGACTTGTCAGGCTCTTACATGACATATATCTACTTAAATAATAATAATATTATAACGTACCATGTTTGCATGACATATATTACTTATCTATAAGCCTAATTGCAGTCTCACCCATAATTTGTCATCATTATACCTTTTTTTTTCAAGGAGAAAAATATATTTTTATAGAGTTCCTAAATTTAGTTTTTATCTGAAGAATTTCTGCTCTGAAATTACTTCCTTGTAATGCCGAGCGTGTAGCGTTTAAGTGTTTATAAAATGTATCTGTTAAGCCAAGGTTACTTCGTCTTTTGATGTGTTCAAATATTTAGGGCACATAACAAGAACAGTTGCTATATTTTGATAGCTAAAATATTTCCAGACTCTAAAAAAACTGAAATGGCTTCAACAGTCGTGAGAATTACATGGTCATCTCCACAGCTCATCCACCTCCCTGGCTACGCCTCTGTTGATGGTGTTGACTTGACTTGACCCACATTGACTGTACTAAGTCCCATCAAGCTTTGCGTTAGTAACAATGTCACAATTATAACACTGTCACAATTGTAACACTGTCACAATTGTAACACTGTCACAATTGTAACACTGTCACAATTATAACACTGTCACAATTATAACACTGTCACAAACCTCTGGATTACAAGCATGTGGATATTCATGACCTAATGTTGAATGCGCCTCTCCACTATCGGTTGAAAATGAGATTAGCGATATGGTCACCGTAAACCTTTCTTTTTAATCACTCATAATAAATACGTTTTATCTGTCCAAAGTTCTTATCCAAGTGTGTACAGTTCTCAAAGCGTGTACAATTGTCAAAGTGCATTATGCTCAAAGTGTGTACGGATGGCAAAGTGTGTATGGATGTCAAAGTGAGTAAAGAAGTCAAAGTGTGTACGGTTGTCAAAGTTTGTATGGATTTCAACGTATGTACTGATGTCAATGTGTGTACTAATGTCAAAGTGTGTACTAATGTCAAAGTGTGTACTAATGTCAAAGTGTGTACTAATGTCAAAGTGTGTACTAATGTCAAAGTGTGTACTTATGTCAAAGTGTGTACTAATGTCAAAGTGTGTACTAATGTCAAAGTGTGTACTAATGTCAAAGTATGTACTAATGTAAAAGTTTGTACTAATGTAAATGTGTGTGCTAATTTCAAAGTGTGAACTAATGTCAAAGTGTGTACGGATGTAAAAATTTGTAGAGTTGTTTCTATTCCTATACTGGAGGAAATCACGCGAGAACAGCTTGGCGAAACAGACCAGGTGAACTGGATGCTATTTACATATAACTTGCCCATCTTTAGCACGTGTATAACTTTTCTTAAGTAGCACTTGCCATATGTAATTCTTTCCTTTTTAGCACTTGCCCCATGTAGTTCTTTCCTTTTGTAGCACTTCCCATGTGTAGCATTTGCCTTTTGGAGCACTTGCAATACTTAGCGCTTGTGTTGAATTCAGTACTTGTCACCAGCTACCTTAGGAACATGCCGCAATGCTACTGAGACAAGTAGAATAAAAAAAAATTCTCTGGGAAAGTGCAATATTTAACATAGGCACCTTTAAACCATTGTCATCGTTTAAGCTTGACAAGATTTATTTATAAATTTTAATTTATTATGTCAGAAGGAACTAGGCCTACACATTTGTTGTTGGCACAATTCATGCGGACATACGTCCCAAATCGGATGTTTCCCCAAAAAAACACTTCCTTTTTTAAATTTGACCCATAATAACCTCTCTATGAAATTTGACCCCTCATAATAATAATAATAATAAATTGATTATTTATATAGCGCTGTATCCCAGTAAGGAACTTGGCTCACAGCGCTTTACATGAAAGAAATAACATACCTTTAAGTATTAAATTAACTTTCATATCATAACAAACACAAAAATTACAGTGCATTATACATAAGCTACGTTAATCATTTACAAGAAATGTTGTTTTATTAATTTTGAAAAAAAAATTGAAAAGATGTGTCTTAAGTGCAGTCTTGAAGGACTTTAACCTCTCTATGACATTTGACCCCTCATAACCTCTCTATGACGTTTGACCCCTCATAACCTCTCTATGAACTTTGACCCCTCATAACCTCTCTATGAACTTTGACCCCTCATAACCTCTCTATGAAATTTGACCCCTCATAACCTCTCTATGAAATTCAACTGTCTTATCTCTCTTTTAAATTAAATGCCGTTTGGTCACATAAGTGGCGTTGCCAATTGAACAAAAATAGAACATACTTTATAAATAAACAATATAAAAGCCCAAGTCACTCACTGTCTGTCTCCGTAACGCTGAGGGACATAGTACAACACTTCATGGCAGTTAAAAAAGCGTGTGTTGTTTCTCGCCGTAAAATATTAAATGATGTCATTGTTTGAGCTTATATTTAATAGTACAACAGTCCATAGCAGTTAAAAAGCGTATGGGCTTTCTCGCCTTAAAATATTAAATGTCATTGTTTGAGCTTATATTTTAATTTTGGAGAAGGGCACAATGTAAAAAGAGGATTTTAGGATTTATAATTATAAAATACTTTGTGTAAACTTCAGGAAGTTTAATATTTCGTATTATCAAACAAGGATAAGTTACTTGGGCTTTTGAAAAAAATTGGCGCCCTACAACCCCTAGGGCTTGTATATTTACGGGCCATTTGGAACACCTAGTGCGCGAAAATTAAAATTATAAACGTACTTCTTTGGAATGCTGCAAAACATACATTGATGATTGTGTTGGAATCACAAAGATGGACTTACAAAAACTGCAGTTTATTGACTTCATACAGGGGCGGATTAAAACTGCACGGGGCCCCTGGCTGCAATTCAAACTGGGGCCCTATCCAGCCAGTGTACCTTTAGATAAAATGATTGCTAGCAGCTAATATAAGACTGTAACTTGTAAATAGTCATCCAAAATGATTATTCATGAAAAAAACCGAATTCGAAGAAATAACTTTTTGCCGGTATCCTAAAATTGAGTGTAAAAGGCAATTTATAAAATTAAAAAACACATGGAAAAAAAATTCACACCCCACCCGGGGATCGAACCCGCCACCGCTTGCACCACAAGCCTTAGTACTTCACATTCGGCTCGAGAGCTCATTTAGGGTTGTCAATTTAAAATATATATATAATATTCTTTAATAATTTCTGTTATTGAGCCTATCAAATCAGGTTTTTTGACTGCTAAGACTATCGTGTGGGAAAAGAGATCATTTTAATAGATGAGATTTTCTTAATTTATCATATTTTCAGCAATTCATGTATACATTTTTCCACATTTATTATATAATATGCTAAGTTTGGGGGCCCTAAATCATCGGGGGCCCCTGGCTTTAGCCCGTTCAGCGCCCCCCCCCTTAATCCGCCATAGACTTCATAGATAATTTTCATTTATCTATCAGATTTACTTCGGTTATCGACAGGAGCTCTGTTAATTTTTTCGGACATAAATATTAAATTAAACGTTAACAAGCTATCTATATCAAATTATCACAAGCCTACACACAGACATAGTTTCCTGATGTATTCATCTTTCCATCCTAAATCTTGCATTAAAAAAACAACAACTCTATCCAGTTTTCAAAACAACTGAAACTTAAAGGACCCTAAAGCGATGAGGAAATTTTTATTTATTTATTTATTTATGGAAATGTATTTTTTTGGAAGAGGGTCATATCCTGAGCAAATTTTAAAATCTGCTGTCAATCGAATTAAATGCATGTCCAGACAGGCCTCTTTTAAATCAATTTTTTTAAAAGTAATTTTAATCGATCTAAATTAATTTCAACTATCCATCCCCATGATTTTATACCCCGCCAGGTGACTCTCAAAAAACAGGTCAATCCTCATGGCTGACCCTCGAACACATCAGGTCAATCCTCATGACTGACCCTCGAAAACATCAGGTCAATGCTCATGGCTGACCCTTGAACCCAGCAGGTCAATCCTCATGGCTGACCCTCGAACCCAGCAGGTCAATCATCATGGCTGACCCTCGAACCCAGCAGGTCAATCCTCATGGCTGACCCTCAAACCCAGCAGGTCAATCCTCATGGCTGACCCTCAAACCCAGCAGGTCAATCCTCATGGCTGACCCTCAAACCCAGCAGGTCAATCCTCATGGCTGACCCTCGAGCCCAGCAGGTCAATCCTCATGGCTGACCCTCGAACCCAGCAGGTCAATCCTCATGGCTGACCCTCGAACCCAGCAGGTCAATCCTCATGGCTGACCCTCGAACCCAGCAGGTCAATCCTCATGGCTGACCCTCGAAACCCAGCAGGTCAATCCTCATGGCTGACCCTCGAACCCAGCAGGTCAATCCTCATGGCTGACCCTCAAGCCAGCAGGTCATTCCTCATGGCTGACCCTCGAGCCCAGCAGGTCAATCCTCATGGCTGACCCTCGAATCCCAGCAGGTCAATCCTCATGGCTGACCCTCAAACCCAGAAGGTCTTAAAAAAAACCCTTCCTTTTGCTTTCTCGGGGGAGGGGCAACTGTCTTAAAGATATACTTGTAGGAAGTCACTTTCCTACTATGAAAACACATTGGGACAACCGAAACCGTTGCAATATGTGTCAATATATAATTAAAATATATTGCATTCCTTTACCCCTGGGCTAATTTAGAATAAAAGCAGGTTTTACTTGCACAAGTCGCACTAGTGATTTGTGCAATTCTTTGCAAGAGGTGCAATGAAATCTACGTGGGAAGATCTACATGGAAAACATATTAATAAAGCGATTGTGTACTTTGGTTCCACAAGGATTAGACCAAATTCACAATTTTACGTAACTGTAGAATCTTTTTTTCCAGTTTAGTTTTTAACTGTATTTTTTAGTGCCTTCCTTTTCTTACACCGTGTATTTTTTAAATCCTTTATACTAACTCGTGGCGTCTGCTTGATTGATGCCTTGATTGTTTGCTTGCGAAAATAATTTGGATCGATCTTTAACCCACTTTTCCGTATGTTAGCAGCTGAAATTTTGCAGGCAGACTCGTGCCAACGATAAAAATGATCAATCAAAATTTTATGTCCATCGAATGTACTGTAATGAAATTAATGAATTTTTAGATTCTCTCTATTTATCTCTTTGTAGCATGGTAATTTTTGTGCTAGCCCGTCGCGTTGCGTATTATATTGAACAACCTTTTTAATACTTTCCTGTCGCGCAGTGCTGTGCGTATTATATTGACGATAATTTTAAAAAATATATTTCCGATCTTTAAATGTAAATGCTAGTGATTGCTAGCATGCTTCGCTGTGCGCAATGTCATTCCTTGACAATACCGTTGTTGTTTTTTGGGGTTTTTTTTTCTTGCATACCAGCTACCTCAGTTCCATGTGAATTATTGTTCAGCTCGGATGGTTATATTGTCAATTAGACCCGCTCAACACTTGAACCAAATAATGACAACACACTTGTCTTTTTTGCGTAGTTGGTTAAAAGATGACATATAAAGGTGACATCCCAGTGCTATTTAGATTTTCAACAAGACCGTTTAATAAGTGTTAGTTATGACGTAATTAATTTTAATTTTTGGCTTTAATCGATATTAACGATTAATTAATCGTTAATTTTTCAAAAGTTAACGATTAAATTTAAATTTAAATTAATTGTTAACAGCCCTACTATAAATCCTTTATCTATGAGACATTACTGGATTTTTGGATTGTCGTGCGATGCGTATTATAATGAACATGCTTTTAGTTATTCCTCATAAATAAAGGATTCATAGTCAAAAAATTAGTTTTTAGCGGTTTTTTTTTATTTAGGTTATTGTGCTCATCTTCCTTCTTTTCGTCTATGTGCTTTTAAAAAAATATATTTACTTAATTTATATTGTTGCAAGTATGTATTATATGATGTAAATTTCATTTGAATGCTTGTGTCTACTTATTATACAGATGAAGGCACTAGCTTAAACGTCTACTTGTGTATTACTCTATAAATAAAAATGTAATTTTTATTGTGATCACGCGATTCGTTTTTGTATCTTTTATTTAATCTTCCTTTTCAATTTTTTATCTACTGCTGATGGAAACTTCTAGTGGAGATGAAAATATAAATGGTGGTTATGATTTACCATAACACACATAGTTATTTTTGCTATAAAGTAATAGAAACAGTCCTTATTTTTATGTCGTCAGATAGAACGCATTGTAAGTTTATTACTCCAAATTATAATGAAGTGCCTGTTTAAATATGTTTGATGACGTAACCATTTAACTCCAATACGCATGTCCTTAATTTGTTCCCGCGTTTCAAATAGAAGTTTCACTCAGACCACATCAAACCGTATCTTCAAGATCTCCACTGGCTTTCTTTTGATGCGCGAATAGATCAGAAAATTATGTTACTGACTAACGGCTCTCTAAATGGCTCGCCACCTCAGCGTTTGAAGGACTTAACTTCACAGCATGTATTTCAAAAACCGCTGCGTTGCTGTATGCAGTCCTTTCTGGAAATTTCATTAGCGGATGGACACAGGAAGAAGAACCTTAACTGCTCTCTTTTGAATCAGCTGTACCAAATTATGGAATTGTATTTCCAAATCATTGGGGGCTTGTTAGTGTAATTGAATAAAAAATTGAAGACTTTTTTGTAATATTTTAGTGAAATTTTTAAGATCAGTGAGTGACAAGGATATTAGACTAATATGGAAAGATGAATGCGTGACGAGTAAGCCGGACTAACATGGAAATATGAATGCGTTACGAGCATGCTGGACTGCAATGGAAAGAGAGCGCCGTAGAAGCAAGCAATCACATCATACTCCAGGGAAGCAACTGTAATATATCGAATATTCTGTTATCTATCGTGGTTACTTCCCATGAAAATACCGATTTTTGTTTTTTAAACACGCAACATTATTTATATAAAAATAATCAACAATTTCGGTAATATGAATTTATTCACTGCATGAGTTGTTCTTTTTTCAAAACACATTTTAAGATGCTTGTTTCTTTACGCTAAGCTGGTGTAAATGGTGTCACGCAGTTAGTAAATTAATTCAACGGAACCAGGCCCGAATCAAGTAGCACGTGCGTGGGCGTCACTTGTTGCATTGAACTGAACGGGGTCTCGAATACGTCAATTGAAAACTGCTGGGTTTTGACGGGGAAAAGTAGAAACTTCGAAAACAAGACGTCCATCACTTATACCTGGCAAAGGTCTCGTGATTGATCAGAATTGATCTGCTAACACGTTCATGAGATGGGCCGCCACTCTCTTTGCGTTGTGTTAAGAAATTAATATTACAGATTTGTTCCCCCTGTTTGAAATGCTAAATATCTATGTTGAAACTTTCCATTTCTGTAAGTCCAATACACCAACAGAGTGAGTATAGAAAGTTATCCCTTAAGTTACCTTACTAGTGAAAAAAAAAGTTTTTGTTTTTTACACGCATTCTCGCGTTCACACACACACTGAGAGGAATTTATTTGACTAAACACTATATCGGTAAAAATCCCCGTCAAATCAACCGGTATTTTCGTTTCTATTGTGGATTATTCGTTTGTTAGCCTTCAAATAAAGTACAATACCACATATAGTTGTGGTGAATACGACAGTTCAATATTATTGTCGCTCACATTATATTATTTTAATATTACAATTTTAAACATTATAAATTTATGAAAATAAAATTATATAAAAACTATTTTAATTTATGGAATTTGAAACGTGTACAATTCTATTTTTGCCAAGTCCTTGTTAACATTGTGTTGTGATAGGTCCAGTTGTCCAGTTGTCCAGCTGTCCATATATTGTCAACCTGAGAGCAGGAGCGTAGCGATGGTGGAGGGCGGGGATACATATGTCCCCAGGGGACTGGGGTACAGGACAATGAGGACGAACGTTACATTACAATAATAAAATAGGGTAACAATTGGGGGGGGGGTGCAATTTTTTAATTTTTCTCCCGCGCAAAATACCCTAGCTACGGCTCTGCCTGAGTGGTCGACACAGATGGTGTGTTACACATTTATTGTCAGTACAATATAAAATTTGACAACTGTTAAGTAAGCATAAGAAAATTAAGGACATTTCTATAAATAAGACAGTCTTAATTAACAAAACTTGTTGTTGTTTTCTTAAAAGCAGTGCAATAAAAAATGTATGCAAAATGTATTTTCAACATTTAGTTGTTAAAAAAATAAATCACATTTAACTTTCGTCTTCGTTAATTTCAATTCTTCAGAGTTCATCTCCACTTCTATAATATGAGTAATTTAAATAGTATGATATTGGAATAATCGTACAAAATACCTTAACAATTATGATTAGAACTCAATTAACTTCATTATAAAGAAGTTTTTTTTTAATTGTTCATTTTTAGAGGGCGGATCCAAGACCAAGAAAAAGTAACTGCTGAATGCGTGTACAGATAAAGTTGTAGAACTTTGGCTTACAATGTCCAATCAATGTCCGATAATTAGGTCACCGTGAAACAATCGTATCAGTACCGATGATAAAAGTACGTGCGTGCGCAGAGGTAGCTGGAAATACCGGACAGTCCAGAAAATCACAGTCTGCCCATAGATAGCAGGACCTAATAACAAACTTTTCTGATGGTCTTATAGCTACTAATATCCGTGGGTGTCTCTGTTCGTTAATCCTTTAGGTAACACTGTCAAAACTTCACAACGACTCCAAGCTTTAGAAATAATGATGAAGACACATACACAAATATCTAACGCGTTTTCCTTTGTCTATCTAAAAAAAAACTAAGTCTCCAATGTTCCCTTTAATCTGCGCGGTTGCACGGCCGCGCAGACATCTGACTGAAACCGCGTAGCAATTTCGAATTACCTCGCAGCAAATTTTATAAAATATTGCACAAAAAAATGGATGCTGCGCAACTTTGCACAGCATTTTTTCTCTTTGTACACGAAACAAAACAAAAACCTTAGAGAGAACATTGCCTGTGTCGTCTTGATACACTAGGTCCTGTCTCGTCTTGATACACTATGTCTCGTCTTGATACACTGTGTCCTGTCTTGATACAATGTGTCCTGTCTTGATACACTGTGTCCTGTCTTGATACACTGTGTCCTGTCTTGATACACTGTGTCCTGTCTTGATATACTGCGTCCTGTCTTGATACACTGTGTCCTGTCTTGATACACTGTGTCCTGTCTTGATACACTGTGTCCTGTCTTGATACACTGTGTCCAGTCTCGTCTTGATACACGGCGTCCTGTTTTGATACACGATGTCCTGTCTTGATACACTGTGTCCTATCTTGACACACAGTGTCCTGTCTTGATACACTGTGTCCTGTCTTGACACACTGTGTCGTGTCTTGATACACTGTGCCCTGTCTTAATACACTGTCCGTCTTGATACACTGTGTCCTGTCTCGTCCTGATACACTGTGTCCTGTCTTGAAACACAATATGTCCTGTCTTGATACACAATATGTCCTGTCTTAATAAACTATGTCCTTCTCCTCTTGTTACACAGAGGTCTGTTATGATATACTGTGTCATGTCTCGCTCTACGTCTTCAAAGACTTTATTTCTACTTACGCCTCTTTGTTTCACAATCGTGCCACTTTCTGTTTCAAGCCCGTGACGTTTTGCTCTTTTCATTCAGATTTCCTCATGCATATATTTTAAAAAATCGGAGTTACTTTCTTTCCATGGACAAGCTGTCAGTAAACAAAACAAAAGTGGGGTGGGGGTGTGAGGGACAGTGAGATGTAGGAGTGCCCAGGGGCGCTAATAATTTTACCATTACAATTTTTAATTTTTAAATATAAAAAATAGAAATATCGATAAAATTTAATTTTGTATTTCAAAAAAATCAAATAAGGATGAAATATGAAAAAGCAGGTGAATCATGTAAATACATTTCGCAAAGAAAGACGGTGTTGACATGGGCGTTTTCAGGGTGGGCAAGGGGCACTTGCCATAATTTTAGAAAAATGTCATTAAGTTGTTACAATAATACTGTACTAAATTTCCTGAAAGTTTATTACACCGAAGACAGTGTACATATATCAAACATAAAAAAGAATTATATCTGCAAGTATAACTGATTACATTATTGTAATTTTTAAAATAATGGTTTCAGTGTCTAACAGTTACTTTACAAACTAAAATAGAGTAGAAAATTATAAATTAAACTGATACAGCGATAATATTGTAATTTTAAACTATTTATTCCGGAACAAAAATTGTAAACGTCTTGGTATTTGCCCAAATCGATTGATAACATTGTCTTTAAATTTTTCATTGTTTTCAGATATTCCTTTTCTGTGGATACTCATCATACAAAGGCCAGATAAACGATCGTCACCAGTTGTTGAGCGTAGCCACTCTTTTACTCGTCTTAGAGTGCTAAATGATCTCTCGATTGTGCATGTTGTTACAGCTGTCTTAATCATGGGGAAAAATTTTGCTTTCAGCTAAAACCTCACATAGAGTCATTGTTTCTGTTTTTATCCCCTTTACTAGTTTTACATTTCCATATATCATACCAGGTTTCACTCTCCTCGATTAAATTGTCAAATGTGTAATATTCAGCAATAGCCGTGACTTGATCCTAAAATGCGAGTCTATCTAGTTTTGTTATCAAAAAGGGATGCAAAACTAAAAGAGAAAATGCTGGTTTATTTTCTACACAAAAACCAGTTTCCAGCGATGATATAATAGAATCAAGATAGGGTATACAAACAGTTATTCTAAAATAATCCTCAGGCAAATCAACTTTTGGATTTTCCCTGTTCATTTTTTTCTAGCTTGTCGTGGAGGTTGAATGTCGACTACAATGTCATCTGCAACACCTTTTGTAACTCTAAAAATGTCCTTATACATCTTATCACAATTCTGTCGATCAACAACTGGTGTAGTCAACAAATATTCAATGTATGTTTGTAATGCCAGTAAATCTAAATGCACTAACTGCAATTTTTGGTAACAGCTTCTAGCTTTGATAATAGCTTTGTATAATAACTAAACAAACAACAAATGTAGGAGTTCTTACAGTACAAAGTAACTGATGTGCAACTTTCTTGCTTTTTCCAGATTGTTCTAAATATTCCAGTTGTTTAACAATTTCTGTCACATTTTCAGCAAAAATTCGCAATCTTTTATAATTATGTGTCCATCTAGTTTCACTTAGCAAAGGAACATTTGGAATTAGTTTTCTTCGCTGATTACTTTCTCGGAAAAACACTATAATTGACTTAATTGTTGCTATAGTGTTTCGTATAACATTCACATTATTTAAATCGTTCACAATAAGATTTAGTTTATTTGAACTGCAATGTACAAATGCTGCTTTTGTGTAGTTTTTTCGAATTTTTGATTGGACTCCTCCTTCTTTACCTGCCATTGTAGAACATTCGTAGTATCCTTGACCAACAAGCTTTGTCATATCTAATCCAAATTCAAATGAATTTGTAATGATGGTGTTGGCTAAACCTTCAGCTGTTCTGTCGAAAATTGGAATAAATCCCAGGAATTCTTCTGTGTCCATCATTTTCCCATCTTGTTTTTTGACAAATCTAACCAAGTGACATCTGCTCAATGCCTGAAATGTCATTTGTCTTGTAGGTAATTATAGAAAATGCAACTGAATTGTTTGCTTCACGAACAATGTCTTCATGCAAGAGAGACCCACAAATTTCGATCATAGTGTTTAGCATAGTTGCCGAGTTATACTTAGCACTACAAGAACCAATTGACACATTATTACCAAGAACTTCATCTCCAGATTCAACACGAAACTTGAACATGTCATAAAAATTATCAGAATTTTATTCTTTTCCATGAAGTGCTAAATCATACATGCCGGAAAATAGGATTGTAAAAATGATGGGACCCAGTTTGATGCTATTTTCTTGAAATTGTCTTCTGAATGATGAGTTTAAATGCTCATCTATAGAAACCGCTTTGGCTTCCAATAATGCAACAAAGTTGCTTGCATCTTCATGAGAGCCTTTGTGCCATGTGCTTTGCATGTGGCTAAGTGCATCTTCGTTGAAATCTTTATATTTTGTGCATGATTTCATGATATATGCTCCCTGAACTCCTCGAATTACTTTTTGCTGAAACAACACGCAATATTTGCAAAAGGCAACTTTTAAAATTTGCTAGTATACAAGCCACGGTGAATAGTCTGATAACCATGCATATCTAAAAACTAAAAACTGTGTTTCCCTCACTGTCAGATCTAAAATCATACTTTTTATCAGAGGTCCAACAATCACAAATCAGCTGAAATTTCAACTCATTTGAAAGGTCGTGTGTCCAGACATACCTTCCAATATCCAATTTAGGAAATGAATAAATATCAGCGACAATCAAATTAGGAACAGTTGCTTCAGTTGTGTCTGGCTGTTGAACTAGTACTGTTGTCCTCAATGCCAATGTTAAGTCAGATGCTGCACACACCACAAAATCTTCTAATAACGGCATTTCGGAATCCCGCGATTGCACTACTTTTCGTTTTATGTTGTTGTGGTTTTTTTTTGAGCCCGTAAAAAATTTCAGATATCCATCTTTGGATATCCTGCAGTTTCTACACGTATATTATTTCACACGCATTTATTTATGTCAATATAAATAATTAATTTTATACTTAACTTGAATTTAATTGAAAAATGAACGTGTATGGCATTGTCAGTTAAATTTAAAAAACATGTTTTGTGCCCTCCCCCCCCCTGGAAAAATTCTTAGCGCCGCCCATGGGTGTTCAGTGAAATATGATCTCTAAATAAACTAAATGTAATCAGATTTTTTTTTAATTTTATGTAGACATGTTAAACATGCTACTTTATTTGATTTCTTCATACAATTCCTTAAGTTCATATTTCTTTGCAATAAATATGAATTAAACGACCGCAACGTTGAGATCTAACTTGTAAATAACGATATTTTGTGTGTGTGTGTGTAAAGTTTACAATGAAACTTCATCGGAATGCGGCCTGAGAGACCTTCTTTAGATGTATGACCTTAACGGGACGGTGTCTCGTGAATTTTATTTGACGCTACGGCCCCGTGACTCTCAAAATCAGTGGTACCCTTCCGGGGAAATCTTAATTGCGGAGATTACGTTACCAGGCGCATCATGTTTTTAAACTTTATTCCCCTGGCTTATGGTTAGCATGAATTTAAGTTATGTAGTTTACAGACGGCTATATATAGTTAAAAGTAGAGTGTGGGTATTTGATTTGACTTCTTCGCGGACACAAAATGTCGGTCGCCCATCCCATATCCTAGAATCTCCCAAGTCATCTCAAAGATTAAGTGGGCAAACAATGGATGGATCCGGTTTTTCCAACCAATTGTTCAATTTCTGCTGTTTGTGTTATCTTCAAATGGATTGATATCAATAGTGGGCTGGTTCTCCCAAAATTTGATATAAAAGAAATCTTAAAGACCGACAGCGACATACAAGATTAATTGCGGACTTTGATCTCAAACACGCACAGGTACTTTGAGTATAAACATTATTTTATGCTTAAACACATTAATTATTGTCATGACTTATAATACATTACTTCTGATACGGCAAAGACTATAAATAGTATTAATGGGCAAAAGAGCGAATAGTTGTTAAAATTGTGACGAGTTGATATTATTTTCTCGTAAATTTTCATTGTCGTCAAGCTTTCTTTATTCACAGAAAACAAAAATTACATCAATGTATACTATTGTATTACAAATAATAAAACGTATAGTTTACACCCCTCCCAATTTTTTTATCTTTTTTTTTGCTACGCTAAGATAATCGTAGGGAGGCTAAACGCTTAGATAATCGTAGGGAGGCTAAACGCTAAGATAATCGTAGGGAGGCTAAACGCTAAGATAATCGTAGGGAGACTAAACGCTACGATAATCGTAGGGAGGCTAAACGCTAAGATAATCGTAGGTAGGCTAAATGCTAAGATAATCGTAGGGAGGCTAAACGCTATGATAATCGTAGGGAGGCTAAACGCTAAGATAATCTTAGGGAGGCTAAACGCTATGATAATCGTAGGGAGGCTAAACGCTATGATAATCGTAGGGAGGCTAAACGCTATGATAATCGTAGGAAGGCTAAACGCTAAGATAATCGTAGGGAGGCTAAACGCTAAGATAATCGTAGGAAGGCTAAACGCTAAGATAATCGTAGGGAGGCTAAACGCTAAGATAATCGTAGGGAGGCTAAACGCTAAGAAAATCGTAGGGAGGCTAAACGCTAAGATAATCGTAGGTAGGCGAAATGCTAAGATAATCGTAGGGAGGCTAAACGCTAAGATAATCGTAATGAGGCTAAACGTTTTTTTTAGTTCCACGGGCTTGTGTTCAATTTAATTTAGTTTATTTTTCTTATTATTTATTTTTTTCTTTTTCTAAAATATTTCCGTTGACTCTTCTTCGACTGCACATTCTATGACAGTGTACATTCTATAACAGTGTACATTCTATAACAGTGTACATTCGATAACAGTGTACATTCGATAATAGTGTAAATTCGATAACAGTGTACATTCTATAACAGTGTACATTCTATAACAGTGTACGTTCTATAACAGAGTACATTCTATAACAGAGTACATTCTATAACAGTGTACATTCTATAACAGTGTACATTCTATAACAGAGTACATTCTATAACAGAGTACATTCTATAACGGTGTACATTCTATAACAGAGTACATTCTGTAACGGTGTACATTCTATAACAGTGTACATTCTATAACAGTGTACATTCTATAACAGTGTACATTCTATAACAGTGTACATTCTATAATTAAAAATTAAATTTGCGGCACTGGCGATTTTTAAATTATCACTATTATAGGCAATAATTAGGACGCAACCAGTCCATAAATAGGATATAAGCTGGCATAACTAGGTCTTTTGGACGACCAGTGAAGGTATTTTAAGTACCAAATTTCTTAAATAATTAAGAAGGGAATGTTTTTTAAATTTTTTTTTAAATATTTTTTTTTAAATTTAAATCATAACACTGTGGATTTATTGTTTTAATTTTATTTTTAATTGTTTTGTTTTTAATTAATGAGATTCGTTACTAGCGAAGAGTTTTTCAAGTCACCCGGCGCTTTCATTCACAATTTCACATCTTGCAATCACTTCATTAAGTTATAAAATAAGTACATAAATTTATTGGATACAAAAAATGAAACTAATTTAATTTCAAACACAGCTTTTTACTAGGCATTAAATATGTAAATGTAACTCGAGAAGCATAATGTGTTATCTGAAAGATGTCATTAAACCAAATGAAAATCACAGGCTTGACTTTAACAGCGTTAATTTGAGCATTTTATGTCTATTTATAGCTTGAATGCGTTTTCCCTATTTTTTAAAAATTTGCTCTAATAAGTAACAAGTAATGGAATCAGCAATATATTTCTTTTGACCGTTTGTTTTTGTTAGAGTTAGAGCGACTTGAACTTCTTTATCCTGAACCCTAGGGATTTTCTTGATGCATTTTAAAATTAAAGTATTGAACTAGATCAGTGATGGCGAACCTTTTCAGGGCCGCGTGCCCGAAAATCAAACCAAAACTAACTTATGAATATCAAAGTGCAAACACTCCAATGAAACCCGAAAATGGGAGTTTGGCTTAACTGGTTTGATTAGGCCGGCTGATGAGGGTTTACGTGCTGACTTTGGCACGCGTGCCATAGGTTCGCCATCACTGACCTAGATAGTGTACATATGCAACAACATGTTGTATGTTGTATGATCAGGTTAATGAATTTCGGTAAAGCTAACAAAATAAAAATAGAAGTTGAAAATAATGCGATGTGACGAATGAAGAATTCAGCAGAAGATGTAGGTCTCCGAAACACTCATAAGTTCTAAACAACAGCCAATAAATTACACTGACTCAAAGCAACGCATAAACTGATATATTTAAAGTGAAATTAAGCTAAGCGAGTGTCATTTTATGCTCGTTGTTCTCTTTTGCCAGAATCCACTCAGGGCATCACTTTCGTCCCGACACACAATGGCTCGACTCCTCAAGAACCTCGCCCTGACGCTTGCGGTGCTCTGCCTCTTCCAGAATCTGGCGGTGACGGTCCTGGCTGACACGACACCCGACGCCAAAGCACGAGCCTTTCAACAAGCAATAGATTCATGCTCCACTAATTGCAAGTTTGCCATCGCTGCATGTCTGACCTCGTCCCCTGACGCTCAAGCACTTTTTCAAAAAGAACAATTTTGCAAACTGATGAACTACAGTAACCAGGGTGTGTCCACCTACGATTGTTTGGTCAAGTCCAAGGCTTGTACGGACGATGAATTTAACAGGCTCAAGAATGTCGCCTGTGGCGCCTCTTCCCTGGTCGTTGGCACCTTGACGTGCTTCTTAACTGCAGTAGCTTTTTTGTTTAGTAAAATATAAGAGTTTCACCCGTGACACAGAATAGAGTGATTGACATTAAGATATAAGTATTGGACTATCGTTAAGAAAATATTTATTGTTTATGTGAGATGCAGTTCTGGATCTATCATTTTGAATAGACGTTTATTTAAACTTTAAAAGAGTTTTAGTATAAAATATCTTTGTTGACAAAATATGATGCCTTTGGGTTTTAACACACGATGTTTAATAGAATTAATATAAATAATTTATAGCAACATTACTGACATTTGCTGCATAGCTTTAGTTTCTATAGAAAGGACCATATTTATAGTTGCTTAATATTACGCAATCTACTCATGTTGACTTAAATACATGAAAATTGTTATCAGCAAAGAAATTTTGAACAAGAATAAATTTACTTCTGATAAAGATGTTTCATGTGAAAGAGAATAAAATATTTTAAATGTGGTTCATTTTACATCCATCAATAAAATGTAACATTAATAATAAATTAATAGCATTTTTTTATTTATTTCTCTCCCCCCTCCCCTTTTTTTTCAATTTGAGTGATAAAAGGGATGCAAACCAACCTAACCCCGCCCATACTTTAAGTTGTAGAACGTTGGAGTAGGTTCCCCTTAAATATAAAATCTTGTAATTTTACTATTCCACAAAAAAAGGATGGACTTGATGTTAATACAGGAAGACTAAGTACACAAACTTTTAATGAGACAGACTTGTTAACGGATGCAGCTATACAGACAGACATTTCAATACAGACATCATTGTTACTTTGGACCAGGGGTCTAAAACTCTGGTTAAGGCACGTGACATTTTATCATTTAAGAGATGTGTCAAGGGCCGCAAACAAATCAACAACCCAAACCCTAGTAAAGAAAATAAATCTCATACATTTTAATTAATTTTACTAGTTATCACTAAAAATATCTACAACTTATCTACTGGCTTAAATTAAATTTTATGTTTAAAAATCATGTACGGTATTTAAAAATGTACAATAAAATTAGGTATATATCTGTACTAGCTGTATGAATTTCTTACTGGCGGGCCACACAAATTAACTTGATGGACTGCATGCAGCCCGAGGGGCCGCGTGTTTAAGACCCTTGATAGACAGACTTGTTAATGCAGAAAGTCACGTTTATTAAAATGATTGCATTCCCTTGGGTCAAAAGAAAAAGACTTCGCGCAAAACAATACTCCTGCTCTGCTGTTTATAACATTTTCAACAATTTAAGGTTCCAAATTATCAGTGAATATCTCTTTATATACATACATATATTGTCAATGGATGTACCTTAATTAAGATAATATTATATAATGCATGATTGTAGCAAGATTAAATAAAATACTGTGAAATAATGTAATCAGTTGAAAAGAGTAAATGATAGTCAAGAGTCTAGATAGGCAGCAAATAATTTGAAGAAAGCTGGTGTAAAGATCTGATGGTAGTCGATGTAGGTGCCCAAATCGTGCGAGCATATAGATAGCGAACAAAATGTGGGTGAGACTGCAGTCAGGATTATACATAAGTAGATGGATAACATGCAATCAGGGTATGTATGAGCCTGACAAGACGTCACAAAACAACGATGTTGTTTTGTGACGTCTTGTCAGCTCATACATACCTTGTTTGCATTATACACCTAATTACCATATGGAGAGGGGTAGCATTGGTTTTCGAACTAACAATCCAATAGAGTGGCTTAGCATTAACATCAACATTAAACTAACAACCCAATAGAGCGGCTTAGCATTAACATCTACATTAAACGAACAACCCAATGGAGAGGCTTAGCATTAACATCTACATTAAACTAACAACCCAATGGAGCGGCTTAGCATTAACAACTACATTTAACTAACAACCCAAATTGAGCGGCTTAGCATTAACAACTGCATTAAACTAACACCCCAATAGAGAGAAACATAGCCTTAACTACTATAATAAACTAAGAACGCAAAAAAGATGTGTAGCATAAGTCACTACATTAAACTAACGCCCCACTATAGAGTCGTAACGTTTGCCCTACTGGTATGACATATTAACAAATCTGAGTTATCAGAGAGAGCAAAACGTTCTATTGTTTTTGTTATCGTCCATCTGATAATGCGGTGGTCTTTGTTTCGTATATAAAGGAGAGTTCGGAAGTGAAATACAAAAAACGATCTCTGCTGACTTCGCGCTGACACGACATATTTGTAAGGTATTGAAATCAAGAAGGAAATTATTTTAAAGTATTCATTTTAGCAACATGCATTTTTTTTTAATTTAAGCTGTCGAGTATGATTTTAATTGAATTTCAAGTATTGTTTGATTTTTTTTTACAAATTATGTGTGCTCTGCAAATAACACTCGAATTATACATGGTGGGCTAGCTTGTGAGAACATTATCTAAACATTCTGAGTGCGCGACTACATTTTCCTGGGTGTTATTTAACGTCAAGCTTGGGAAGCGCACGCCCGGCTGTCGTATCGCGCTTATAAGGGTCTCTTAATATTATAAGAATAATTATTATTATTATCATTATTATTATACTATCGCTATTGTTATTTTTAGTGTTATTAATATAATAATTTGGTAAGTTACTATTTTTAGCGTGTGACTGTAACTTGTAACGCATGACTGCACACGTTGCAATAATCTAACTTGAGGCTGTGTGTTTTCTACTGAGCCTTAAATTTAAACATAAGACTATTGTTGTCGCCGTTCGTCCGTCGTAGTCGACGATGACCACTCTCATGTTTTCGTTTGACCTGTGGTACGCCGACACGTGTTTGTCATCTGGTGGCTTATTAACCCTATTCTAGCACGAACATGGCGTCCGCATGTCGGACGAGAGATGGATGGGGACGTAAGACTAAGTATCCGCCAAACCCACCGGGACTTATTTACATTCACATAACTCGACGAAGTGAAAGAACGTTTTAAAGTGTTTATTTAATTTAAGATGAATTATGGGAATTTAAATAATTTTATTTGTTGTCGTTTTCAAATTTATGTACGTGTTATTTAAATAATCATAGAAAGTTAAATAGATTTTTTTAAAGTTGGATTAATCTGGGAACAGAATTAACGTAGCATGAAAAAGGATGTATTTTCAAAGCTTACTAAACGTCATTCTTATCAAAAATATCCTATAATAGAAATCTTTCTTATTAAGAATATATATGGCATTAATTGGAATGAATAAAAATCAATTTTAAGAATGTTCCTTTAGGAGTTTTCATCTCTTAAGCCAGTGCGTCTGAAAATTTTTAGTATGGCGGACCGGCAGGAATTTTTTCCATTGCACCAGGGACCGGTGCACTATTTTCCCTATACTTACATGGTAGCGAAATGTATTTTATTTCCTTTTATTTCTTTTATTTATTTGCTTATTGTCAAAAAAATGACAAACTTCATAGGGTTAGTATTATTGATAGCAAATGGAGGATTATAATTATATTTTTCTGTCCTTTCTTGATAAATTCCGCGGACCGGCGGCGGATGGCCCACGGACCGGTAGCGGTCCGCGGACCACCACTTTGAGAAGCACTGTCTGAAGCTACTGTTCCCAGGGATTGTGAACAAGTACACGCATCGTGTTTTAATTTTACTAGGTCTATGGAATTACAAAAAAAAGAAAGTTTTGCAATTTCTATCACTATGGAATTATTTCCTTGTTATGCTATAATGTATCTAAACAACGTAAAGTTTTCAATTCATTGGGTCCACCTAGAACTTGACTAGAACATTCCTGGTTCATTCGGTCCACCTAGAAGAAAACTCCTGGTTGAATGAACGAACTTGTTGGGGATCAAAAAATATTTTAAGACACACAAATATTTGAGAATAGGATTCACTTTCTGAAAATGAAATTCGTTTACTTGCTGTTTAACAACAAACGAATCATAATTTATGTATTACCATTCTTCATTGATCTATACAAGTGTGTTTTAATGCTTTTAGTTTATCATTCAAGTCTGCAGAAATCGTCAGACATGAACAAACTAAATAAAATAGTTTACAAATTTGGTGACCGCAATGTTCCTTCTAAGTGTTGTTTGTCAGTGTGCAAAATAAATTTAAAAAAAATAAACTCGTGAGACAAACTACACAGGTACAATTTTTTTTAACAATACTTTATAACATTTGCTGCGTGGCAATTCTAAAATGCTGCCGCGAAGTTTAAAGTACATCGGTGGACAGTATTGATTTTTTAAAAAATCATTTGGATATTTATGTTAAGGTGACCTCTGACCATAAAGTTTTAAATAATATTACTGTTTATTGCCACTCATTAAAATCTGATCATATATTTGTATCGCAATTTCCCTTGGAAAAATTGCGTTTATAGATTCCAAATGTCTGTAACGCTTGCACATGCAACTCCTCCTGAACCATACCAGATAGAGGGTTCGGGTCTTTTGAAAATAAACGGGTTGAAACAAACGTTAAACAATAGCTTATAATATTTCCAACAATGTTGAAGTAGGATACCATTTACACGTGTTCACCGTTACCGTGGTCGTTGTTCGACTGACATAATTTTAGAAGGAATTTTTTAAAGCAATTATTTTGTTTATCGTTTCAAAATTATTGATTTGAAATGACATTCAAAGTAATATATAATGACAGTAAATGGGGTTTTCCCGCTTTTTGAATGCTTATGTTAGATTGTTGCGTGGTGCGCATTAAATTGACACATTTTTGGTGTGATGTAGCGTGACGGGATATGACGTCATTTTTTGTTTAATTTCAGAATTACTGATTTAAAATGACTTTTCATTTCATCTAGAATGATTTCCCTTGAATATAAAAATCTTTGTTGGCAACTGCGTTAAAATATTCATTCCAGTTTTTATTACTTGTTTTCATATGTAGCGGACAATGTTAAGTATAGAAGTACACATACAGCAATAACAAACAAATAACTTTACTTTACTTTTGTCCGTTAGCAAAGAACGTCTTCTGAAAATGAACCAACTCACCAAAACCCTCGCCCTGAGCTTGGCAGTGCTGTGCGTCTTTGAAACTCTCGCACTCAAAGTCCTGGCTGATACATCCCCAGTGACCGTCATCACCCCTGACGCCAAGACACTCGCCTTCCTCAAGGCCATAAGTTCATGCTCTGGTCCTTGTCAATCAAGGATTAATCTCTGCCTGCAGTCATCGGCTGGGGCTCAAGCACTTTTTGCTCAAGAAAAGTACTGCGATCTGATGAACTACAACGATCAGGGAACCACAAGTCATGACTGTCTGTTGCAGAACAACGCTTGTACGAACGATGAGTTCAACAGCCTCGAACAAGCCGCCTGTGGCGCCTCGTCTCTCGTTATTGGCTCAGTCACGGTTTTATTAAGTGTCTTTACCTTCTTGCTTAGAATGGTGTAAATTTGGACTTGATCCTAAGGACGTTGCCAGTTGGAGAAAGAAATTTTAGTATGATTTTGAAGTTTTCATTGTTGTCTATTAAACAGATTTTGAATTAATGTCATTGTCATAAATTAAAGCTGAACAACTTATTCTAAACACTTAATTTTACTTGTGTCCACTTTTTTTTCTTTTTTTTACAATTTTAAAATTGTTCCAATTACTTAAGTTACTTTTGCTTAACATTTTTCACTAATAATTATATTACAATCCAAACAAAAGAAACAAAAATTTAAAAAAAACATAGGGAGAATCTGTAGTGGTTGTTGACATAAGTGTTCATACAATCTGTATTGTGTCATTCAGATCGAACTAAAAACATGTTCAACCATTTAATGTGTTTACCTTATAAGTTGACTTAACATTCTTAAAGATTATATGCAATGATTTCAAATCGCCCTATCGTCTTGTCACAGAACCATATGTATAGAAAGTATAGACAAATGTGCTCCACTGAGTTCACACATTACTCTCTGTTGGTGTTCCGACCCCCCCCCCGCACCCCCTCCCTCAGCCATTATGTTTACCTGATCTTAATTCACACATTACTCTCTGTTGGTGTTCCGACCCCCCCCCGCACCCCCTCCCTCAGCCATTATTTTTACCTGATCTTAATTCACACATTACTCTCTGTTGGTGTTCCGACCCCCCCCCGAACCCCCTCCCTCAGCCATTATGTTTACCTGATCTTAATTCACACATTACTCTCTGTTGGTGTTCCGACCCCCCCCCCGCACCCCCTCCCTCAGCCATTATGTTTACCTGATCTTAATTCACACATTACTCTATGTTGGTGTTCCGACCCCCCCCCCGCACCCCCTCCCTCAGCCATTATGTTTACCTGATCTTAATTCACACATTACTCTCTGTTGGTGTTCCGACCCCCCCCGCACCCCCTCCCTCAGCCATTATGTTTACCTGATCTTAATTCACACATTACTCTCTGTTGGTGTTCCGACCCCCCCACCCCCTCCCTCAGCCATTATGTTTACCTGATCTTAATTCACACATTACTCTCTGTTGGTGTTCCGACCCCCCCCCCGCACCCCCTCCCTCAGCCATTATGTTTACCTGATCTTAATTCTCACATTACTCTCTGTTGGTGTTCCGACCCCCCCACCCCCTCCCTCAGCCATTATGTTTACCTGATCTTAATTCACACATTACTCTCTGTTGGTGTTCCGACCCCCCCACCCCCTCCCTCAGCCATTATGTTTACCTGATCTTAATTCACACATTACTCTCTGTTGGTGTTCCGACCCCTTCCCCCCACCCCCTCCCTTAATTCAAACTTCTGTAATAGGAAGGCATCGTGTTCTTCTGTTGAAAAAATTAAAGGGAAACAATTTCTAAATGTGCTAGAACCGCCCCAAAACATAAAATGTTTTAGTTATATTTATTTTATTTTATTTTACTTTAGCATTCTCTGTGTTACTGCGAGAACTTTGGTCGTGGGGGAAGGGGTGGGGCGAGTGTTTGGGGCGCCCTCTGTTTACCCAAAACGGGCTTAGCTATTATGGTTCTTATCTGTCCTTTGGAACTGTCTGTCCTTTGAAACTCTCTGCCCTTTGGAACTCTCTGTCCATTGAAATTCTCCGCCCTTTGAAACTCTTTGCCCTTTTGATTTATAAATTTATTTAGTCTGAAACTTATTTCAACTTTCTCACACTTTCCGGGTTTTTATTATTTTTTTATTACCGTTGGGGCGCCACTGGAAATGGGGCGAGACAGAAGTGCTGAGAGTGCAAACAAAGTTAACATATTACCTCTACAAACAAAGTTAACATATTACATCTACAAACAATGTTAACATATTACATCTACAAACAAAAGGTATAAATAGAAAGCATTGTTTTCTTCCTTTTCTTGACAAATCATTTTGGGTTAGGGGCCGTCCATAAAGTACATCACGCTATTTTTGACCATTTTTGACCCCCCTCCCCCCTGTCACAAACTGTCACAAATCCCCCCCCCCTTAAGTACGTCACACTTTCGTAAAAAAATGTTTAACTGACACCTAATTAAAATATTTAATTTAATACTTAAAATACACTTCACTATTAAATTGTATTAAAATTTTCCCTTAAAAGTATGGATGTACCGGAATCAAAATGTTGAAATCCGGTCCAAGCCGGATTTTGCCGGATTTATGAACTGAAATCCGATCGGAGCCGGAGTCAGATTTGTTAAAATGGCCGGATTCCGGATTTACCGGAGCCATTATGAATATATATAAATTATGACTCTGCCGCCTGCCAGATTTATGAAGTGAAATCCTGCGGAGCCGAAGCCGGATTTGTTTGCTTAGCCGGATTCCGGATTTCCCGGTCCCGGAGCTGGAGCCGAAATCTGGTACACCCCTACTTTAAAAAAAAACTGTCAGATTATTAAAATTTATTTAATGGTAGAATAGTTAATTGTTAACAGTTTTCATAGTTATTCAATGAAACAGTAACTCAATTTAAAAACAAAAATTGCAAAATTAGACTTGACAATTGTATAATACACATCATTTACCTGCTACATTTTCATTTACAATGGGTGAGGTTAAGTTTTAGATAATCTTCCGATTATGCAATCTATTGACACAGGATAAGAAGTAGATTAGCGAAACTTGACCTCACCCAGTGATTAAATAATAAAAAGGAAACAAAACAATTTGACTTTTTAAAAAAATACTAGATTGACAAATTATGTGACCAACTCTTGTGCGTATGCGTTTTATCTGAGTTGATTCTTGAACAGTTTGGGTGTGCACATTCTCCTGAGTCCGAGCTCTGTGTTGTCCTGCATGTTTCTTCAACATTGTTTGTGGGGCATAAGTGACATACTTTGCAAATTCGATCAAGTAAGCTGGTCTGCAAAGATGGACAATAGAGATCATATGGTTGTACTTTGAAAACTCCTTTTGATCTCGGCTTAATGTAATCAAATTTGAGAGTTCGTGCCATAAACAAGGAAGAAAACTTATGAGAATGTGCTTCTTTCTGAAACTCTAAGTCCATCAGTTGTTTTGTTAATTGTGATTAGAGGAGGAAAGAATCTCGAAGGTAAAACGTTGAAATATCAGCTTCGTACTTTGTCGCAAAATTTTATGTCCTGATATTTCACAATTTGAGTGAAATATTGGCTGGTGCGAACCTGATTGTCAAACCATTCCTGATCCTTCGATATGAGTCCTGCTGCATCCAATTCAGATTTATGAACAACACATTCAGGAGATACGCATTTCATGCTATTTTGACATAAACTAATTCAAATGTTTCACAAAATTTGTGAAAATTATTTCTAAAGCTGTTAAAATTCTAAGAAAATAAAATAAATTAATTAAAAATAAAATTATTTTTAAAAAATAAATGTGTGACATCACACATGGCCGAACCCGCCTCCCCCCTGTCACAAACTGTCACACTTTCTTACACCCCTCCGCTTGGGGCGTGACTTGCTTTATGGACGGCCCCTTATAACATTTTAGTTTCTTGGCCTTTAAAAAATTAATTTAATTTAAAAAGGGTGAAATATAAGAACAGGTGTCCTAGTAAATATTTATCAGATAAAAAAAATTGTTAAATGTTTTATAATAGCAAAACAATTCAATGACCAATTTTTTTTTAAGCAACAAATGGAAGAATAAATAAATGTGGCTTGTCCTCATCAGCTGTTAGAAGATTTGATAACCCTATCTGAACTATGTGATAAAATTTAAATGTTCAGCACAAGTCACCAAAAGATTGTGTATGAAGAAGTAACGCCATCCTTTCAAGCGCCTATCCACTTGTAGACATGATTAGATAAAGCAAGTTTATTTAGTTCAATACAAGGGCTACATTTTTTATGACTTCGCGAAACAAAAGTGTCTTCTTTTTGTATCTTGTTTTTTTACCCCCAAAAATTATGTTTATGATTTATAAATCAAAAACTAAATACCGTAATGTCATCCAAGTTTGTTTTTTTTTATTTCATTTCCAATGCTTTTTTAAAAAATATGTTAGCCAAGTGAGAAGACGATGTGAAGAACCTAAAAGAGTAGTGCATCAACTGAAAAAATTAACGGCCCTACAACTACGACATTTTTTCAGTTGGAATCAAAACCATATTTAGTTTATTCGTCTCGCATAACCACTCGTCAAAAATGTCAATCTATTTTTCGCTTTATTTTTTTAACTTATGATATCTAGTAAGTGAATGAGAACGAGAGCAGGTCAAATGATACACAAAGAACATTTAGCACATGGAGTGGGAAAGAGGCGGACCGCGGGTAACATGCGGCCGCCACAAGGTTTTTTGTGGCCCGCTAAGACATTCAGAAAACCCGTCTTGAACTGAACTGAGATTTGCGTCATGTCCGTGACCAAAAGTTCTTCTCGTGTTTTCCATTAGCGCGGCTACGTTAATGCAAGTCCACTGGCTAGTCAGTTTTATTTCTATTTTGTCTTTGCAACGCAGTGAAAGAAGTGTTTAATACCGTGACATTAGTCGATTTTTATAAGACTTTTTTTCGTTTTGAAAAAATCCCGTGTGTGAAAAGATTTTGTGGTAAATTTTTTTCTCTTTATGTGTGATGTTAGCTAAAGAACAAAATCACTTTAAAAAGTGCTGCCCTCCCTTAAAATCAGTTACCACAAAGTGACCCACGAGCGAAACAAAAATTGTCCACCCCTGTCTAGCACCATTCAGTAAACCTAGCTATCGTCATTCAATTTGGTGTGCAAGTTTTCGCAAATGCATTGCAGACATCAAGATCTGTCTTCAGGTTAATTTTAAAGATATGCTTTTAATTTGCCGTATTTTTAAGAAGAAAACAGCAAATCCCTACTTTCAACCATCTGACAATGTCGCAAAATAAATCATCCCCCCATATAAAGTATCCCCACCCCACCCCCACCCCGACCCGGCGGTTTTATTTTAAGTAAATACTCCACGGGTGAAAATAGTTTCCTTCAATTTAAAATAAATTTCCCCCGTTGTATAATAAAGTACCCCGCCCCCCCCCCACCACCATAAAAAATCCACCAAAACAATACAAAATGATCACACAAAAACACAAGAATAAAGCATAAATTTTATTGTAATGCCATTAAAGGCAGTGGCGTACCTAGAAAGGTGTAAGGCGGGGGAGGGGGTCGCCATCTATGTGGCGTGACAACAAAAATTGAGAATTTGCACATTTATGTGATAGTACAATTTAATTGTAAAGTTTTTCCTGTACAGATTGAACCAAAAGGGAAGGGAAACACCAAAATGTGTCCCTTATCACGTGTGTATGAAGGCAATAGTTGGCTATATAAGGGTAGTGATTGGTGTATAGAGGCACAGTTTTGTTGTATAAAGGTAGTAGTTGAATAGTAGTAAGCAGTAATCAGAATACAGACAAGGACATGCCATTCACCCAAGTGAGGAGGTAAAGTGATAGACATAAATGAGTTACGCACCTGCTAACAAAATAATGGTTCTACTAGATAATAATAATAACCCCTTTTCAGACCATGACGGCCTATGGGGTAAGAGAAGTAGCGTTCACAAGTTTCATTGAGCCACCACTAACGAGCGGGAGATTTTGTGGCTAGCACAATGCCTTGAGAATCAAAGACACTCAGCAAACATATAAAACGTAGACTATTCAACTCTTGCGTAATCCCTGTACTAACATATGGATGTGAAAGCTGGAAATCCACTCAAGCTATAGAAAAGAAATTAGTTGCCTTCGAGAACAAATGCCTCCGAAAAATTTTGAATATAAAATGGAGTGATTTTAAAACAAATGAAACAATAAGAGAAGAAACCAACCAAGAATATGTGTCAACCTTTATAAGGAGAAGGCGTTGGAATTATATCAGTCATGTTCTTTGAATGGACGAGAGAAGACTACCACGGCAGGCCTTCACATGGACACGAAAAGGCAAAAGAAAACAAGGGAGACCCAAAGAAACCCTACGTAGAACAATCAAAAGAGAAAGCTCAACCATGGGTCTAAGAAATAATCAAGACCTAATACAATTGGCGCCGGATCGTCGTTAATGGAAATCAATGACTTCTGCCCTATGTGCGTCTTCGGCCCGAGAGGAACTAACTAACTAACTAACAATGCCCTGGGGGCCTTGCCAATACCGAGGCTCGAGCCCACGACTCGAGTTTTTGCCTCGGTTCGATAGTCCAACGCGCTACCACTTAGACCACCACGCCTTTTGTTTAATTAATGTATACTATGCACAGCAGCGGCTTAGCGTGGGTATGTGCCGCCAGGGGCAGAATCCAAATTTGCCCCCCCCCCGAAAAAATATTTAACGCTATAAATAAACTATAAATTAAAGATAGCTTTATATAAATTAATAACAAGGACACAATACATTTTTATGTTAGAAATAAACAGAAAAGTTTAATTTCTTGAATAACATTGAAGTTCTCTGTCTTCCATCTTGGCACAATCGTTCATGCATCAATCTTTTCAGCCATGGCATGATCAATAGTCAAAATAGCTATAGATTAGAGTTGATTATACCATTTTTTTATTATTAGTTATTGATCGAAATTATTTTTTTATTAACTGAGGTTTAGACGAGTTATTTAAACAACTTGCATTACTTAAGACAGTTGTTAGCAATGTTCGAATTAATTATATTATTTTAAGAAAGGTAACTTCGAGCCTCAAAATCTTAATAAACTTGATTAAATAAACGGGTCCTTAATTCATTAATTCCTTTTTTTTTAACCCTCGGGTTAAAATATTCTTTGCTTGACAATGTCATGTGAGATATTTGTAATAAACTAAGTTGACGGCAAAATTTCAAAGTCCAGTAGATCAGTGCTTCTCAAACTTTTTAGTATGGCGGACAAGCAGGAATTTTTTTCATTGCACCAGAGACCGGTGCACTAGTTTCCTTGTATTGACATGGTCGCAAAATGAGCCCCTAAATTTCATACAAGTCCTAAAACATTTGGCATAAATTTGGCTTGTTTTATTATACATGTCATTGAAAAAGGAATAATCTAAAGCATTGATTGATTATTTAATGTCGTCTCATTTCGTAATAAAGTGTTTTTTATAGTTGATGGTGTTTTAATAAATTTGTATTCTCATTTAGGCCTAAGTTTCACTAAACGAGCAATGGAGAACGAAAATCCTTACGTTTCCTTTGTCTTAACACTTTGTCTTACCCAGTCATGGCCACAACGCCATTCTTACACACACCGACACAATATTGAAATTGTGTCTGACATTTGTCAGCATGTAATCGTGAACTGTCTTGAATATTTTAGAGCAAGTTGTATTAGTTGGTAATGAAGTGGAATAGAAATACTCTCTTCTTTCACATCATCCCTACATTGATAACGTACATTTATCTTCAGAATGGCCAAAATGAGCAATGTCTGTGGATTCATTGAGCTACAGAGAAAAATACGTAGCAAATTTCAGCTGTTATTTTTGCAACGCTTCAAAATTACAAGCCTTAATGTCAATGCGTCAAACGATTGTTTCATTTGAGAGAGTCTGGCCACTTTCATTGCAGCAGTTTCATCTAACATTTCCAAACAGACATCCTTAATGCACCTCACTACGAGCGCTTCACCGATTATATATATACAGTGCTACCTTTACGAAGCTCGTAATGCGAACGTATTTATGTGTGATGAATTCAAGATGAGTTTCTGACAGATTTGTTAATCAGCTCGCTTTCATTTGAAGAACTCTTTGGAGTTTGAACGTATGCCTAGTAGTAAAATGCCTCTAGAGTTTGAGGGCTTCATGGCATTCGATAGAATACCACCTCAAATAACACATTAAGGCATTGGGATACCAGAGCCATGCGCACTCACAAAACCGAATCGAATACATCAAAGTCAAAGCTAGTAAGAATTATTTTCGCTGATGAAGCTTCGGTTTCATTTAAGTTTCCATCATCGAATTGTAAAAAAATTGTCCGATTTTGCTTGATGATCAGTATTCATATTACCTCTTTGTATAAACATATCCATTTGTCCTTTATTTTCCATATTTAAATTGGGTATACTAAAACTGTTCAGTTGCACATATCAGTTCAATTCCCTTTTTTATTTTGGAAGCTTTGAAAGAAAATATAATTTTTATTATTTAAGTTTGACATTTACAACCTGCAGGCGTTCAAATCTATTGTTTGAGTTTGGTGGACGGATCTATAATTCTGTGCTATCAATGTTTGATAGTTTGTTTCCTTCTTTTTTGAAGTAGATTGAAGTGAACTAATCACCAAAAATTTGGGGCATCTCCTTCATCCCAATGATTAGCGATTATGACTAAGTATTGAATTAAATGTAGACTTATTTTATTAAAATTAAGCTCATTTATTTTAAACAATTTTTTTTTCATTTTATGTTCTGGTGCCCAAAAATAGACATATTTTATGCGATTAGCATTTATGGCTGCAAATGGAGGATTTAATTAGATTTTTCTTTCCTTTCTGATACTTTCTGCGGACCAGCGGCTGATGGCCCACTGACTGGCACCGGTCCGCGGAAGACCACTTTGAGAAGCACTGCAGTAGATTAGCTGGTGTACGAAAATCATGTCTGTTTTTTTAAATTATATATAACTGCCAAAACCTCACACGAATTTCTACAGTAATCTCATCTTATGAAGAATGAAACTTACTTCTCAACTGTTTTTCAACACAGCATGGATAAAAACATATTCACTTCGATCACCAAAAATTTATATCTCTCTCTCTCATTGTTTGATTGGAAGGTTCGATTAAAATGATGAGGTCTCCACATAAAATTTTATCAAATGTCAAAGCATCATTTAAGTATTCCATTAGGTTCCCAACTTTCTATCATGTACAAGGCTGTAAATACACATTCGTATCAATATTAATAAGCATTAAAAGTTTAACAACTTTGATCATATACATGCTACTATCATATTAATTAGAAATATTTATCTATATTAAGCAAAAGAATAGTTGCCAAGAGAAATGAGTTGTGATGGGTGTCCCACGCTTTTATGTGCAGTTGATAGGTTCAAGGATTTCACTTGTTATCATAGAAAATTTTTATTTTCTTCATTTAAGTGCACTTTCTATATGTAAATAAAAGCGAGTCCTTTTTTAAAAAAAGATTTAAAAATATTTTATTCCTTATATAAAGTATATAAAAAAATGACTCATCACTAATTCGCCAATTTCCCTTGTGGGTAGAAGCATGAAACTTTGGGAAGTTGTTGAGTACCCTCCGCAAAGGTAATAGGCGAAAAAATATTTAAATTATCACTCACTGGGGGCCTTGGGCCCAAAAGTAGTTTTTTCATATATAAAGACTGACTCGTCAATAATTCTCCAACTTCCCGTGTAGGTAGAAACATGAAGATTTGGGACGTTGTTGAGTACCCTCCGCGATGGTTACAGGCAAAAAAATATTTTATTTATCACTCACTGGGAGCCGGGGGGCCAAAATGTAGCTTTTTCAACTTATATGAGCTAAATAAAATTTGGCGGCTGGATAGAGAAGTCAATTGTGCGCTCGCCTCACAAGCTTAGGGGCGTGGGATCGAGCCCACGTTAAAGCCACTATAAAAATGTTGATGAATGACTAACGCTAAGAAAGTCCTTCGCTGACCTGGAGAGGGATGGGCGCTGCTAAGGTCTACTAAGCCCTAGAATGTTCTAATGGAAACATTAGAACCCCTCCGACCTCGAAAAAAGGTTATGGACTAAAAAAATTGTTTAAACCTATATTAAAACAGGGCATTAAAATTTTATTTTTCATTCTTTTGGAGCCGAGGGCCACTAATCTCGATGTTGTAAGCGTTTAAGAAATTTTTAGCACTTGATTTCACAAAATTTTCTTTCTCCAAATGTTGACAAAAAAATATTTCCATCATGATCCATATTGAAACAATCTTTACATCTTTAAATCTTTACATCTTTACATCTTTACATCTTTACTTCTTTACATCTTTACATCTTTACTTCTTTACATCTTTACATCTTTACTTCTTTACATCTTTACATCTTTACATCTTTACATCTTTACTTCTTTACATCTTTACATCTTTACATCTTTACATCTTTACATCTTACACCAATAGGGCCCCTGGGCTCTTATTTTAGTTGTTTTTTAAAGTCTTATAAATAGTACATGTATTTTAGTCATCCCAAGGCCATTAAACTTTGGGAAGTTTTTTGAGTACGCTCCCACGAAGGTTTCTGTCATTACAAATTTTAAAAACACCACTTATTAGGCGCCCGGGGCCCATAATGCCATTTTTTTAAATGAGTTATTTCAAAGGTATTTTAAACAGTGGCTACTAGCATTGGCGTATCTATGAGAGGGGGAGGGGGTCCAAATTCGAAAGTGCCTGAGGGCCCCCTTTGAGGGGGGCCCCCAAATTAGCATCCAAATTGTTTTACATTAATTATTACGCCACGGCCATGTATGTGGGGTGCCCCCAAAGAGGTTAAGCCCCCAGGTCCCAAACCCCTGAAAAATTCCTAGCTACGCCACTGACTACTAGGTATATGGATAAATTATTGACCAAATCTTCTTTCTATCTATCTATAATAATAAAAGGAAATTTTCTGTCCATTCTGGCCGATCTTCTATAGCGATGGGTCTCTCAAACTCCTACAGACTCCTGTAGACAATCACTAGCGGAGAAAAATAAAATCTCATTTACATATTGAACAACTTTACGCGCACGTTCAAAACGAGTTATTTTTGGCGCAGTTTTTTTCGAAGAGTTTATTTTGAGCGGTGCGCGTTAGAATTTGTAGTAAAAAAAACTCTGTCTTTATGGGTTATTTATTATAACTATAATGTATAGTATTTTTGACGTGATACACATGTATGGCCGGTCGAGACGGCTGGTCTGTCGACAAATCGCGGTGGAGGGGAGGTAGAGTCTCTCGACAAACCACAGTGGTTGGGAGGTAGGGTCACTGGACAGACCATGGTGTGGGGAGGTAGGGTCTCTAGACAGACTGTAGTGTGGGGGGGGGGCAATGTTCCCTTTAAGTTGCGCGGGTGCGCGACCGCGCAGATATCTGAATGACGCCTCTCAGCAGTTTAGAATTGCCGCGCATCAAATTTTGTAAAATATTGCACAAAAAATGACCGCTGAGCAACTTTGCACACGAGTTATTTTACTTTGCACACGGACCAACGAACCTCTGGACAGACCACGGTGTGGGGGGAGGTAGGGTCTCTGGACAGAACGTGGTGTGGGGTGAGGTAGGGTCTCTGGACAAAGCCTCTGGTTGAAACGACGACTTGTGACGTTTCATTTTCATTTTGGAGTCAGTTGATGTGGATGTCCTACCATGAACTTCACAAGTCACCCTACACTTATTCCCGTCCTTAGACGGGCTTTTTGCTAGTTTGATATAAAAAAAACTCTATATGGTAAAGAAATTCTAACGTCTGTTCCTTAGGGCTGTGGCCCAAAATAATTTTTTCATAAACTTTAAAAGCGTCATTTCTTATTAGATTTTAAACAATTTAAAGAAATATAGAAACTTATATCAATAAGTACCTATATCGAAATCTTCATGCCTGCACCCATTTTCTACGGGGGCCCTTATAATTTTATTTCCCCTTTCATTTTACACGACCTAATCAAATATTGACAAACAAGTATATCCATCATGATCTAGATTGAAATCAATTGGTGTTTTGAATAGGTGTTACGCGGTTTCTCAACGCTGGCTGAAATCCAAATTGTACGCGGCGAAGCGCGGGTATTTAGCTAGTTGTTAATATAGGCAAGGAGTCTCAAAATCGGATGAAGGCACGTAACATTTTATCATTTAAAAGATGTGTCAAGGGCAGCAACCCCCCACCCACATCAACAACCCAACCCTAGTAAACAAAGTACATCTCATCCGTCTTAATTCATTTTAATAGTTATCACTTAAAATATCTACAGCTTATTTAAAGGCTTAAATTAAATTTTATTTTAATAAGCATGTACGGTGTAAAATTCTAACAATAAAATTAAATATATATCAGTAACAGTACATTTATGGTAAGCTTACTGGCGGGCCACAAAAATCAACTTGGTGTGCCGTCGGGCCACATGTTTAATACCCCTGATATAGACAGACTTGTTAATGCAGACATATCTGTTAATATCGACAGACCTATCAATACAGTCATGGTTGTTAATATAGACAGACTTGTTAATGCAGACATATCTGTTATATCGACAGACCTATCAATACAGTCATGGTTGTTAATATAGACAGACTTGTTAATGCAGACATATCTGTTAATATCGACAGACCTATCAATACAGTCATGGCTGTTAATATAGACATGCTTGTTAATACAAAGAATCACATTTATTGAAATTATTGCGTTCCCTTGGGTCAAAAGAAACAGACTTCAGACAAAACAACAACCCCTGCTGTTTAAAACATTTTTAACAAGGAAAGGTTTCAAAATATAAGGCGATATCTCTTTATATACATACATATATTGTCAAAGGATTTATCTTAATTAAGAAAATATAATATAACGCATGATTCTAGCGAGATTATATGAAATAGTGTAAAGTAATGTAATCAGTTGAAAGGAGTAAATGATTGTCAAGAGTCTTAGATAGGCAGACCAATAATTTGAAGAAAGCTGGTGACAATATCTGATGGTAGTCGACGTAGGTCCCCAACTTTGTGCTACAATAAAGATCGCCGTAGCATTACTTACTACATCAAACTACGCCCCATTAGACCGGCGTAGCATTAGTTACAACCAGGGTTGCCAGATTGTAATTTGGGTAAAAGGCCAAACTGACTGCCAAAAAAGGCCAAAAAAAGGCCAAACTTATGTTATATGAAAAATGTCAACAAAAATGACGTCACGCACCTAGGGGGCGGGAGGGGGTCACAGATTTATGGCGAGGGGGATGGTGCTTTTAAAAACTGTGACGTCATATTGGAAAGGGTCTAGCTCTTGATTACGTGTGACGAGTGGTGGGGGGGGGGTGAAAATACATTGAAAATCTGCCAAAATCGCGTGACGTCATTTATGGACGGCTCATAGCGGCTGAAAATTATTTAACTATTTAAAATGAAGGTAGAATCAGGAGAAAAGGGATAATAAATGTGTAAATGCCAATGTTCGTATGTATGGTTGTACTCACAAAATAAATAGACTATGATACTTCCATAAAAATTTGAAAGAAAAGCTTCAGGTCATCCTTTTCCTCTAGACTGCTATTTGCAGTATTATTATAAACTTTATCAGATGTCAAGTCATCAAGCATTCTTGGCGAAATGAGAAAGTCCTCACTGCATTTATTTGTAAACAAAAGCTCAGCCTTGACTCTCTAACAATAGCGTCTAAAAGTGTGAGCTGCATTCTTTATCTGGCTTTTTCTTAATAGCCTTTTCGTTAAAAATTATGTCTAACATACACGTCGCCTATTCAAAAATAGAAAATAATTAATAAGGTTATTGACTTATTGGCAAATTTAAAAAAAAATGTTTGTGATAAACATTATTTTTATATATATATTTATTTATTTTTTAAGAAAAAGGCCAAAAAAAGGCCAAAAGGCCAAAAAAATTTTTTGAGGCCAAACCCTCTTAAAAAAGGCCAAATTTTGAGAATTTGGCCTTAAAAGGGTCAATATGGCAACCCTGGTTACAACGTCTAAGTACCGCACCATTAGACAGGCGTAGCATAAGTTACTACATCAAACTAACGTCCCACTGTACAGAAACTAGGGGTTGAAGGGCGCCTACGGCACCCACTTTTTTCAAAAGCTTAAGTAACTTATCCTTGTTTGATAAATACGAAAGATTAAACTTCCTGAAATGTACACAAAGTATTTTATAATTATAAATCCTCAAATCATCTTTTTACATCGCTCCCTTTTCCAAATTTAAAATATAAGCTAAAACAATGACGTCACATAATATTTGTTTACGACGAGTCTTTCATTTATAATTATTTTGCACACCTCCTGATGCACACCTTGTGTTAAAATATAAGCTCAAACAATGACATCATAGCGTTACGGATACAATGATCCATCCAGTGACTTGGGCTTTTATATTATTTATGTAGCATTAGCTACTACATCAAACTAACGCCCCATTATAGAGAAGTGGATCATTACTTACTACATCAAAGTAAAACGCCCACTATAGAGGCGCACTGTTTGCCCTAACGGTATGACACCTTAACAAGATCTGACTTATCAGAAAAATCAAAGCGTGCTATTGTTTTTATTATCTTCCATTTGATAATACGATGATATATGTTTCATCTAAAGAGGAGAGTTCAGAAATAATATACAATAAACGATCTCTGCTGACTGCACATCGTCACGGCATGTATGCAAGGTATTGATATCAAGCAGGAAATTATTTAACATTATTTGTTTTAGAAATATGCATTTTTTTAAATTTCAAGTGTTTCGTTATGATTAAATGAATTTTAGTGTATTTATTGATGTTTGTTGTGTGTTTTTTAAATTTATTTATTTGTTGTTTGCAAATATCAACGCTCGATTTATACATCGTTTGGTAATCTAGCTTGTGAGAACATTATATAAATATTCTGTGGGTGCGACTACATTTTGTTTGGTGTTATGTTATTTAACGTAAAGCTTTGGGAGCCCAGGTCGGCGCTTTACAAGATCTCTTAATATAATAATAATAGTTATTATTATTATGTTGGTATTGTTAATGTTATTATTATTATTGTTACTATTATTATTTACTAAGTTACTATTTTTAGCATATGACTGTAACGTATAACTGCACACATTGTAATAAACAAAATTGAGGTTTTTTTACTGAGCCTTAAAGTAAAATTAAGACTTACTAAATGTTCCCTTTAAGCTGCGCGGCTGCACAGATATCCGAGCGACGCCGCGCAGTAGTTTAGAATAAAAGCGCAGAAAATTTGGTATAATATTGAACAACAAAATAAATGCTGAGCAACTTTGCACACGGGCCAAACAACCTTAGAGGACATTGAACTTGGAACCAGCCTGTTACACCGATGCATATCTACATCTAGAAATCATTTTCCAGTGCTTATGTTATTTAAGATGAATTATGGAAAATTAAATATTTTCATTGTTTTCCTTAGTTTCAAATTTATGTACTTGTTAGTACAATAATTATCATACCAAGTCAAATATTGTATTTATTTAAATGATGGATTAGTCTGGAACATAGTATGAAGAAGGCTGCATTTTAAATGTATTAAAATGTCATTCTTAAACACCATAAATATCGATGAACATCATTTAATTGAAATCAATAATATTAAGAACTAGCAGACCAGTCTTGTATTAATACAATCTTAGTAAAAGTATATCTTACAGATATACGAAAAAATTACTTTTGGCACCCCAGGCCCCGGAAAAAATGGACATTAGAAGTTCGGTGCCCTTTGTTATTTTAATATGGGCTTCCAAGTTTATGTATAGAAAGTTTGGTTAAGATCCATTTATTTACTCAGTAGCTAACGCCACTGGGCCCATTTAGTGCAAGATATAAAGTTCTAAACACCTGTTTATTTCAATCAATTTCATAATGGATATATTTATCTATATTTCTCAAAATCTTAAATCATTGAATGGGGAATAAAATCGTAAACGTTTATGAAAAAAGACATTACGGGCATCCAGCCCCGAAGAAATGGACATTAGAAAAATAGTGCCCTATAGTATTTCACTATTGGCTACCAAGTTGTTATATACAAAGTTTGGTTAAGATCCATCAATTTATCTAATAGCTAAAGCTTAAACTAATTTTTATATAGCTCATATAAGATAAAAAATCACATTATGGGCACCCGGCGCCCCATGCGTGTTACATTTTTAATAAAAAGTTGCCTATTACCATCCCGCAGCTTAAAGGGAACATTGGTGGACAGTATTTTTAAATCCGTTATATTCAGTGTTTCTCAATTATTTTCTGTCATGTCCCCCGCGCCTTAGGAAGAAAGAAAACATTTCGCCCCCCCCCCTCCCGCGTGACCGTAAATAGTATTGTTTGTCTATAAAAATTTTATACGTACACCTCTGCATAACGGTCAAACGAGATCCGCTTTACGGAGCTTCGCGCTCCCCCTGGGGGGCGCGCCCCACTATTTGAGAAAGACTGCGTTATATTAACTTGTGGCGTCTGCTTGATTGCTTGATGCCTTGCTTGATTGTTTGCCGAAAAAACTTCGGATGATTTTAACCCATTTCCTCGTAAGCTAGCAAGCTGAAATTTTGCAGGAAGACTCATGCCAATGATAAAAATGATCTATCAAAATTTCAGATCGATCGAATGTACGTTAATTAAAGTAATGAATTTTAGATTATCTCTATTTATCTCTATGTAACATGTTAATTTTTGTGCTTATTATAATGAACATACTTTTAGTTATTTATGTCTCGTAAATAAAGAAATTTTATAGTCAAAAACTTTGTTTTTTACGTGTTTTTTTTTAATCTTTTGTTTATTTATTTTAAGGTGATCTCTGACCATACAGTATTAAATAATATTACCCGAGATTTATTTGTTCCGTTTATTGACACTCATTAAAATCTGATAATAATTTTTTTCATATCTAGCGGACAATGTTAAGTATAGAAGTACACTTGCAGCGATTACAAACAAATAACTTTACTTTCATTTTGTCCGTTAGCAAAGAACGTCTTCTGATAATTAACCACCTCACCAAAACCCTCGCCCTGAGCTTGGCAGTGTTGTGCGTCTTTGAAACTCTCGCTCTCAAAGTCCTGGCTGATAAATCCCCAGTGACCGTCATCTTCCCTGACGCCAAGACACTCTTCTTCCTCGAGGCCATAAGTTCATGCTCTGGTCCCTGTCAAGCAAGGATTAATCTTTGCCTAATGTAATCGGCTCGGGTTCAAGCACTTTGGGCTCAAGAAAAATACTGTGATCTGATGAACTACAACGAGCAGGGAACCACAATTCATGACTGTCTGGTGTTGGCCATCGGTTGTACGGACAATGAGTTCAACAGCCTAAAACAGGTCGCCTGTGACGCCTAGTCTCTCATTATTGGCTAGGACTCGATTTTGTTTTAAGTTTCTTTACACTCTTGTTTAGGATGGTGTAAATTTGGACTTGATCCCACAGATGTTGCCAGTTGAAGAAAGAAATTAGAATAATTTTGAAATATTCATTATTGTCATTTGAAAATATCTTGAATTCGTTATATAATCGTATTAAATGAAACTAAACAAATAACTATACACAATTAATTTTACTTGTCTCACATTTTTTTAGCAATATTAAAATTTTACTTTATACTGAACTTATTTTTTTACATTTGTCTCTAATAATTTTATTACAATCCAAACTATAAGAGTTCTAAGAAACAGGGGCAGAATCTGCAGTGGTTGTTGTTATGAGTGTTGATACAATCTGCACAGGGTAGTCTCAGTATATTGAAAACGTTTCAAACCATTTAATTTATTTACCCTTTTTACGCGACTTAACATCCTTAGGAGTCGATCTTCCATATTTACACCTCATCCTATCGTCTGTGAAAATAATGGGGGTGAGACTGCAAACAGGGTTATAAATTAGTAAATGTATAAAATATATAAACAGGGTATGAGTTAGCATCCCAGGACTTAACAACACAGCGAACGTTTCGGCAAAGAGCCTTCCTCAACGAACACATAGTACACAAATAAAACGAATATAACGAAATAAAAACTTAAAATAACCAAGCGATACAATAAATATGCTATGCATTTACTTCCTGGCAGGCTAACTCATACCCCGTCTGCCCTCTGTTGATCATTAAATCAACGAACTGTTTGTAGAAACAGTAGACAACTGTGTTCCACTGAGATAACACTTTACTCTCTGTCGGTGCTCCCCCACTCCCCCGCCCCCACACACACACCTAGGGTCCGTACATAAAGAACGTCACGCTATTTTTGACCATTTTTAATTCCCCCCCTCCCCGTCACAAAATGTCACAAATCTCGGAACCCCCCCCCCACCCCTAAAGTACGTCACACTTTCGAAAAAAAAATGTTTTTATTAACAAAATTATTAAAATTTAATATAAAACACCGTGATGTCACACTTGGCCGGACTCCGCCCTCCCCCCTGTCACAAACTGTCGCACTTTCTTACACCCCTCCCCCGCCCCTCTGGAGCGTGACGTACTTTATGAACGGCCCTATCTTAAATCAAACTACTTGACTATAAAGACATCGGGTTCTCGCGTTGAAAACGAAAAGTAGAACACAATTATTTCAAATGGACTACAATCACCACAAAATATGAACAGGTTATATTTATTTCGTTTTATTTAAGCATTCTCTGTGTTACTGTCAGGATTTTGTTCAGGGGTCAAAACACATACATCATGAAATTGTTTTTACGAGTAAAACAACTCAATGAAGAAGCTGAATAAAAAATAATTTTAAACAAATAAATAAATCAAAAAATGCGGCTTGTCCTTACCAGCTGCTAAAGGTTTGATAACCCTATCTGAACTATCTGATAAAATTCAAACGTACAGCACAAGCCACCAAAAGATTGTGTGTGAAGAAGTTACACCATCCTTTCAATCGCCCATCCACTTGTAGACATGATTAGATAAAGCAAGTTTATTTACTTTAAACAATTATTGCTACTCATTATATGACTTCACCAAGCAAAGTTGTCGCCTTTTTTGTATCTGGTCTTTAACACACACAAAAATTTCTTGTTTATCTTCTATATATAATTCTCTTCGTGGTCGGACCCTGCGAGGCAACAAGAAGCTGCATGTGCAACAGATACTAATTTTAGAAAGCAGCGAACCAAATTACTGCACCAATGCATCAAAAGGTGTGCAAATTAAATATGCGCTGTAAAAAAATATATATGTGACGTCATTGTTTTCGCTGATATTTTAATTTTGGAAAAGGGGGCAATGTAAAAAAGAGGATTTGATGACGGTTAATTATAACATCAAAAAACAAAGGGGGCGCCATAGGCGCCCTACAACCCCTATTATAAAATACTTTGTGTGCATTTCAGAAAGTTTAATATTTCGTATTGATCAAACAAGGACAAGTTAGTTGGGCGCCTTAAAAAAGTGCATTAAAGGGGTAAAAGAACTCTCCATGAACAAGTCTGCGGCGTATGCTAAAGGATTAGTGAATCAGCTTACAAAATAATGGCCCTACAACTACAACATTATTTCAGTTGGAACCTAAAGGATTAGTGAATCAGCTTACAAAATAAATAGCCCTACAACTACAACATTATTTCAGTTGGAACCTAAAGGATTAGTGAATCAGCTTACAATATAATGGCCCTACAACTACAACATTATTTCAGTTGGAATCAAAACCAAATTTAGTTTAGTCGTCTCGTATGAACGCTTGTCAAAATTTTAATTCTATTTTCCACTATATTTTCTAACTTATAATACCAAGTAAGTGGTTGAGAGAGGGTTAAATGATATACAAGGAACGCCTAGCACAAGGTTGGGCAAAGGGGGGGCACGGGGGGTGGAGTTCATGTCGTTTCTTGTGGTCCGTCAGGACATTTAAATAAAAAAATCCGCCTTGAACTGAACTGAGTTTTCTTAATGTACGCGACCAAAATTTCGTCTCGTGTTTTCCATTAAAGCGGCTACGTCAATGCAAGTCCAGACATAAACTACAGGCAGTGATGAGAATCTCAACAAGTAACTTCACTCCTGAAATTTAAAAAAGTTTGAAATGGTCAACTTGTCAAATTAAACTGATTCTATAAATAAATGTGCTAGCAGCTATAATCTAGATAATATGACATTATCAAAATAAATAATTGTAATAAGTTATAAGTTAACAATTTGTTTTAGTTTTTTGTTTTTATGTTATTGACTTTTATACTGCTATTTATATATTTTTCTGAAATTACATGAAATGTTAGCTAAAGAACACAATCACTTTAAAAATGACTTTAAAAAGTGCAGCCCTCCCCTAAAATCCGTTACCACAAATTGACCCACGGAGCCTAAAAGAAATAGTCCACTATTCAGTTACCTTAGCAAAGGTCATTAAAATTGGTGTGCAATTTTTAGCACCATATATGGGGCGTGACCAAAAAAATGAGAAGTTGCACATCTATGTGATGGTAGGCGACAATTTTCTGTAAAGTTGTTCCTGTACAAATTGAACCAAAAAGGAAAGGCAACACCAAAATGTGTCCCTTATCACGTGTGTATGAAGGACATAGTTAGGTATATAAGGATAGTGGTTGGTGTATAGAGGCAACGCTTTTTTTATAAAGGCAGTAGTTGAATAGTAGTAAGCAGTAATCAGAATACAGAAAAGGAAATGGAGGACATTTAATGAGTTGCGCACCTGCTAACAAAATAATGGGTCTACTAGATTATGTTATGTAATTGTTTTAAGTTAACGTATACTAATAACTGCAGCGGCTTGGCGTGCCAAAACCTCACACGAATTTCTAAAGTAATATCATCTGATGAAGAATGCAACTTACTTCTCAACTGTTTTTCTACATAGCATGGATTACATAGCACATTCGCTTCGATCACCAAAAATGTGCTCTCTCATTCTTTGATTGGAAGGTTCGATTAAAACTATGAACCTAACAGTACTAACACATCAAATTTTATCAAATGTCAAAGCATCATTTAAGTATTCCATTAGGTTCTCTGTGATTAGCCTTTGCAAAGCATTTTTTAAAGAACAACACGTTTGTAAGTAAGTGCGGGCATCTTTGATATAACCGTGATAGGCAAAGTTCCTGCGTCTGTTCGTGTGTTGAGCTCTTTTTCTGCCTCTGTCAGTTCTTCTATAGTTTTCAACAAAACAAACACCTCCAAATGGCTCCATGGCATATTCAATATTTTGTATCCTGAACTCTTTTTTAATGCGTACCTTGTAGAAGCAATTAGATATTCCAAACGGTGTATTGGCATGGAAAAGAATGCGTAACAACGTTCTAGTGTACTCAAGTAGTTCGAGAGTTCGTTTCAGTTTAATGATGAGCGAGATTTGACATTGAGATTTTATGTTTTCACGTCTTTCTTGTTAAGCTTACTGTATACTTTCTTGTTAAGCTTACTGTATACTTTCTTGTTAAGCTTACTGTATACTTTCCAGCCATGAAGAAGTTATAACACACGTTGGGCCTCTGCAGTCCATTATTTTAAGATCACCATTTACTTTATCTGTTACAGAAGCTTCTGCTATACAGAAGATTATTGCGTCCTGCGATTATCTATGGTTTGTGTCTAGTCCTGCATTCTTATTAGAGTTTTAAATGTTGATAGCGTGTTGGCTTTCCTGATTTCTTCAGGCAACCCATTCCACACCCGAATTTATTTAAAATCATTTCAGGTATGTCGTAGGCAGATTCACTTTTGCTCCAATGAAATCTTTAACAGATTCTATGAAGTCTACTTTTTTATTTTCAATCTTTACATATCACACACCGGGACTTGTTTGATCCTTATGCAAAATACAGGAAGAGCTTTTAAATACAATAGAACACTATTTGGTATCTTGTTCCTGGAGAAAGATGAATTGTTGCGAACTGTATCTCCCATAATTGCAATGAACTCAGAATGAATTTTAGCTGACAAATTCTTACCCCTTTTAAAACGATGTTTTCAAAGTGCTCGAACGAATTTTTCAAGCAAGTACATCGATTTCAGAAAATTGCATTTACTTGCAACAGTATCGTCCTCTCTGTGACCGCAAAAATCCCCATTCAATTATGCCAGGATTTAATGTCAAACATTCTAACAAGAACTTCGTGTCACTTTGTTTTTTTTCGTTTCTTGAACAACAAATTATTGTTGTTATTTAATAACAGTCTTTTTTTTTAATCCGATTTACTAATTCCTTTAAATTGTAAGGAAAAAATATATTTAAAAAATCTAGGTTCTATATGTTTCTTTGGTAGATGGGAGTAATAAAGAAACTTTTTATTCTAATGTAGGTCTGATCAATATAATTGTAAGGTCACATTTTAGTTTGAATATCTTATAATTATCACATTTCTAAAAGTTTCTTTTGATAAAGCCTTTAATTTTATTGGATTTTTTTAATTCATTCATTAACATGGGATTCCATGATCATGTTTCAAATGATTATTACTCATAAAATCGTTGTATCTTTCTTTATTTCAGTAAGGCTAATAACTAAATTTAGTCATTAACTTAACTGTAATAAAAAAGTATATGTTCATATAGTTATATATATGGATAGCGAAGTCAATAGTGCGCTCGCCTCACAAGCTGAGGGGCGTGGGAACAATTCACGTTAAAGCCACTATAAAAATCTTGATGAATGACTAACGCTAAACAAGTCCCTCCGCTGGCCTGGAGAGGGATGGGCGCCGCAAGGTCTATCAAGCCCGAGAATGTTCTAATGGAAACATTAGAACCCCCACGACTACGGGGTTATAACGACCACGAGGTTATGAAAAAAAAATATAGTTATACCATATTCCCTGTTGGCATTGTTGCATAAGGTAAACTGTAAACTATCGTAATAAACCTAAACTAATTCAAATAGTATTGGTACCATTAATTTGGTAAACTGTAAACTATCGTAATAAACCTAAACTAATTCAAATAGTATTGGTACCATTAATTTGGTAAACTGTAAACTGTCGTAATAAACCTAAACTAATTCAAATAGTATTGGTACCATTAATTTGGTAAACTCTAAACTGTCGTAATAAACCTAAACTAATTCAAATAGTATTGGTACCATTAATTTGGTAAACTGTAAACTGTCGTAATAAACCTAAACTAATTCAAATAGTATTGGTACCATTAATTTGGTAAACTGTAAACTGTCGTAATAAACCTAAACTAATTCAAATAGTATTGGTACCATTAATTTGGTAAACTGTAAACTGTCGTAATAAACCTAAACTAATTCAAATAGTATTGGTACCATTAATTTGGTAAACTGTAAACTGTCGTAATAAACCTAAACTAATTCAAATAGTATTGGTACCATTAATTTGGTAAACTGTAAACTATCGTAATAAACCTAAACTAATTCAAATAGTATTGGTACCATTAATTTGGTAAACTGTAAACTGTCGTAATAAACCTAAACTAATTCAAATAGTATTGGTACCATTAATTTCAATAATATTTTTAAGTGTGTTTGTAGAAAACTCAACCGTCCAAATTAAAATAAAAAACCTAATCATTACTTGTCAAATTTAGACCTATTGTTTAATGTAGGAATAAAATACTATTAGGTTGAATACATTGATCAATCAGATAACATTTTATTACTATAAGTCATTAATAACAAATTTATGATGAAATAATATTACTAACAAAAAAGAAATTGCATTTGAGGGGACCATGGCATGACCTAATCAATTGCAGGATGAAAACTATGGAAACAATTTGTGTTTTTAACAAGTGAAAGAGTGACAGATTTTCACACTTTCACCTTTAAAAGCTAGAACCTTCTTCTTCTTCTTCGTTCTCAATTTGAGTATTGCGTGCCGACGAGTTTTGCGCCAATTGGCTCTTGGTCTCCGACTTCAGCCTGCTGTTTTTTCTGGATGTGCTTCCATAGCCTTTGGTCAGCCAAGACCATCTGCAGGGCAGCAGTTGATTTTGGCAAGTGATGCAGCGTTCGCATGCCTTTTATTTTCCCTAACTATGCGTTAGGTACCCACTCGAAGCTGGGTGGACTCGGGGATGCCCTAGGCCCCGGGAACAAATCCATGGCTTCCCATGGATTCGAACCCGTGACCATCGGTACGCCAGTCGAGCGCGCTACCACTCGACCACCGTATCCCCAAAAGCTAGAATCTATATTATACATATTTTGAAGAATTAGGCTGAACAGATAACATACGAAGGTTTTCAAGTCTCGACCACATTTATGTAGAAATATTATCATTTACAGTAATTTAAAAAATATTTTGTATGAAAACAATCTGTTCACTATCAGAATGCTACAAAATTCTTCTTACCACGATTAATAATTAATATCATAGAGCTACAATAGGAAACCTTAAGTTAAGTTAATTTAGGGCCGTCCATAAAGGACGTCACGGGATTTGGACGATTTTTAACCCCTCTCCCCAACTCGTCACAAAAAAGCAACGTTAATCATTAAAAGAATTGTTGTTTCATTAATTTGGAAAATAAATTTTGAAAAGATGTGTCTTAAGTGCAGTCTTGAAGGACTTGGTTGTTTGAATACTACGGATGTGTAATGGTAGAGAATTCCATTGTTTGGCTGCACAACAAGAGAACGACCTTTCGCCAAATGTTTTTGTGCGTGTCTTAGGAACAGAGAGAATGCGTGTGTCCGCAGAAGAGCGTAGCTGACGAGTGGGTGAGTAGACCGACAAAAGTTCAGTTAGATAGGAAGGACATGAGTCGGAAAAGAAGTTGTGGCAGAGAACGGCCAGTTTGTAATCAATTCGGGCTTGTATAGGTAGCCAATGAAGTGAGTAAAGTAGCGTATTAGCATGGTCATTTTTTTTGCCTTAAGAACTAGTCTGGCAGCTGAATTTTGAACTTTCTGTAGTTTTTCAATGCATTTTTAGGCGCACCTGACAGAAGAGAATTGCAATAATCAATGCGAGCTAGAACAAGAGCATAGACTAGAGTTTTTGTTGCACTAATTGTTAAGTATTGGCGGATTGAGCTGATCTGACGGATGGCGGTGTAGGCAAAGCGACAGATGTGATTGATGAAGTTGTTTGTAGACAGGTTGTTAGAAATAATGTAGCCAAGATTCCTAGTCGATGTTGTGAACAGTATACCCGAACTGGCTACCTGAATAGAATTCGGAAGAGACAAAGTACTGCGTGGTTTATTGTTGCAAAATAGAAGTGCTTCGGTCTTGTCATCATTCAGCTTGAGTTTGCTGAACGTCATCCAAGACTTTACCTCACCAATGCACTCCTGCATCAATTTGACAGTAGAGTCAATATCAGATGGATCAGTGTGAGTGTAAAGCTGAGTATCATCTACAAATGATTGGCTTTTAACTGAATGCTTTTCGAGCAGTACAAGTAGTGGCCTTGTATAAAGTACAAAAAGTACCGGGCCCAAAACGGAGCCCTGAGGCACACCATAAACCAAGTCAGCTCTGTGAGAGATACAGCCATCTACTGATACCACCTGTGTTCTGTTAGATAAGTATGATTGAAACCAAGCCAGAAATTCCAAAATAATTTTGCAGGGTTTTTAGCAGTGTTTGATGGTCGACGGTGTCAAAGGCTGCACTAAGATCTAAGAGGACCAATATAGAGATTTTCCCACTGTCCAGTGCGAGTAGGAGGTCATTTGTTACCTTCAACAGGGTGGTCTCTGTGCTGTGAGAAGGTCTGTAGGCCGACTGATTGGGACTTAGAAGAGTGGTGCCGTTAAGATAAGCAAAAAGTTGTTTTAAGACTAGTTTTTCAATGACCTTAGATAAAAATGAAATATTAGACACAGGTCTATAAATGTTTAAATTGTTTTGGTCTAACCCTTGTTTTTTCAGCAATGGTTTTATAACAGCAGATTTACATAACGAGGGAAAGGTACCAGATGTTAGACTCTCATTAACTATATGAGTTATTTTTGGGAGTAAATTATCTAATGACTCAACCAATAGAGGAGTCGGAATGGCATCAAGAGTACAGGGCGTTGGTTTCGATTTTAGAATAATACTTTTGACTTCATTTTCCGTAACAAGCTGGAACATGTCAAAGCTTGGCCTCACAGCAAAAGAAGGAGATAAATTATGTGGTGTTAACACCGTTCTGTCAAGCTCATTGCGAATTTTAGAAATTTTGTTGATAAAAAAGTTACAAAATATATCTATCTGGTTGTTGATGCAAGGGAAACACAGAGGGAAGGACCATAGCTTTACCACTCCCTCTGAGGTTATTACGTACATTAAATAGCTGATTACTAGTACTACTTGTAATTATTTTATTATTATTATACAAGGCCATAGCTTGATGTACAATATTAATAACACGTCAGTAATTGAGCCATTTAATCCCTCTACAACAGTGTAGGACTGATGAATACTTACAAAGTGAGTTAGGTGAGCAAACAAAATCTCACAATTCTTTTATTTAGTGCTAAGTCTTAGAAACTCTTTTAATTGCAATTTAATTTTAAATTAGACTGAACTGAAATTCCAGAAAACTTTTGAAGTCCACTGCATGCAAAAGTGAATTTTTTCTTTATGTTTTATAGGAATTTCTTGCTCCAAAAAATTAGTAGTATGACTGTATATGGAATATAATTCAAGCACGTTGTATTCATATCAATCATAGACAGTGTATTGGATGGAGTATGTTCTCTCTGAAATATATTAATTACATATTTTTTAAAAACATCTATAAGATAGTGTTTAAAATACATATAAAAATTTGGCATAGCTGTTGGAGATTATATGCGTGGCTAACACAATGCCCAGCCAACCTTACATTACTGTTACAAATGTCAGGTACCCATTTTGGAAATGGGTGGAGTCAGGGGCACTCTCAGTCCGGTCAACAAACCGCTGCCTTCACAGAGATTCAAACTTGTCACTTTCCGTAGGGCAGCCGAATGTAGGCCGCTCGACCATCGTGTCTCAAATAATACCATGCTGTTATAGTAAGGTCTCAAGTGGAAAAAAAAACCACCAACAAATTCATTTCACTTAAGATCACTCATGGTGGTATTTTGTTTACTGTCAAAGTCTTTCATTGAAAATTATTTCCATTTGCGGTAATATAAGTTTATTGATTTTTTTCATTAACTTTATTTAAATATATGCCTTAAAATATGTTGGTGTGACTGTGAGTGTAAGTGTGTGTGGGGGGGGCACAATTAATTTTAAAACTTTATTAAAATCTATTAACTTATTAATAAAACTAAGGCATACCCAAGAGTATGCACAAATATAAACAGCTCTAAAAGTAAAGTCCTTGGATCCAAAATTTTTGTATCTCTTACAAAAATCTGTAACAATACTTCACAATTGGGACTAACATTGTCACTTTCTTAATTTTTTTTACAACACTGATACATTTTGTGTACCTCTGAAATCATTGGTTTTCATTTTACTTTGAAAACATATTATAACAAATTCTGATCTGCTTTGCAATTAGAAGGGCTGTTTTCTCCAGTGCCGAAAAAAATATTTATTTTGTATTTATTTAGTTTTTGTTTTTTGGGGGGTTTTGTTTGTTGTTTTTTTTTGGTTTGGTGTGAGGGGTGGGGGGTAATTTTTTTGCAAATTTAACTTAATGAGGTGTCATAAAAGAATTCAAAGGCTTAGTAGTTTTAAGTATGATAAATAAAGACATCATTTATAACTCAACTCCGTGTTACATCAAATCGAATACGTCATGAATTATTTATTAATTTACAGGCCCACCTTTAAGGTAGCCAATTATTCAAGAGCCTCCGTCCAAGTTCTGATAATAATCCGCAAACACAAGTTTTTGTCCAACATTTTCCCTGTCGCCAGCTTGCTGTATCTCTGTGTCAATATCCATTGTATTTTAACGATCTTAAAAAATGTTAACTATATGTAATGAATATTCATCTTCGTTGTAGTAAAGTAATGCCTTATTCCTCTCAGCAAGGAGCATCGTAACAGTTAGCAACTTACGCAAGTTGTCCCCCGCTTTTCATTTTCATGTGCATCACTGCTGGATTTTTGGCATTTTCAAAAAATATTATTTGAGCTTTTCTGCTATTATTTTCCACTCCTGAAAGCAACATAGATTCTCTTGCAATAGCTCAATATTATATTATTTTAGAGATACGTTAGTAAATGTAGGTTAGATATACTTGATTAAATGTAGATTAGATATAGGTAGGTAAATGTAGGTTAAATGCACGTGAGTTAATGTAGGTTAGATATATGTGAGTTAATGTAGATTATATACAGGTAAGTAGATGTATGTTACAGTTACGTGTTACAGTTACAGTTAATGAAGGTTAGATTTGAAGAGTCCACTTGCAAAACCTACTAAGTGATTTTTTAGAATTTTGGAGAAAAATGCATTTATGTTTGAGCGACATTAGAAGATTTTGCAAGTATTTCATATTGTTAACAATAAAATGCAGCGTATTTAATAGGTGTTTCATGACCAAACCAAAAGAATACCCAAAAGTGATTCCCAAAGTAGGCACTACCGCCCCCTGTGAGCGATGAAGCAATCCAGGGGGGGTGGCGGTGAAAACCACAGGTGCATTTTGGGGCGGTGAATAACTGTAAAGGGGCGTTGAAAACATAAAAGAAAGAAAAGAAGATTTAGAAAAAAAAATGTTTGTGCATTCCGCTCATATGCTTAATTTTTTATTTATGAAAAACGTTTTGGACTTTGGTTTGGTTCCCGCATACTCCCTCATTTGCATTTAGATATGTGCAATTGCGCACTTCCAGAGTACAAGAACATTTGACGCAAATTAACGGTGATAATTAGGGATTTATTTTATTTTCAAAAACTAAAATTTAAAAAATTAATCAAACAACTGACATTGGCAAACTCTTTATAACCGCAACCACACAAGATTGCGATGGCTTCATTGCTTTTCATAATATTTTGTTAATGATTGCCAAATCGGAAAAACATCATACTATTGGTGAAGAAGAAATTATACAGGCTATACGTGAAGTAATACGTACTGTGCTACACAAGCCAGCATCTGATATTATCAAGAAAATTTTAAATAGTAATAATACTATTAGTTTTAATACAGTGCAAATAAGAATTGATCAAATGGCTAAATATGTTGAAGATTAATTGTGTGGCTATATAAAAATATATCTCTTTTCTGTTCAGCTTGATGAGTGAACTCTGCTAGGAAATGAAGCTTTACTTTAAGCGTTCACAAAGGAAGAATAAATTTGCCAAGAATTATTCTTTCCTAAATATTTGGAAACTGATTCCAACGAAAAATATATATTTCATGCATTTGACAAGAACAAGGATTAACTCTAAGTAAAATTTCAGGAGCCACAGATGGTGCTCTAGCGATAGTGGGCCGCTATAAGGGTGTTCTTGCATATTTAAAAAATGAGGTGCTGAATGGATTAATAACATAATATAATCAACTGTCAAAATCTAGTTGCCAAAATGTAAGCGCACGCCCACATAATTTATTACAAAATGTAATTAAGGCTATTAACACAATCAGAAGCAATTTATGAAATGACAGATTATTTAAACAGCTTGTATTAAAAACGATGAAGAATTAAATCGTTCATACAGAAGTTCGTTGGTTGTCAAAGGGAGCTAGTTTAGATTTGTTTTATAAGCTGTTTAACTCGGTGCTGAAGTACTTGAAACACAAAAATAATACTTTACGGTCCAATTTAATTCAATTAAAATGTGACATCCATTGCCAATGCATCCAAATGAGCCTTGTACTTGTCAGCCATTCCACCAGAAATGGTTTTCTTTTTGAGCAAAGGCAAATGGCACAACCTGTTTTCACCTGCTTTCATGGAGAAAAGGGAGAGTTTTGCCTGAAATGATTTAACATGCACATATAATTCATGTGCAAACAAGCTATTGCCCTGAAGTTTGAAATTCAACTTTCCCATAATGTTAAGTCTGACTTCCACTCTTCATTAAATATTGTAGTAACAAAGTCACAAACAAAACCTTTCATATCTAGGAACATAAATATTTCTTCCTTGAGATCCCACAATCAGCTCAATATCTTGCCCAGGCTCAGCCAGCGGACACTGCTGTGGTATATGAAATCATAATATTTAAAACTTCAAGCAGTGCCTTGAACTACCTGTGGTTAAATGCTCTGGCTGTGACAAAGTGTATCAAACTGACAACTGTTTGACCTTCAAAACAGCTTTAAACATACTTTCCTGATGAAATACACAGTGGAGAGGTAAGAGTGTAGGGTCAGTATGTTCTATCTTGAGCGGCGGTCAATAATTCATTCAATCTCATCCCTGTCCATTCCTTTATGTTGTCAAGCCAGATTTTCCGCTGTCGACCTCTTAGGTGCGTGATGTCATTTATGGATGGCTCCTTACGATCTACCGTATATACTCGTTCGCAAGCCGACCTTTTTTTGACACAATCTAGGTGAAAATTTGTTGTTGTTGTTTTGGAAGGGGGGGGGGTCGGCTTACGAGCGGCTCATTTACGTATTTCTGCATGGATATCGAATATCGGTGTTGCTATTGTAGGTCATCAAGGTCCTTTTCTACATTCTACAAAATTTGACTGCTCTACCAGAAGCTATAATATATTATTAAACTTCTGCACTTACCTTATTTATTCATTTTATTTATTTTTGTAAATGTTTTAGTTTTATTAAATTGTTTTACAAATTTTGTTTTGAATATCGAATTTTAACGTACGCGCTTTCGTCACTGTTTACCAAAGAATTTTTTTTTCAATACCGGTAACTCTTGCCTAACAAAGAGCACAAAGACAACGATAGGCAGTACAAAGTAAATAATAATAATGACCGATTTAGCTTGTAGTTTTTTAAAAATGTGTACCATTTTGTTTAAGCTCTCCTATTATTTTGGAGGGATCGGCTTGCGAGCGGGTTATACACTTTTAATACTTTTCTCTTCCAAAAGTGTGGGGGGGGGGTCGGCTTATGAACGAAAGGGCTATAGAATGAGTATATATGGTACTTCAGTAAATATAAGTTAGATATATACGTGAGTAAGTGTAGGTTAGAAATACGTCAGAAAATGTAGGTTAGAAATACGTCCGAAAATGTAGGTTAGAAATACGTCAGAAAATGTAGGTTAGAAATACGTCAGAAAATGTAGGTTAGAAATACGTCAGAAAATGTAGGTTAGAAATACGTCAGAAAATGTAGGTTAGAAATATGTCAGAAAATGTAGGTTAGAAATACGTCAGAAAATGTAGGTTAGAAATACGTCAGAAAATGTAGGTTAGAAATACGTCAGAAAATGTAAGTTAGAAATACGTCAGAAAATGTAGGTTAGGTAAATGTGAGTTAATGTACGTCATTAAATATAGGTTAGATATACGAGATTGAATCTTATCTTTTCTTATCTATTGCAGACTCTTCTTATAGACAGATAATCAGTGCGTGCTACTTCAGATTTTTCAGAGTTCATCGGAAATGTAGTTCAGAAATTCAAATCATCTTTCAGCTTCTTTAAATAGTTAGACTTGATGTGATCGAGATTTGTTGAATTTTCAAGTAGTTTCGCTTGTAACATTTTGCAAATATATATAGCTTAAAATTTTAGCAGATTTATTCAAAATTTTCATGTGGAAGAGTAGTAAAAGTTTATGAATGAAAAGCAAAATTGTTTTATGGTTCGATATTGTATCTGGAAATAAAGTAATGGGGGGGTGAGACTGCAATCAGGCTTTTAAAATTAGTAAATGTATAACATATAAACAGGGTATTAGTAGGCCTGACAGGACGTAACACAACAGCGCTGTTGCGTTACGTCCTGTCAGGCTAACTACTACCCTGTTTATATGTTATACATTTACTATTGTTTCTGGCATCTCTTTTTGGTTTATCTGATAGACAGCATTTAAAGATAAGCTCGTCCCTAAAGATAAGCTCGTCCCTAAAGATAAGCTCGTCCCTAAAGATAAGCTCGTCCCTAAAGATAAGCTCGTCCCTAAAGATAAGCTCGTCCCTAAAGATAGGCCGTCCCTAAAGATAAGCTCGTCCCTAAAGATAAGCTCGTCCCTAAAGATAAGCTCGTCCCTAAAGATAAGCTCGTCCCTAAAGATAAGCTCGTCCCTAAAGATAAGCTCGTCCCTAAAGATAAGCTCGTCCCTAAAGATAAGCTCGTCCCTAAAGATATGCTCGCCCCTAAAGATAAGCTCGTCCCTAAAGATAAGCTCGTCCCTAAAGATAAGCTCGTCCCTAAAGATAAGCTCGTCCCTAAAGATAAGCTCGTCCCTAAAGATAAGCTCGTCCCTAAAGATATGCTCGCCCCTAAAGATAAGCTCGTCCCTAAAGATAAGCTCGTCCCTAAAGATAAGCTCGTCCCTAAAGATAAGCTCGTCCCTAAAGATAAGCTCGTCCCTAAAGATAAGCTCGTCCCTAAAGATAAGCTCGTCCCTAAAGATAATCTCGTCCCTAAAATTTTAAACGGGGCGTTGGAGCAGAGAGATACCCGCCTATGTTATCTTTATGGACATTTTTTCAAACCACCAAATACTTTGTTCATCATATCAGTGCCAGTGTTGCGTACTGGGTTCTGGGTACGTTAGCTCTTGTTCAATGATATTTAAAAAACATCAACATAAGTCCAGTCACAATTATCAAGTTTAATTCTCTCCACAAAGTATCTAAACAGACGTTAATTGTCTTCCATTCCTTTTTCCCTCCTTCCTTTCATACACCGTCAAATTTTGTGCCACGCACAATAGTCTGGTGCGCACTATTTATGAAGCACTAATAAGTGCAACATTAAGACCAGTGATTCTTATACCCTGACAGCCAGCTTTAGTAATCGCTGAAAATATACACTTTTGTTCACCTTTTGCTCCACGGACACAAATGTGTGGGAACCGCCGCACTATAGAAATGAGACACTGCAAGATGTGGCCATATCAATAAGACAGTATTTGATTTCTATCTCTTCTTTATGGTAAATTAGAGCCAAAAATGTTGCTCTTCTCAACATTTTGAAACATTTCAGACCCTACTTTTCAGAAATGAGATTTCATTCGGCTGTAATGATTTTTTTGTAATTAATAATCCAAAACGTAATTGAATGCTCCGTGCACGTGCTCTAGCTCGTGTCACGCAGACTCTAACAGCTTGATGTTATAATTAGTTGCTTTTATCAGTTGGTCGTAATAGCAGCATCAGACATATTTTTGTTCGTCTACAGGCCTTAGGAACTATACCTTGTTGCACTGGATACTGAACACGATATATTTTATTTTATTTTATTTGGTCAAATACTGTTAGCAAGTATTTTTTCTTTTTAAATTTTAATCTTTCACAATGTTAAGCCAAACAAAGTGTTTAATTTCATGCTTCCATTGATTCACCTTTTCCCGTTTATCGAACCACATCGTTGGAACCTTGAGTCCCTACGGGTATACAGCAGTGTGTCCAGCATCAAAATCACCTGAAGAAAACAACAATCCATCAATACATCAGACATGACCATGTCGGACGGGCCGGCTGGAGGTCTGACCAACGGTCAAGGGTCGGGGAAGACGTCCATACTGATGAAGGAGTCGAGCAAGCCTAAACTCAAGAAGCGGGAACAGTGGGCCAAGAAGATAGACTTCCTGTTTGCGTGTATTGGCGTCTGTGTCGGGCTCGGCAATGTCTGGAGATTCCCGTTCTTGTGTTACAGAAATGGAGGCGGTAAGTTCTAATGCATGTCGTTTGAGTGGTATAAGAAGGTGGGTAAGGTTTATTTTTTTGTTTTTTAATCACCACAGGCATTTTTAAAAAAAATATTTATAGATTTATTAGGTACTGATTTTTTTTAAAAAGTTCGAATAATCAGTCAAAATTAATCGATTAATGTCGTTTAATTATATTTTATAACGCATAAATAGATCCCGTTAAGTCGCGATTCATTATTTCACGAATTCGGTTAAGTCGCTCGCAGCAATTCCATGGCTCCCAAATTTTCAGATGTAATACAGCAAATTCGTTCTGCCATGCAAGAAATAAGGAAGAAAAACCTTTTATTTACGTATGCACGTCTAAATAAATAATGATAATGGGAAAGAAAAGTATGTACGTAGCAAGAAATATAAATTATTAATAAATTGGAGAAAAATATGTTGGAAATTGTTTCTTAAATTTAATCGAATTTTAATCAATCAAATTAATTTTAATCCATTAAAATTTTAACGATTAATCAATTAATTAATCGTTAGTTTCCTCGGCCCTAATATATATAAATATATACTAGAAATATACCCGCGCTTTTGCAGCGGGAGTGTAGTGCCTAAAACAATATTAGGTATTTGAAAATATGCCGATAATTATTACTTAAGTGTGTAACTGTATGCGACGATTTAATTTCGATCTTCGGGTTGTAATGTAACTTATTTGCGTGCTGAGCTTACTCTTAAGAATACGACTTACAATTACAAAGAGCGAAATGAACCTAAACAAACAATACAATAGGGTATTAATTTAATTTAAAAACCTGCTTAGAAAAATACCTCATAGCAAAATACCGGCATCAGTCCGCGGACCGCCACTTTGAGAAGCACTGCATTAGATAATTCGCAGAGTATAATTCAGATTGATCTAATCGCTTAAAAACGTATTTGATAAAAAGATATATATTTTAAGGGGGAAAATGTTTTGGGTATCATGTCGCAGTACCCTGACAAAAATTATCCTTCAAGGCACTTTAGAAGGGAGCCGGCGAAGAGGTCGACAACGGAAAATATGGCTGGACAACATAAAGGAATGGACAGGGATGAAATTGCATGAATTATTGGCCGCCGCTAAAGATAGGCATATGTGGAGATCGATATTTGTTGATGTGTCCATGCGCTCCCTCTAACGACCGCAACGGTCACGGGACTGATGATGATGATGATGACAGAGAGGAGGGGCATAATACTTATTAAGTTAAAAATGATTTGATAACTCAAAAGGGTTATCAGGTTCATGTGAACAAAGTATGGTCTTGATCTATCCACCATTGAAGTAGCCAATAATTATGTTATGTTAATTTGGCTAATAAAAGAAAAAGCGATTTTCAGTCAATATTACTTTTAGTTCAGTTTTGCTTAACTTTATTAAGTAGAGTTAACGGTATGAGCCTGTAAAATATAAAGACTTTTATTCATATAGCAAGTTGGGAAATTATTGAGAGGTGGCTTAGGCTTTTATTAGTATGATTTTTTCTTTAAAAACCCAATACATTAAGTGAATCAAGAATAAGTCAAATACATGGTAAAGAAATATCAAAATCTTTATATAAAATTGAAAGACACGTGGTTTAGACTGTTGTTTGACTTTAAGAATTGCTTTCCCCATAAAATTCACTCACTATTGTAAGTGTACTAAATAGAGTTAACTGATATTTTTTTTACAATTTTTTAGACAACCGACGTCACGTAAAAAACGCATGTATTTATAACTCCACTCCTTAAGACTTTTTAAAGTAATGAAATATTTGTAACCCCACGTATAACATAAGGACCTACGCTCCCTCCTCTCAAAAAACGCAATCGGTAGTTATATCAAAGCGCCAATGAACTCAATTATAAATGTTGTAAATGTAATGTACTTCCCAAAAGAATTTAAAGAAACTTACACAAGCGTATTGAATATGTGCTTGCAATACAATTTGTGCACCATATTTTAGACAATACAAGATTTTTAGCATTAAGTCTGGTAATCAAATAATGCACCGAAATCAATTATTTTGAATGTTCCTCTAAGTAGTTTGATATGAAAATGATATTTATTAATTTTTTTCTTTATCTGTCTCTATAATTAGCGATGTTTAAATTCAAGAATCTCGGTCAATAAGGAAAATGTTCGTTGGATCCCACTTCCCGATAATACATTATTTGCTGTTAATTCTATTCCATCCCCCACTCCTAGCAGTTGTTTATAGATAATGAAGAAATTAGAAGCCGCGTTTTTTCCCCGTTAAGAGTCAATCGGCTCTTTATAAAACCATGTGTAACAATGACATAGCATAATTTTTTTTTAACATTTGTTTAACCCCGGCTAAAAGGAAAGGCCATGGGACGTTTAGTTCGATGGAGAATTTAAAACTAAATTCACAATTTTATTCCCGCATTTACGACATAAACATAATTGAGAGTTTTTCAAACATCTCTACAACACGTCACTCTAAAAGCTTATATATTTCCGACACAGCGGCTCTACACAATTGTAGTAATGCAATTTTTGTAAAAGCGTCTAGTAGATGAAGACTTATAGCAGCACCCCCAAAAAAAAACAACAAATAACACCAATAAACTAAATTATAAATGAAATGTTATAAATGAAATGTTATAAATGAAATGTTATAAATGAAATGTTATAAATGAAATGTTATAAATGAAATGTAATAAATGAAATGTTATAAATGAAATGTTATACATGAAATGTTATAAATGAAATGTTATAAATGAAATGTTATGAATCAAATGTTATGAATCAAATATTATAAATGAAATGTTATAAATGAAATGTTATAAATGAAATGTTATAAATTAAATGTTATAAATTAAATGTTATAAATGAAATGTTATAAATTAAATGTTATAAATGAAATGTTATAAATGAAATGTTATAAATTAAATGTTATAAATGAAATGTTATAAATGAAATGTTATAAATGAAATGTTATAAATGAAATGTTATAAATTACATGTTATAAATGAAATGTTATAAATGAAATGTTATAATAATGAAATGTTATAAATGAAATGTTATGAATGAAATGTTATAAATGAAATGTTATACATGAAATGTTATAAATGAAATGTTATAAATGAAATGTTATGAATCAAATGTTATGAATCAAATATTATAAATGAAATGTTATAAATGAAATGTTATAAATTAAATGTTATAAATTAAATGTTATAAATGAAATGTTATAAATTAAATGTTATAAATTAAATGTTATAAATGAAATGTTATAAATGAAATGTTATAAATTAAATGTTATAAATGAAATGTTATAAATGAAATGTTATAAATTAAATGTTATAAATTACATGTTATAAATTACATGTTATAAATGAAATGTTATAAATGAAATGTTATAAATGAAATGTTATAAATGAAATGTTATAAATGAAATGTTATAAATGAAATGTTATAAATGAAATGTTATAAATGAAATGTTATAAATGAAATGTTATAAATTAAATGTACGTTCTAAAAAAAACAACTTATAAGAAAAAAAATAGGTTGTAATAAAAGGGCTTCGAGAAATTCTGCGCAATGTATTTAAACAATAAAAGATTATAGAAAGCGAGCTGCCAAAAAATATAGTTTTGTAATAAAGTATTGCACAAAAATAAATCTACATTTTTAACGTCTTTATAATTATAGGTCTTTCAAAATAGAAAAGACATGATATCAATTTTTTAAAATTGTTTTTATATTTTACAATTTAAATTACGGGTTTTATGCAAATTATAATTTTATAAAGGAAAGTCAATAAATGTTTAGAAAAATGATGCTTAAATTTGAATTAGCGAGGAAAATTAAATTTGGAGAAATCTTGATTGGTGAGATTAGGCATTTATTGGTTTGGAATAATTTAAGCAATCAAATATAATTAAAAGTTAATTTTTAAGGAAATATCCAAGATTATATAAACATGAAACAATATCGGTTTAATAAGACCATGGGAATAGTATGTAATTATATCTATATTAGTAACTACCTCTATGTTTGGAATATTTGACTTGAGCCATAGCTTTCCTCATAAAATTCACACAAGAATTAATGCGGGCAGGAATTATAATGAGGTTTTTATTATAATATGTCGAGTTCTATGTTCCCTCTAAGGTTCGCTGATCCGTGTGCAATCTGAAAAAACTCATGCGCAAAGTTGCACAGTATCCATTTTTTTAGAAATATTGTACAAAATTTGCTGCATGGTAATTCTAAACTGCTGCGCGGCGACTGTATGATATCTGCGCAGATGCGCAGCTTAAAAGGAACATTGGTCACGTTATGAATCACTTTAAAAATTTCACAATTTCATTTACACGAGTAAAAAAAATAAACCCGAATTGTAATGAAATCTTATTGATGCATCTATATATATATACTAGACACCCCGCGGCGTAGCATGCGCCGCAGACTTGCTAATGGAGAGTTCTTTTACCCCTTTAATGCACTTTTTTAAGGCGCCTGCGGCGCCGACCGTTTTCAAAAGCCCAACTAACTTGTCCTTGTTTGATCAATACGAAATATTAAACTTTCTGAAATGCACACAAAGTATTTTATAATAGGGGTTGTAGGGCGCCTATGGCGCCCCCTTTGTTTTTTGATGTTATAATTAACCATCATCAAATCCTCTCTTTTACATTGTTCCCTTTTCCAAAATTAAAATATCAGCGAAAACAATGACGTCATATAATTTTTTTTACAGCGCATATTTAATTTGCACACCTTTTGATGCATTGGTGCAGTAATTTGGTGCGCTGCTTTCTAAAATTAGTATCTGTTGCACATGCAGATTCTTGTTGCCTCGCAGGGTCCGACCACGAAGAGAATTATATATATAGACTAGTAACAAAGCCCGCCCAAGGACGGGAATAAGTGTAGGGTGACCTGTGAAGTTCATGGACGCTATGTTTTGGTAGTTGTTATGCTGAAGCGTTTGCAGGACATTGTCGTCGCAGGGCAAGGGATGTGGACAACAACAACAACAAAAACAGCTAAATTAACAAAAACAACAACAGCAACAACAACAGCAACAACAACAACAAAAACAAAACAACAACAACAACAAAACAAAAACAACAGCAACAGCAAAACAAAAACAACAAAACAACTACAACAACAACAGCAACAACAACAGCAACAACAGCAAAGCAACAACAACAAAACAACAATAACAACAACCACAAAACAACAACAACAAAACAAAAACAAAAAACAACAACAAAATAACAACAACAATAACAACAACAAAAAACAAACAATAATTAAACAATTTCATGCGGACGTTCGATAAGAGGTATTTTTGGTGCAGTAATTTGGTGCGCTGCTTTCTAAAATTACTTTAAAAATCGTGTGGTGTTTAGCACTGTAAAAAAATATTATATACATACTTTGTGTAAATTTCAGGAATATTTCGTATTTATCAAATAGGAATATGTCACTTCGGCTTTTGCAACAACAACAAAAAAAACATTTTAAAAATACTTTGTGTAAATTTAAGAAAGTTTAATATTACGTATTTATCATACAATAACAAGTTAGTTGGGCTTTTGAAAAAGGTGGGCGCCGTAGGCGCTCTTAAAAAAAGGGGGCGCGCCGCAGCACACAAACTAGTTTTATAATAGGAGATGTAAGGCGCCAATGGCGCCCACTTGTGTGTGCAAAAGCAAGTAACTTATCGTTGTTTGATAAATACGAAATATTCCTGAAATGTACACAAAATATTTATATAATATTTTTTTACAGTGCTAATCACCACGCGATTTGTTAACTGCACGTCCCGTCTGTCCTGTCCGTGACGCTGCTAATTTTAGAAAGCAGCGCACCAAATCAATGCACCAAAAAATTACTCTTTTCCAACGTAGCACTGTTTACACCACAAATGCTGACGTCAAAGGTTCGTGCGTTGTTTGGTTAATGTTAATAATCTGGAAACCAAAATGATTATTATTTTTAAGTCTATATTTTCAATTTAAATTTTAAAAAAGCAGAGTGATATCCATTAGCGTCACGGAAAGAGTGAGTCAGTGCTGGTCAGTGTTGTCATCTTGTTTTAATTAAGTTAATATATATCTTAGGTTTTGATATTCAACGACATAGAACTAAAAATAATAATAAAACTATTAATGACTTTAAGGTTATAAACGAAACATAAGAATTCGTAAACACCAATGAAGAGTATCATCTAACTATATAAGTTTTCTAGCCCCCTTACTCTCAAAATCAAATTTTCTACCCCCTCTCCACTCATTCTCTCTCCTCTTCTATCCTCTCATCCCTTATTCTCACACACCCATCGTTTACACCCTCTCTTCTAATCATCACAAACTCTCTAACTCACTCCTCTCATTTCCCTCTCTCCTGATCCCTTTATTCGTTATCCTATGTCTCTTGTTCCTTTTCCCATAATTCCCGCTCTCTGGATATCCTTGACTCTAGCTCCCTATTCTTCCAATCCCTCTTCTCTTTTTCCCTCTCCTATCTTCCCCTTTTCTCTAACACCCTCTCCTCTAATTCTCTTACTATTCCATACCCTATCCTCTAGACTCTAGACTCCCTGTTCTATGTTCCCCTTTCTTTTCTTATCACCTATTCTCTAATCCGATGCCCTCAAATCTCATCTCCTCTCACCTCTTTCCTATCATCCCAAACTCCTCTCCCCTCCTCACCCTCTCCTCTAATCCCGCTATTCTTCCATTCCCCTTTTTCTGTCATCATGTTCCTCTCAAACACCTTCTTTTATCTCCCTAATCCCTTCTCCTTTCCTCTTACACCCTCTCCACTCATCAACAATCCTCCACCTCCACCTCTTCTCACCCCTTGTACTCTCATCCCTCTATCATATTACTAATTTCTCTCTCTTTCTCTTTCTTCTACCCTCTCATATTTTTATCCAATAATACTCTTCCCTTCTCACCTTCTCTCCTTTCATTCCTTTCTCCTCTCAGCCCCTTCTCAGAGATGTTACTTTGAGAATAATTAAAAACTTTAAACATTTTTTGTTAAATCATGAAAATAGCGGACTAATCCGGGTGCATTAGTTTTGAAATCAGAACTTGAATTCCGGGGTAGACATTTTGTCATTAAGAAAAAAAAATGAAGCCATTAAAGAATGCCTTGTGGTCATGTCTATTTTTAAATCCTTTATATTAACTCGTGGTGTCTGTTTGAACCCTTGATTGCTTGCTTGCTTGCTTGCCGAAAAAACTTTGGTTCGATTTTTAACCCACTTCCTCGTAAGCTAGCGAGCTGAAATTTTGCTTGCAGTTTCGTGCCGATGATAAAAATGATGTATCAAAATTTCAGATCGATTACATGTACAGTAATTAAATTATTTAATTTTTAGATTATTTTATTTTTTTCTATGTATCATATTAGTTTTTAAGATAGAATGTCGTGGTGCGTAGTATATTGAACGACCTTTTTATAACTTTCCTGTTGTGCGATTCAGTGCTATTATATTGACGTTACTTTTTAAAAATATATTCCCGATCGGTGCGCATTATATTAAACACGTTTTACGAGACATAACTAAAATTTTGTATTTTTGGCTTGTCTTGTCTGCGTATTATAATGAACATTCTTTTAGTTATGTCTCGTACATAAAGGATTTATAGTCAAAAACTTGGTTTTTTACGGGTTCTTTTTATTAAATCCTTTATATTAACTCGTGGTGTCTATTTGAGCCATTGCTTGCTTGCTTGTCGTTAAAACTTTGAATCGATTTTTAACCCACTTCCTTGTAAAAGATTATAGTAAAAAAAACTTGGTTTTTACGGGATTTTTAAATTTATACTTGATTTCAGGAAGAGCTAAACAACATCCGAAAACGTAATCTTTATTTTATTTTTTAATATATTTTTAGCACTTGGTAACTCATGTAAATTGATAATTTTTGTCACCATTTGATGATATTCGGTTGTTGTTGCTTATGGTGCCCTGCTGCCTGCTGCCCTGCTGGCACCATAAGCGATAAAAATCCCACACAAAGTCGTAAAATTAAAATGGCTAACGTCCTCATTTGCATTTTTATCGAAAAAGCACGTTAACTCCAGCTCTTTACCATTCTTTCCCATTTCTTTATTCATTTAGTGTTGTTTTTTTTTAAATTCTGCTTTTTAATCAAAGTGCTCATGCGGGTACAGACTCATTACTGCTGCATAGTAATGGTAACTAATTACATTATGCAAATGTAAGATCTTGTTATTGTGGCGATATTTATGATATCTTATATGGCTTGTTGTCTAGGGGTACATATATATATATATATATATATATATATGTTTAAGTTGATCTCGCTCACCAGGTATACTTTAGTGATCTGCTCACATACCAAAAGGGTTGAATTTTAACACAATTTAATTTATTTCCCACTTTGTACAATGATGGGATTGCTACAAGGCAATGTCCCCTTTACATAACATTAATCATCATTAGGCTATGCTTGCAATTAACTTTATGTTACTGGTGGGTACTTATAGATGCACTGTGTGCTGTCTCGTCTACTCTGGGTCCCTCTGTAGCTGGGGCGGGGTAGGGGTGCCTCACGAGCTCCACAGGTTGTGTGTTGTACTGATGTTGGCTGCAGGTGTCCTTGCCCCACCCGTGTCCTCCGTGCGGGGGCGGGATGGTCGGTTCTGCAAGTCCGTCCTGGCCGATGTGCTCGGTTCACTTGCTTTGATAACAATGGGGTCAACTCTGGATCACCTTTCCCCACGCCACGTTCCTTCTGTTGATTGGGCGGGCGCGGTTGGTTCTGCAAGGTCGTTCCTCTGGCTGGCGTGTCGAGTACGTGGATCACTTCGTGAGTTGCAGTAACTCGATGCTTGGGGTGTGGGTATAGGAGTGGATCACTTCGTGAGTTGCAGTCACTCGATGTGTGGGGAGTGGGGTGTGGGTATAGGATTTCTCGTCTCGTGTTTAAGACGGCATCAACTATCACAGGGTGTGTGATGAGCTGGCTTTCGCACTCAACGTGTTTGTGATATGCGAGCTTCGGGGCACAGCTATGTGTGGCAACCGGCTTCGATTGGTACGGTGTGTGACCAATCGGGTATGACGACAAGTCAGCCTGGGCAGGACTGTGGACAGGAGTGCGGGTTGCCTCTCTGCACAGATCCGGTATCCAGGAACCAGACTAAAACAGAAAAAAACTAGGGTAGTTTCTCTAATTTAGTCCGTTCATATTTCACCTTCCGACAACCAAGCCTTCAGAGCAAGGTGCCAAGAGGGGATTACATATATTCATATAGATGCGAAATAATAATTTAATAAAGAGGGCATGGTTTAGACTAAGTTTAAGTCTTAAACCACGGATGCAGACCTAGCTGGCTGACACCCGGGCACGTGGTTAATTACACATAAATATATCAAATGCATCTCATTTTGTGTAAATCTAGCTCGATCCATCCACCCGATGGAGAGCGTGTGTAATCACATAGTTAAATAACATGGAATGTTCACGTATTCCACGTGGTCCCGCACGGCGAACTATCGACCGTGGGGCTTAAACATTCCAACAATTTTACACAAGGAAAAGTTCATGGTTCATATTTAAGTATTTACATGTAACGCATATTATACAAATACGGCAAACCTAGAGCTCACTCTTACCAGATTTCTGGGTTTGGTTGGACTTGTCGGCTCTCTCGACCAAAGATGGGCACAGATTGAATCCTGAGGAAATAACTGCACGTCGTTGTCCTTAAGGCTGTTATCATTGGCCGGAAAAGAGAGCGAGACCCAGGGATGCATTAGTATTTATAACCTGATGGGCGGATAGAGATGATTTAGTAATAGTAGATAGTAATACTTAAGAGTATAATCAGTAAGATAGAGATGGTTTAGTAATAGTAGACCGTGATACATAAAAACGTCGATAAGTTCACGAGAAGTCCAGTGAGACCAGGGACTGGACGTTGGCTGGCACATGTCCCATCATTGCATGTTACGAAGGACAGACCATGCAGGTGACCACCACAGGACACCATGCGCTGGCGAGGGTTATGGAGAAGGTAAATAATGGGAGTGGGGGGCGGAGAGAATGTAGGTAGCTTTATAAGGGGCTATCTGACCACACGGCATTTCGGTTGTCCGATTACATCGGGGTTGGGTAGGCTTTGAAGGACTTTCTACCCACGCTAGGGGGATGGTGCTTATAAAGGAGGGACGATACTTACTCAACATTAGTTGCTGACAAATTACATATGTGATGTGATAACATAAACATGGAGTTTACCGTGGAATATCGCATAACAATCATAAATTCGCATTGAATGTTATCTGGTTGTCATTGCATATCTTATCTTATCTTATCTGTACAGACGCTCCTTCTATGCAGAAGATAATTGCGCCCACAGACCATGACAGATGATCTGTTGACAAGTGATGCAGCGTTCACAGGCCGCGGCTATGAGGGTTCCACGCATTACCCAGCCGCCTAACTAGTGTTAGGTACCCATTCGGTGACTCAGGGACGCCCAAGGCCCAGGGTACAAATCCTTGCCTTCACATGGATTCGAACCTGTGACTATCGGTACGCCAGCCGAGCACGCTGCCACTCGACCACCGCGTCCCATATAATTTATTCAATCGTCCTATCGTGGATTAAACGTTCAAAATTACTCATTTATAATGTTTTTGAGGCCCATATCCTATTAACTCGTGCACGCTTCCGGATCTGTATATGTCGTCAACTTTTTCAAAACGCTCTTAAACACGTTTTCTGACTTGCTATAGTGCGGACATTTTTACAGTAGGTTTGGCTTGTGGGGAGGATTAAGCTATTAAAGTTTGAGATCGCTCGAATGTACCGTAATTAAATGAAAGCATTTTTAGTTTATCTCTATATAACTATATGTAGCGGCCTGCTTTTGTTGACATTTTATGCATCACGCTGAGTTAAGTTCAGCCATCCGTTACCAGACCTTTCCCTTCCCCCCTCAGTTTTACAGCAAAGGGGAGTTAAGGAAATCTCAGTCTGTAAATGTGTGTCGCGTTTAAGCATGATAAATACTTTTTAGTTATGTCTCATATATAAAGGATTTATAGTCAAAAACTTTGTTTTTACGGGGTTGTTTAATTAAATCCCTTATTTTAACTTCACCGCCGTCTCTTGGGTTCGCAGTCGGTCGGTCGGGTAATAAAATTTTAATGTTTAAGAGTTTAAATTTTCATGAATGAAATTAAGTTTTACAAATCTTTTGTTAAAGCGTAAAAGTAGAAAATAAAATAAACAAACAAACTTTTTTAAAAAAAGTAGAGGCCCAGATACAGTGAGGAATGTAGAATCTCGCATGAAAAAGCAGAAAATAATTTTTTAGTCACAAACTAAGTAGTCACACTCTGAGTTTTTTTAAATTTTTCTTGTGATTGATTGTCGGATTTAATGTGAGATTAATTACTAGGGGACGCGGTGGTCGAGTGGCAGCGCACTGGACTGTCGTACCGATGGTCACGGGTTCGAATCCGTGTGAAGGCAAGGGTTTGTTCCCGGGGCCTAGGGCGTCCCTGAGTCACCCCGCTCCGAATGGGTACCTAACACTACACGTAGTTAGGCGGCTGGGTAATGCGTGGAACCCACAAAGCCGTGGCCTGTGATTGCTGCATCACTTGCCAACAGATCATCTGTAATGGTCTGTGGACGCAACTATCTTCTGCATAGAAGGAGCGTCTGTATAGATAAGATAAGAAGACTATTAATTACTATTAATTACTATTAATTACTATTAATTACTATTAATTACTATTAATTACTATTAATTACTATTAATTACTGTCAGAGTGCATCACTATATGAATAATTACTACACCACCCACTCATTTTTATGCACAGGTGCTTTTCTGATCCCATACTTCATTGCCACGTTCATTGGCGGCATCCCCATGTTCTTTCTGGAGGTGGCTCTTGGTCAGTACATGAGTGAGGGGGGCATTGGGCCGTGGAAGATTGCTCCGCTCTTCAAAGGTGGGTACTGCAAAGATCTCAGCACAAAATTGTACAGGGTTGATGGTTGGCGCGGGGAACAACGTCTGGACAGTAATTTATGTTCCGAAACGTTTTTTAAATGGTTAAAGTTAAACAATTAATGTCCCTTCCCAATCACAGGATATAACAACTCGTGAAAATGGTTGAGGTATTTAACACACACACACACACACACACACACAAACACACACACGTATTTAATAGGTTTTTTTAAAATTACGTCATGTGTGAGCCTTGCTTTTGTTGCTTTCAAAATACTGTGCCCCCTCTCCCACCCCCAGGCATAGGGTACGCGGCTACTGTTATAGTCTTTCTGGTCATCTGCGAGTACATCATCGTCCTGACGTGGATCATCTACTACGTCTTCGCCTCTTTCACCACCACGCTGCCGTGGTCGCACTGCGACAACAGCTGGAACACGCAAAACTGCACGGTGTCCGACGGTCTGCAGCATCTTCGCCAAAACGCCTTCGCCAACATGTCCGCAACGGCGTCCTACGGAAATCACTCGAAAGACCGGATGATTGGTTACCTGGCCAACGGCCGTGATCTGATGATTTCTAATCTCACTGGACAGGTTGCCATGGCTACAGATCCGGTCACGGAGTTCTGGGAGTGAGTAGCCCGAAATTTGTGTTTCATTTAAATCATAAAAAATTTGATCATATTTTAAATAGTTTTTTTTTAATGTACGATTAAGTACATGAAGAATGTTCTGAAATATTATTTCGGAAATCTACTCAAGCAAATAATTTGTCAAAATTACTTTTCCATCAACATTTCTTTTAAGTCACTTGACAATAAATGTTAATGTTATAGGCAAAATGTATACTTTTTATTCACTCCTATTATTATTGCTTGAAATATTTGCATATGCATTTTTTTTATACCACGATTCCCTTTTTAATAAACGTTAAGCCAAATGTTATGGGACATATCAAGTGTTTAGAGAAACAACAATGAAAAGATTTTGTTGTGCTTGACCAATGTCCAGGCGAAAGGTTCTGGGCCTGTCTCCGGGAATCGATCAACCTGGCAACATTAAATGGGACCTGGCACTTTGTCTTCTGCTGGCCTGGGTCGTTGTGTACTTGTGTATTTGTAAGGGGATCAAGTCTTCTGGCAAGGTAAGGCTGATTGTAACATCATCCTTCACATGTATCTCCAGTCTTCTGGTAAGGTAAGGCTGATTGTAACATCATCCTTCACATGTATCTACAGTCTTCTGGTAAGGTAAGGCTGATTGTAACATCATCCTTCACATGTATCTCCAGTCTTCTGGTAAGGTAAGGCTTATTGTAGCCTCACCATTGGCATATATTCTAACGAAGTGGCTGCTCGTCTCGAAGTTCGAAACCGTACTTCCGGGAATGAAATGTTGTATTTTTACACTTTAAAATAGGGAATAAGTAAATAGGGAATAAGTGCAATTATTTTTATCCATTAACGTAATTAAGATTGTAGTTTTAGGGTCTGGGTTAGGTTTAGTTGTCTATTTTTTAAATCAAAACGAACTTCGAGACGACTAGTATTCATGCTGGATGTCTCGAACGCGAGACGAGCAGCATGCTGGATGACTCGAACTTCGAGACGAGCAGCATCGGCCATATTCTAATCCTTAACTTGCCCAATATACACCGGTCACCAATAGATTAATGAGTCTACAAACAATTTGTATCGTCAAGAATGTACTTTTCAACCTATCTGTGGAAGAATAAAACTTTAAAGGAGTCTACTTATGTATATATAATCTGTGAGTTAATAAGAAAATAAAAACTATGACGGGCATAACATCTCAAGGGAAAAAAGGGTATGTGACACTTTTGTAGTTTTAAAATATTGAAGCTTAAACGTTTAAAGCCATAAAGATTTTTTTAATTGGCCAAATACATTTGAATTTTTATAGGGTCAGAAACGTTATTTTTTCCATAAAACCTCATATAGAACATTCTATTTCAGACACGATCAAATGAGGATGAGGAATAAATAAATACCAGTTACTTCCCTTGAAGTATGCTTAAGAACAATTACTTTTTTTTTGCTTTGCTTTAAATTAATGTTGTTTCGTTTTCGGTATTCGTAGAATAAGGGAAATTCCTGATTGCCTCTATGCTCCAAACCTAACTTGTTATACCATAGCTTGCAGTAGAAAAAAACACACTTAAAGTAACTCAAAGTTTTTTTTATTTGTTTTAATGTAATGTTTATATCGTCGCATTACGCATTTAATAATTCATCGATTTAAGTTCACGCAAGTGTCAAGTGTCGCAGAACATATAAAAAAGTCTGGTCACCGATTCGCTTGACCGAGCTCAGCGTGACACGTAAAATGTAAACAAAAGCGCCCCGTCGCTTCGTTGGGTCGCCTCAATGCGTCAGCTCAAACTTTCACGTGGCAAAAAAACAATAACAAACCGTGAATTTGAATTACATACCTCATATAAGGATAAACTAAAAATGCATTAATTTAATTACGGTACGTTTGATCGATCTGAAATTTTGATACGATGCATTGTTAGGTCAGACGGGTCAGTGTGCCAAATTTCAGCTCGATCGAATCACGGGAAGTGGGTCATTTTGGACTTTTCTTTTTCCGCCCGCCCAGCCCATGAGATGATGAGATGATGAGATGATGAGACGGCCGCGAAGTTAATATAAGGGATTTAAAAAGAAGCTATTTGAATAATGATTAGCCCGCCAATATAGGTAGTTGACAGCAAGCAAATTGTACAAAACTATTTGAATACATTATTTGTAAGTCCCAAACTAAAGGCAGGGTTACTTACAGTGTATTAGTGTGTGTGTGTGTGTGTGTGTGTGCGTGCGTGCGTGCGTGCGTGCGTGCGTGCGTGCGTGCGTGCGTGCGTGCGTGTGTGTGTGTGTGGATGTGTGTGTGTGGATGTCTGAGTGTGTTGTTGTTGTTGTTGAAATTGACCGGTCAACAAGTCCAGTGTTGCTTGTAAAGTGCACTCATTTCGTGTGTCCTGCAGTATGTCGATATTGGCGCATTTAGGCATAACCAGACCTTGACCGCATTGTCTAAAGCCGCCTAGATCTAAGGCACTCTGCCCCTAAACATTATGTTTCTCCTATTTCTCTGTTAATTTGTAGATATAATGTAACTCGAATGTTTCTGTGGTCTACTGAGATCCATTGGCCGCAATATGGAGGTTCAGCCCGAGAGACGGAAATCTGAACTTTAATTTGTAGTCTGGGGGGGGGCCTCTGGAGGTTGTTGTTGTTGAGCCTTCTCATCCACGAGGGGGTATCCACCGATCATCGTTGATGCCTGCAATCCCTCCCAGAGCATAGGCTACCTATGACAGTCCTACCTATGACAGCCCTACCTATGACAGTCATACCTATGACAGTCCTACCTATGACAGTCCTACCTATGACAGCCCTACCTATGACAGCCCTACCTATGACAGTCCTACCTATGACAGTCCTACCTATGACAGCCCTACCTATGACAGCCCTACCTATGACAGCCCTACCTATGACAGTCCTACCTATGACAGCCCTACCTATGACAGCCCTACCTGACACCTATGACAGCCCTACCTATGACAGCCTACCTATGACAGACCTACCTATGACAGCCTTACCTATGACAGTCCTACCTATTACAGTCCTACCTATGACAGTCCTACCTATGACAGTCCTACCTATGACAGACCTACCTATGACAGTCCTACCTATGACAGTCCTACCTATGACAGTCCTACCTATGACAGCACTACCTATGACAGTCCTACCTATGACAGTCCTTCAGGTATCCCTATCCTGTACCAGCCACTCCAGTATTTTCCAGTCATGGACAATTTTCCTAATGTCTGGGGAGCCGCATGATGTTTTTGAGTTGTTGTTTTGTTTGTTTTTTTCTTATTACAAGCGCAAGATAATTTTCTAGGAGGAGAGAGTTTCAGTTTTCTAGGAGGAGAGAGTTCCAGTTTTCATTTATTTCAAAATAAGAGCTTCAAAAATAATACAATTATTAAATATTTAATTCCTTAATTTAACCTTACTTCATTAGTTTTATTTTGCCTAGTTTTGCAAGATTATGCAGTCTCGTTTTCAGTTGCCTTACCAACGGCAGTAAAAATCTCTCTTAGAAGTACCCAGATTTCATTGATGGCATAGTGTTGTTTCATTGTTTTAATGAGATCTTCCAAAATTGTGTTTTTGTTTCATAGAGATCCTTCCACATTTTCTTGTTTCCATGAGATCTCCCAACATTTTGTTTCCGCAGGTGATGTATGTGACTGCCACCAGCCCGTACATCTTCATGATCATCCTGCTAGTCAGGGGCGTAACCCTTGAAGGGGCATCCATCGGCTTGGACTATTACCTGAACCCAAATTGGGAGCGCCTCGCCGATGCACAGGTCTGTTTAAACCACTAGTCAGGTTGTATATGCAAAGCTGCTGTATAGATGGTTTTATTTAATACTTCGATAAAAAAGAAATTACAATTTATAAACGGTCAAAAATAATATACTTACCGTAAATCTTCTCACCCTGGAAAAGCTAATTCTCTGTTTAAATGTAAACAATATTAAACAATATAATTTTCAATTGTCACGCAAGTAGTGTCTGTCAGTCAGTCCTGACGCTATTAATTTTAGAAAGCAGGGAAAACCAAATTACTGCACCAAAGCATCAAAAGGTGTGCAAATTAAATATGCGCTGTAAAACAAAATTATATGACGTCATTGTTTTCACTCATATTTTAATTTTGGAAAATGGAACATTGTAAAAAAAAGAATTAGATGGTGGTTAATAATAAAATCAAAAAATAAACGGGGCGCCCTAGGCGCCCTGCAACCCCTATTATATAATACTTTGTGTACATTTCAGAAAGTTTAATATTTCGTATTTATCAAACAAGGACAAGTTAGTTGGGCTTTTGAAAAAGGTCGGCGCCATATGCTCCCTAAAAAAGTGCATTTTTTATAAAATAAATAGATTTCAGCTGAAAACTTCCGTCATTTTTGACGGGTGTACGCTAGTAAATATAAAAAAGATAAATAAATATGTCAATTCAAATCACTCCTCCAATGTGGTATAAGCCACATATACCCGGTGCGTAAAAAACTCGATGTCCTTCAGACAATAAACTTTACTCAATGTTACTTGTAACCACAATCCATCTTTTGAAAGGTGTGGGTTGACGCTGGCACACAGATTTTCTTCTCCTACGCCATCTCGATGGGCTCACTGACAGCCCTGGGGAGCTATAACAAGTTTCACCACAACTGCTTCAGGTATGCTTCACATACACACCGCCATCAAGTCATCACACATACACACCGCCATCAAGTCATCACACATACACACCGCCATCCAGTCATCACACATACACACCGCCATCCAGTCATCACACATACACACCGCCATCCAGTCATCACACATACACACCGCCATCAAGTCATCACACATACACACCGCCATCCAGTCATCACACATACACACCGCCATCCAGTCATCACACATACACACCGCCATCCAGTCATCACACATACACACCGCCATCAAGTCATCACACATACACACCGCCATCAAGTCATCACACATACACACCGCCATCCAGTCATCACACATACACACCGCCATCCAGTCATCACACATACACACCGCCATCCAGTCATCACACATACACACCGCCATCAGTCATCACACATACACACCGCCATCCAGTCATCACACATACACACCGCCATCCAGTCATCACACATCACACATCACACACACCGCCATCCAGTCATCACACATACACACCGCCATCAAGTCATCACACATACACACCGCCATCAAGTCATCACACATACACACCGCCATCCAGTCATCACACATACACACCGCCATCCAGTCATCACACATACACACCGCCATCAAGTCATCACACATACACACCGCCATCCAGTCATCACACATACACACCGCCATCCAGTCATCACACATACACACCGCCATCCAGTCATCACACATACACACCGCCATCAAGTCATCACACATACACACCGCCATCAAGTCATCACACATACACACCGCCATCCAGTCATCACACATACACACCGCCATCCAGTCATCACACATACACACCGCCATCCAGTCATCACACATACACACCGCCATCCAGTCATCACACATACACACCGCCATCAAGTCATCACACATACACACCGCCATCCAGTCATCACACATACACACCGCCATCCAGTCATCACACATACACACCGCCATCCAGTCATCACACATACACACCGCCATCAAGTCATCACACATACACACCGCCATCCAGTCATCACACATACACACCGCCATCCAGTCATCACACATACACACCGCCATCCAGTCATCACACATACACACCGCCATCAAGTCATCACACATACACACCGCCATCCAGTCATCACACATACACACCGCCATCCAGTCATCACACATACACACCGCCATCCAGTCATCACACATACACACCGCCATCAAGTCATCACACATACACACCGCCATCCAGTCATCACACATACACACCGCCATCCAGTCATCACACATACACACCGCCATCAAGTCATCACACATACACACCGCCATCAGTCATCACACATACACACCGCCATCCAGTCATCACACATACACACCGCAATCCATTCATCACAAATACTTCTCTTTACCATTATTAACATTAATGAGCTATAAACATCAAGTCCTCCAAATACTTCTGGTGCAGCATTAGATCAACACAATTATTTCTGGTACTAGAGCCATCTTTTAAACTGATTCTTGTACAAATTTCGAAACTGCTTCAGATACTAAGATACTAATTTAAATTATCGCAATTTAAGCAATTAACATTTTTTGTAACTGACTTTGGTACCAGAATTTAATCATTTCAACTAATTTAGGTATTAAATTCATTCATTTTGAATGAAAACCATTTTCTTAACATTATAACAATTTAAAATGATCTTGAGAAATCAATGAGCCTAGGGGAAAAAATCGTTTTGAAAATATTTTAAGATTTCAATAATTTAACTGTAAGAATATATTCTGGTAACTTTTGTATCCTTAGAGACAGTCTTGTTTTTGCCCTAGTCAACACATTTACCAGTATTCTGGCTGGTTTCGTCATCTTCTCTGTTCTCGGCTTCATGGCGTTTCGGCAGAACGTCTCTGTAGAAGATGTAGCAGAGTCAGGTAAATATGAAGTTCAAGATTGTCAAACAGCTTCTATAAAATAAAGGTGAAGCTCCTCAGCCATCGTCATCAAAATCGTCCCTACCCACAATCGCTAAGTGGTTTTTGTTTTGTTTTCACCTTCTATTTTTTAGCCGAGTTGGAAAAAATGATTTCACGCTTTTAGCTTCCTTCATAAATGTTTTATCTTGGTGTTTTTCTTTAATATTTGAAATAAAAAGAGATGTGTAAAAACACAGCTATTTATGTGAAACAGGGAAATGAAGCGGTTGGAAATACGCTTAAAATAGTCTTGAATTTATATTAGAGATCTAAATTTTGATAGTGTGTTGGTTTTCCTGGATTGATCAGACAAATAATGCAATGAATTTTTATGACGATTGATTTTTTTGGGGGGAGGGGAGGGCTGGGCAGATCTGAAGTGTATATATCGAATAGAGCGTGTTTACAGAAATGACCTCAAGTTCTGACATTGGCTCAACATAAAATTATACAACGAAAAATATAAATAAAATTTGCATCTTTTTTTCATAAATTTTGCTTTATTTCTATTTTTTATATCCTGAAGATGTTTTTAATTTTCAATGAAAAGAACCCGTAAAAAAAAGTTTTTGACTAATTTCCTTTATGTACGAGACATAACTAAAAGAATGTTCATTATACCACGCAGCACAAGACAATCCAAAAATTAAAAAATTTAGTTATGTCTCGTAAAACGTGTTTAATATTATGCGCACCGATCGGGAATATTTTTATTAAAAGTATTGTCAATATAATACGCACCAAATCGCGCAACAGGAAAGTATTACAAAGGTCGCTCAATATAATACGCACCGAGACACTCTAGCTCAAAAATAAACATAATACATAGCGATAAATAAAAATAATCTTAAAATTCAATAATTTCATGACAGTACATGCGATCGATCTGAAATTCTGATACATCGCTTTTATCATCGGCAGGAAACTACCTGCAAAATTTCAGCCCGCCAGCTTACGACGAAGTGGGTTAAAATCGATCCAAACAAACAAGCAAGCAACCAGACATCACGCGTTAATATTAAGGATTTAAACATTAGTTTCAACCCTTGAAAAAAATGCCTTTTATTAACTTGCGTGCGGCAAACATGAGTTAATTAAGATATTTATAATTTAGAGAGAAAGGTTGGAGTGGAGCAATTTATTAGTTACGGGTTGTAAAACCCAGGTGACAGATGGGAAGAGAAGGAATAAGAATTGAAGGTCAAAAAACTTAAACATACTGAATGTCCATAACCCATACCTGCTTAGAGTTCCAATATAGTTATTATTTACGAACAGAGTACAATCTCGTACGTTGTCGCTGAAAATCAGCAAGTCATTTAGAACAGTGCTTCTCAAACTTTTTAGTGTGGCGGACCGGAAGGAATTTTCCCATTGCACCAGGGACCGGTCAACTATTTGCCTGTACTGACGTGGTAGCGAAATGTCCTTTCTTGGTAACTTCTGCGGACCGGCATCGTATGGCCCACGGATATTCACCGGTCCGCGGACCACCACTTTGAGAAGCACTGATTTAGAAGGCTTAAGTATAAGTTAATATGTTGCTGGCCTCAACACTAGGCAACAGGGAAAGTGTTGAATTACTATAGAGGGAACTTGACACAACGCTGATTGTTTGAGGTGGTTCACTATGGGGGGTCGATAGAGAAATGTGTGTTGGCTGGAAATATTTACTCTTTATCAAAACATTCCATCAAATTCATTGATATTGGTTTTAAACTCTTGTTTCTACGTTTACTTTGTTTCAGGTCCCGGCCTGGCCTTTATTGTCTATCCCGAGGCCGTGGCCCAACTACCCGTAGCCCCCCTGTGGTCAGCCTTGTTCTTTATCATGTTGATACTTCTAGGACTGGACAGTCAGGTTGGTAAAGTTGTATTCTATGTTACATGCTTTTATTTGTATGTTGTATTCGTCAAATCTTGTAAGGTAAAATTAAACCACTTTTGATGTTTCTAGAGATCTCAAAATTTTACCACAGATAGATCTTGAATGACAATGCATTGTCTCAAAATTTCAGATCGATCGAATGTACGTAATTAAATTAATACATTTTTAGTTTAGCTCTATGTAGCATCTGTTTCCGTCTGCTATTGTTTACATCCACGTGCGTTCCACCGGAGTTCACCCCAGCTAACGATGACCAAATTCCCCGTGTTTAACAGCTCAGTAATACGAAACAACTAATTCTAAATTGACATGATAATACAAGAGGAGCAACAGGAGTTTTGATTATTCAAACATTCCCTTTATCAATTATGCCCCTTCTCACACCCACATTTTGTTAAAAATAAAATACTCTTAAAAAAGCATGTTTTTAAAAATCTTTTTTTTTAAAATATATTTTTTTACTTTAATTTATTATGTTTGGTGATATGTGTGGGGCGCTCTAGTGCAAGCCGAAATGTAGATGAGCACGTATGTAGCTACGAATATTTGAATATACTGTAGAAAAATTTAAATCATGTTTATCTTTATATTTTTGAATATTTTTTAAAATTAAACTTCTTTTTTCCCCTTTAAATGCCATGCACAATTAGAGTGCGAAAACACTTTCAAATAAAATACAAGATACCAGAGGCGTCACTAGGGTTGGTGTAACCCAGTGCGGTAGGTCATGGGGTCACCCCCTCAAAACCTACCCCATAGACCTCCTCCGAGTTTGCCAGTACCAAATAAAGAGGCATACACAATTTACCCTTTAGTGTCATCCCTTGTGATTGTGTCAACCGGTGAGGTCCGCATCGCCCCCCCCCCAGTGACGCCTCTGCAAGATACACAAACGACTTAAGTGATTTCAATATAGATTCCTTAACGCATTTTTTTTTCTTTTCTACTTTTTTGTTCGTCTTTGAGCTATTGACAATTTAGTTTTTTCAAACAACGAGTTCCATAAAATTAAAATATCGTTTTTACGCTCCTTTTTACCTGGACATAATTCTTAATTTGATTGCTCATCTTCTAACAGTTTATCGGAGTCGAAGCTTTCATCACGGCGTGCGTAGACTTGTATCCCAATATCTTACGTCGAGGCTACAGGAAAGAGGTCTTCACAGGGGTAGTGTGCATCATTTGTTACATCATCGGACTGACCATGGTGACAGAGGTAAGTGGCCATCTGGCTTCACTGTTTGCTACATCATCGGACTGCCCATGGTGACAGAGGTAAGTGGCCATCTGGCTTCACTGTTTTTACATCATCGGACTGTCCCATGGTGACAGAGGTAAGTGGCCATCTGGCTTCACTGTTTGTTACATCATCGGACTGCCCATGGTGACAGAGGTAAGTGGCCATCTGGCTTCACTGTTTGTTACATCATCGGACTGCCCATGGTGACAGAGGTAAGTGACCATCTGGCTTCACTGTTTGTTACATCATCGGACTGCCCATGGTGACAGAGGTAAGTGACCATCTGGCTTCACTGTTTCTTAAGTCTAATTTAGGTTTTACGAGTATTCGGAGTTTGGATTTGGATGCAATGTGTGTGCTTGTGTGTGTGTGCTTGTGTGTGTTGTGTGTGTGTGGGGGGGGGTCAATAAATGTCGTAAATATTTCGTAGAATTCATACGCGGGAAAATTATGTACCTAGAATTAAGTAAAAATAAATGTTTTATAAAGTTTTTTTTTAATTTTAAGAAGAAACATTATTCATTTACTTTTATGTTTGTAAATATTTTCGTTAAAATAATGTTGCTTCATAAATATTTCACGCTTCACTTCAATAACAACTTAATTTATTTAATTAACATTTACCCCCCCCCCTCAAATAACATTTTTGTAATCCGTTCTCCAGAATGACATGCATATGTAGAAACTATTCTGTTCACTTCTCCAGGGCGGCATGTACGTGTTCCTATTGTTTGACTACTACACGGCCAGCCGGATCATAATGCTGCTTGCAGTTGTTGAATGTGTTGTGGTGGCTTATGTTTACGGTAAGTTGGAATGCATTGTTTCAAGCGGGGAGACAGACGAAATCAGCGAAGTCCTGGGCGCCTAGGTGTTTTGAGTGTTTCTGTTCAGACGGGCGTATTGCTCATTTTAAAAATGAGTAGAGGGTAAAGGGGCGAATTCTCTAAAAACGTAAACAGTCGCGTCTGATATGTTGTCTAGTCTCATCATTAGAGTCACGTTTAAGTATAAATTTAAGTAAATGCCATGATATACCAAAAAAAAAGCCTAAATCAGGGTTCTCCAAACTACGGCCCGCGGGCCAGATGCGGCCCGCGAGACCCTCTCATCCGGCCCCCGGAGACCTTTTAATCCCCCCCCCCAAAAGATACTATTTTTACTTTTAGTTTACCACAAAACTGTGTGTAGTAGGCCCCCAAACTGCTGTTTGGCAGTTAATGCGGCCCTCCGGCAGAAAAGTTATGAGACCCCTGGCCTAAATAATAGGCTTTAAGACCCCTTAAACGATGCAAGAAATTATAATTTGGATATATTTGTTATTGACAACACATGAGTTCTAATAAAACACTAAATCATAATATGCATTTTATTGTGCCACATTTCTATGCAATGAATGTTTAACTTTCAACAGAGCTCTTTCAATACCAAACTCACGTGTATTAATTTAGATCTGATTGCCGGTATTGTTTGCTACGTTTACCATAGGGAAAAAACTAAGAAATGTCTAACCTTGATTTATTTATTTTTTATAATTATTTTTTTTTGGGGGGGGGCAGTGTTTTGTGGGGGAGGGGGTATGTGGGGGCAGGGTATAAGGGGAAGGGGTACGATGGATGGAAACATAACTCCAGCGACGTTACCAAAAGAAAATATGTCGAAAATGTTACTTAATTTTTACGTGAAAAAGCTATACATGTCACAATAGAAATTAATTTCATTGAATTTTTCTGGAAAGTAATTCCAATGTGTTTTAATAGTCAATATTTTTTTTTATCCCATGAGAATGCTTGATTTTCAAACAACTCTAATAACTGAAAACGTGATTTTAATCAAACTGAATGGACTTCATTGTCTTCTCTGCAGGCATCAACCGTTTTACCGACAACCTCGTCATCATGTTTGGTTTCACCAACAAGCCTCTCGTCCTGCTGTTTCGATGGACTCTCAGATTATTTTGGTGCTATTTGAGTCCGCTGTTTACTTTGGTACGTACGGTAATAGTTTCTTGAGATTATCTGTTCTTAGATTCAACCCCAATGAGCACACTGTTCAAGCATGGATACTGTTTACTGTTACCGTAGTAATGGTCAAAATCTTTTTTTTCGGTTTGTTTGTGTTTGGTTTTTTTTTCTTTCAAATTTGCTATTTTTCTGGTGTATTGTCTTGATTATTCTATCACTGTGTTTCAACCTCCTCAAATAGTAACGCTGTCATAAATCAAATGGTAAATCAAAGAAATGTTAAACGGCTTATCAATAGACGGTGGCAAGACATCGTGTGTTTCATTACAGTTACTAACACTTGGGTGTTTGAGCTTAGAGAAAAATTCCTATAGAAATTTCATACATTTGTAGGAACTGATTTTTTTTTATAAATAATTCAACATCTTCGATCAGTTGATATTTGAAAGCTTAAATTATGACCTAGTGTGAAACTAAATAAATGTTATATGGTTATTTAAAGGTGTTCAAAAATATTTTCTAGTGTCCGTGTCAAGTATTTCTGTTTCTTTACAGCTTCTAAGATTTAACTTATAAGACTGTTTTTTTTTAAATTTAATTTTATAATTCTTGTCAAAATCCGTTAAGTGGGCAAAAATTGAAATTTAGATTATTAAAAATTCCAGATAGTCTCTATGCGCGCCATTTCTGCAGGAATTATCAACTGAAACGGACGGCCTTTTTTTATGAACTAGTGTATAACTATATAAATTCCAATCATCAATCAACAGGCCGTCTTCATCTTGGGCTGTGTTAGCTACTCGGAGTTGTCATACAAGAGAAAGTTCGCCGTCTACGAATACCCACCTTGGGCTATAGGCGTCGGTTGGCTGCTGGCTCTGATCAGTGTGGCGCTCATCCCCATCTTCATGGTGCAAGGAATGTTGACAGCTCAAGGGACATTCATGGAGGTGAGCAATACGGAGCGAATTAGCACCGAGCGCAATTATTAAATGTTTTCATTTATCACGATCACAAAGGCGAATTGTTCAAAAAGGTCTCCGGATTGCAGCATTGCTTGGGATCTTCGCTTTTTTAAAAATTAGTGAAAAACTTGCCCTAAAAGCGTGAATGGCTATTTCGTTAACTTGTTTGGACCCAATCGAAGATTTTTTTTCCCTGTATACTTTTGTTCTTTCTTATATAACATAGTTTCCAGATTGTGTACTTTTTCCTCGGATTATTTTATGTTGTCACATTATGTTATTGCTTTAATTTATGCAATAACCCCACTGATAGTTTTTATCTCTTCGAAACCTCTGAGATTATTTTGACAAGATTTGGAGAGAATATGTAGGAGAGGTTTTTTATATTGATTAAAGATTTTACTCAGATAAAAAAATGTCTCTAAAACCATATCCCGAATCTCTGGAACCTATCTTGAATAACGTTTAACGCCCTGTATTGCAGCGCATGAAACTGCTGACCACTCCGCACCTGAAAAAACATCAGTTGAGGCCGAACGAAGACCTTTCGAAAGTCGTCCTCTGTGATGACCAGGACTACTTCAATCAACTGAAACACGAGACGAAGAAACAGAAGAAGACGTCTGACCACTACTCCATGTCCATGAGTCTGCTCGACACCAATCACACAGATACGACTTTGATTGACGTCTGACCACTACTCCATGTCCATAGTCTGCTCGACACCAATCACACAGATACGACTTTGATTGACGTCTGACACTACTCAGTCATGGGTCTGCTCGACACCAATCACACAGATACGACTTTGATTGACGTCTGACCACTACTCCATGTCCATGAGTCTGCTCGACACCAATCACACAGATACGACTTTGATTGACGTCTGACCACTACTCCATGTCCATGGGTCTGCTCGACACCAATCACACAGATACGACTTTGATTGACGTCTGACCACTACTCCATGTCCATGGGTCTGCTCGACACCAATCACACAGATACGACTTTGATTGACGTCTGACCACTACTCCATGTCCATGAGTCTGCTCGACACCAATCACACAGATACGACTTTGATTGACGTCTGACCACTACTCCATGTCCATGAGTCTGCTCGACACCAAGCACACAGATACGACTTTGATTGACGTCTGACCACTACTCCATGTCCATGAGTCTGCTCGACACCAAGCACACAGATACGACTTTGATTGACGTCTGACCACTACTCCATGTCCATGAGTCTGCTCGACACCAAGCACACAGATACGACTTTGATTGACGTCTGACCACTACTCCATGTCCATGAGTCTGCTCAACACCAATCACACAGATACGACTTTGATTGACGTCTGACCACTACTCCATGTCCATGAGTCTGCTCGACACCAATCACACAGATACGACTTTGATTGACGTCTGACCACTACTCCATGTCCATGAGTCTGCTCGACACCAATCACACAGATACGACTTTGATTGACGTCTGACCACTACTCCATGTCCATGAGTCTGCTCGACACCAAGCACACAGATACGACTTTGATTGACGTCTGACCACTACTCCATGTCCATGAGTCTGCTCGACACCAAGCACACAGATACGACTTTGATTGACGTCTGACCACTACTCCATGTCCATGAGTCTGCTCGACACCAAGCACACAGATACGACCTTGATTGACGTCTGACCACTACTCCATGTCCATGAGTCTGCTCGACACCAAGCACACAGATACGACTTTGATTGACGTCTGACCACTACTCCATGTCCATGGGTCTGCTCGACACCAATCACACAGATACGACTTTGATTGACGTCTGACCACTACTCCATGTCCATGAGTCTGCTCGACACCAATCACACAGATACGACTTTGATTGACGTCTGACCACTACTCCATGTCCATGAGTCTGCTCGACACCAATCACACAGATACGAATTTGATTGACGTCTGACCACTACTCCATGTCCATGAGTCTGCTCGACACCAAGCACACAGATACGACTTTGATTGACGTCTGACCACTACTCCATGTCCATGAGTCTGCTCGACACCAAGCACACAGATACGACTTTGATTGACGTCTGACCACTACTCGATGTCCATGAGTCTGCTCGACACCAATCACACAGATACGACTTTGATTGACGTCTGACCACTACTCCATGTCCATGAGTCTGCTCGACACCAATCACACAGATACGACTTTGATTGACGTCTGACCACTACTCCATGTCCATGAGTCTGCTCGACACCAATCACACAGATACGACTTTGATTGACGTCTGACCACTACTCCATGTCCATGAGTCTGCTCGACACCAATCACACAGATACGACTCTGATTGACGTCTGAGAACTACAGCAACGAGAGCTGCTTTCATCTTTCTTGTGTGACATTAATGTCTATGTAATGACTCATATCTTTGATGGAATATGTGCCATGAATGATTTTGACAATAAAGAGACGGACAACTTTAATTGTGATCTATTGTTGCATTTTTTCTGTTTCTTTTCTTTTTTTCTTTTTTTCGCAATTCTTGTAAAAGACCAACTGGCCTGTAGGACACTTACTTTTGCGCACAAATTAGGCCCAAATGAAAATGTTAATATGTGGAAAGAAAATCTTTCTTTAGAGAAATAAATTAAACTTTCATCAAAAAAGGATTTTACTTGTTTGTCTGCCATTGGACCTATAAACTTCAGGTCAATAAAATCTCAAACTATTCAAATCCTGTCTGTTAAAAGAAAATCTTGAGATGCAATTTCTCATCCGGCGCAGTTCCTATCATTCTCATTTGTATTATCCTGAGGAGGTCAGTACTGGTCGTATTATCCTTTAAGATGACCAAGGAAGAGTCAACAATTTTTATAATACATTTACCGGTACATGCTTTTTAACGGACCCCCTCCCCATTTTTTATATGACGCAAAATGGACCCCCTCCTCCTTAGTAAGAGATTAGGTTCTACACGCATTAGCCCTCAATGATCAATGGTACAGAGAAATTATCGCAGGCTAAACATATATAGCATAGATCTATATTAGAGAATATGAGGGAGAAACATTATGGGAAAGATGGAGAATGTCTGTGAGAGAGAGGGGGAGAGAGGGGGGAGAGGGGGAGGGGAAAGAGAGGGAGGGAGAGAGAGAAAGGGAGAGAGGGAGAAACTGTTAATAGACTTAAAGTAACAGATACATTTTTCTGAAATGTTTTAAAATAAAGACGTCCAAAAAAAGTGAAAGCCACTTGTTTAACCACAATTGCATGGTATAGCTGTTTATTTTGATTTTGTAAATGTACTTTTGCTCACGTTAGCAATGTCGTAAAATAACAATGTAAATTCAGCATTGGTTGTAAACATTTTAAACGTATAATTTAAAAAATCGATGAATAATACATTTATATAATAAAACAAATTTTGTAACGAAAAGGCAATGAACTCTGCGATTTATAATTTTAAATTTTGAAGAGGTATACTTTTAAAGTGATTAAAATATATATTTTATATTTAGACAACAATAAATAATATAATAGCCCAAGTCACTGGCTCATTTCATAACGTTGTGACGTCATCGTTTGAGCTTATATTTTAATACAAGGTGTGCATCAGGAGGTGTGAAAAATAGTTATAAATTAATGATTCTAGCTGTAAAAAATATATTATATGACGTCATTGTTTAAGCTTATATTTTAATTTTGGAAAAGGGAACGATGTAAAAAGAGGATTTGAGGATTTATAATAAAATACTTTGTGTACATTTCATGAAGTTTAATATCTCGCATTTATCAAATAAACATAAGTTATTAGGAGCCCTACAACCCCTAGTATATAAATATAGTGTTTTAGGTTAAAACAAATCTTTTTTTTTAACACAAAAAAAACAACAAAAAAACATAAGAAACATTTTCTGGAGAACAGTAAGATCATCACTAGACTCTTATTTGTGAAGTCCAACATGATGGTGATATGGCCTCAATTAAGGTATGCGGTAGACCTGCCAGCTGAATTTTTTATTTTTATTTCGGCTAGCTGACATGATTTTTTGGCTGATATCCGGATTAGCCGGATTTCTTCGAAAATTGACATTTGCGGCTGATTTTCGGCTGATTACGAAATATTCGGCTGAAACCTGGACAATAGTGAAGCAATAAAACTTCAGCAATAAAACACTTTTACAATACTTCAGAAAAAGTTTTATTATTTTAACAATAGAAAAAAAAAGTGTTATATGCTGTCCTACTAAAACAGTGCATGAATGCATTCCACTCATTCAGTTTCTGTCACTCAATACCTGATAGGCACTTAGAATATCAGTTTATAATTGTCATGAATAAAACAAACGCGATGTAGTTTATCAGCTTTTAGGCTTGATCGTTTGCTGTTGATTATCAAACCAGCAACTGAAAACATGCACTCCATCGGTACAGATGATGCTGATGATGATAGGTCACTAAAAGTATTTAAATAGCCTAGTATTTTAATACTGTATGTATTTAAACATATTATACTAAAAAAATGAGTGGTCTATTGAGAGTAAAATAAAACGAAAACTATTTCAATGCCAATAAATGAACATAGAATAACTTATCAGTACAATCGTAAGATGACTGCTCAGTTCTCAGCTCATTCATCAGCTCCATTCGCAACCGCTTACATCGGCTTTCTTCGGAAACATCTTCACTGACCAGCTGTGAATGCGATACATCAGCTTCAGATATGATGAGTCCACGGGCCACTGCTGACTGTATGGCATTCTCCAGAATTGTGCTTGCTTCTGACCGTGGAATCAATGATTTGGAATCTGGATCAAGCAGCTGATGCAACTTGATGTGATCATTGACAGGAAATCGATGGTCAAGTTGCTTGAGATCTGACAGCTTGATCATTCGTATCCTGTCATCATCGGCATTTGATGCAGTGCCGATCTTTCTAATGTGCATTTTCACCAGTGGAATAGTTGCATGGGCGTAGGGAAGGGGGGGGCAAGGGGGGCATTTGCCCCCCCCCTACATTTGAGAAAAAAAAATTCATAAAAATGTCATAAAGTTGTTACAATAAAACTGAACTAAATTTCCTGAAAGTTTATTACATGGAAGACAGTTTACATTTATCAAACATAAAAAAGAATTATATCTGCAAGTATAACTGATTACATTACTGATTGTTCTAAATATTCCAGTTGTTTAACAATTTCTGTAACATTTTCAGCAAAAATCCGCAAGCTTTTATATTTATGTGTCCATCTAGTTTCACATAGCAAAGGAACATTTAGAATAAGTTTTCTTTGCTGATTACTTTCTATCGAAAAAACACTATAATTGACTTAATTGTTTCTATTGTGTTTCGTACAACATTCACATTACTTAAATCGTTCACAACAAGATTTAGCTTATGTGAACTGCAATGTAAAAATGCTGCTTTGGGTATTTTTTTCGAATTATTGCTTGGACTCCTCCTTCTTTACCTGCCATTGTAGAACATTCGTAGTATCCTTGACCAACAAGCATTGTCATATTTAATCAAAATTCTAATGAATTAGTAATGATGGTGTTGGCTAAACCTTCAGCTGTTCTATTGACAATTGTAATATATCCCAGGAATTCTTCTGTGACCATCATTTTCCCATTTTGTTCTTAATTTTACAAATCTAACACCAAGTGACATCTGCTCAATGCCTCCCAAAATGTCATTTGTCTCGTCGGCAAGTATAGAAAATGCAACTGAATTATTTGCTTCACGAACAATGTCTTCATGCAAGAGAGACCCACAAATTTCGATTTTAGTGTTTTGCGTAGTTGCCGAGATACACTCAGCGGTTACCCGTCAAACGACCCCAGATAAAATGGCCCCGACATAACGGCCCCGGTCAAAACGGCCCCAGACAAATTGTTAACATTTTTTTACAAAAAAATTAATTTTGTTTGCATTTTAAGCTTTCGTCAATTTTTTCACCCTTAAAAAAGTGGTAAAATTGTAAAATTATTTCTTGTGACGTTATTATATTGTTTCTTGTCAACAAACAACCGTTATTGGTACCATTTCGCGTAAAGGCTATTAAATTCCCTTTTGTGGTGTTATTATTATTGTTTATTGTTAGCAAAGCCTGACACTGAATAGGTGGGTAAAAATACAAATATATTTGATTGTAAATTTTACTATTTGTCCATCTATTAGTCCAGGGCCATTTTGTCTGGGCCCTTATGTCGGAGCCCAATTGTCGGGGCCGTTTTGTCCGGGGCGTTTTGTCGATGAACCATACTCAGCACTACAAGAACCAATTAACAAAAGATTACCAAGAACTTCATCTCCAGATTCAACACGAAACTCTAACAGTTCATACAAATTACCAGAATTTGATTCTGTTTCACGAAGTGCTAAAACATGCATGCAGAAAAATAGGATTGTAGAAATGATGGGACCCAGTTGGTTACGATTTTCTTGAATTTGTCTTCTAAATGATAAGTCCAACTGCTCATCTATAGAAACTGCTTTGGCTTTCCAATAAAGCAAATAAAATTGCTTGCATCTTCATGAGAGCCTTTGTGCCATAATGTGCTTTGCAGGCTGCTACGTGCATCTTCGTTGAAATCTTTATATTTTGTACATGGTTTGATGACAAATACCCACTGGACTCATAGAATTACTTTTTGCAGAAACAACACGCAATATTTGCAAAAGGCACCTATTAACATTTGCGAGTATACAAGCCACGGTGAATAGTCTGATAACCATGCATATCTAAAAACTCTGTTTCCCTAACTGTCAGCTCTAAAATCATAATTTTTTATCAAGGGTCCAACAATCACGAATCAGCTGCAATTTCAACTTATTTGAAAGGTCGTATGTCCAATATCCAATTAAGAAAATGAATAAGTGTCAGCGACAATCAAATTAGGAACAGTTGTTTCAGTTGTGTCTGGCTGTTGAGCGTGTACTGTAGTCCTCAATGCCAATGATAAGTCAGATGCTGCAGACGCCCCAAAATCTTCTAATAACGGCATTTCGGAATCCCGCGATAGGTCTACTTTTCGACTTTTTTTTTAGCCTGTAAAAATATTTCTGATATCCATCCTTGGTAATCCTGCAGTTTGTACACGTATATTATTTCACAGCAAAATTCAATTTTCTCGTGAGAACTTAAGTTTTAATTTATTAAATGCATTAATAAATGTTGTATTTTAGCAATTACAGCACTAATTTGTAAGTCTTATTAATTTCTAAGGCTTTTTTCGACCCTTATTTTATACTGAACTTGAATTTAATTGAAAATTGTACCTGATGGCATTGTCAGTTAAAATAAAAAAGTGGGTTTTTTTTTGCCCCCCCCCCTGGAAAAATTCCTAGCGACGCCCATGAATAGTTGATAAATGTTGGCTTTGAACAGCTGAAGAGATCAGTTACGTCTTGGAATGGTTTCAGAAATGTAACGAGTTCACTTAAGAAGTCAATTTCATCTTCATGGAGACAAATATCATGGAAAGCAAAAACATTACGTTACGGCGGCTCGTTTATTTTTCGGCGGTTTTATGGCGGACGAAAATTCGGCGGCGTATTCGTCGCGCGACGTCGGCTAAGGGGTCTATATGGGGGTGGGGGGGTGCAACACCGGCCTTTAGAAAAATATATTTTAGACTAACGTAAAATAATGTTTTCTTAATCGAAATTTAAATTTGAATAAAAGAATTGTATCATTTATTTTAATTTCAAAGAAGGCAAAAAATAAATGATCTTTCTCCTAATAAGTTCCACTTTCCAACGATTCCGAGTCTACTTTTTAACACGCCTTCTGACGTAAGTTGTGTATGTGAAAATTTAAAAATGTACTGAAAATCTTTCTCCCTACAATGACAATAGTTAGTATTCCCTGTAGAAATTACAACTTCGATCTTTATTTTTTACCAACGTTTAAAAAAATTAATTATTTGTATTTTAGTTTTTGATGTTTTTAGTATTGACAGTAATGTTTATTTTAAATCAAATTTTAATTGATCAATTATGTAATTAGCAGAGAAGTTAATGGATTTTTGCATTCTGAGTCATTGAAAATAATTCTACTCCCATGGTAATCATGAGACGCGACACGTAACTAGCCGTGTCGACCATGAGAATATAACTAATTGATTTTTAATTCTTAATATAACTAATTAATTTGTATTTATTGAGAAATGTTAACCACAATCTGACTAAATTGTTAGCTTTACTTCATGTACTATTTGGATAGTCAACTAAAACTCTCTCATATATATTTTTTTTAAATTTATTTATTTATTTAATGAATTAAAGTTGGTCCCTTTGAATTTAAACTTCGTGAACTTTACAACGCGCAACATCAACAAATAACAACTACTGGATTATTAGAAAGTATTCACATTCAATCTGAAAGATACAAAAGAAAAACAATTTTCCACACGGATTATGTCACAACACTGTCATCCAAGTAAACCTTGCAAGAATGCTGAGCCCGTCTCACACCACAAACATGCATATAGCTCTCAGCACCCAGAGAGATGGCAGGACCAGGGCCATCTTAACGCATATGCCCATAGAGCATTTGCCCGGGGTGCCCACGAGCATAGGGGCCCCTTGGGAATATGTCTATTTATATATATTATGTATATTTATTTTTTATACCTGTGGGGGGCTAACTCTTTCTTTGCCCAGGGGCCCAACACTATTTCTTTGCCCGGGGGCCCAAAATGGTGTAAAGACGGCTCTGGGCGGGGCCCCAGAAATTGATTGTCTGACATAGTCCGCATCTTTACCATTTTAATCTAGTTTCACCTTCGCTACTGGCGTGACCTATATCGTGTGAGTGTGCAACGACAGTGCTGACGAAACTATGGTCCGCGTACCACAGTCGGCACGCAGAGCTTCACTAGCTGGCACACGACTAAAATACATGTATTACTTCGTTAGTCAAATCAGTTAAGGGCCGTCCATAAATGACGTCACGCAACTAGGGGGAGGGGTGTCCACACATTTGTGACGATGTGTGACGAGGGGGAGGGGGGTGTTTGAGAAATGTGACGTCACATCAAAAATTGCAACTTTAAATAAAAGTTCCACTTAAATAGTTGATTTCCCACAATTTATTTTATGACGTTTTACATAGCCTCACGCGTGTTCCGATATTAGAGTGCAACCTTACACTAAATACATACTTAAATGAAAAAAATGTATTCGACGCATGCTCTTTTTCAAATAGAAAATACAGCTTTTAGGGGGGGTGGGGGTCAAAGCTTTGTTACGTTTAAGTTTTCGTGAGGACGCGTGACGAGGGGGAAGGAGGAATGAAAAACGACTCCCTAAGCCAACTCCACATTTTTAGGTTTCATTGGAGTGTTGGCACTTTGCTATAAATAAGTGAGGTTGGTTGAATTTTGGGAACACGGCCCCAAAAAGATTAGCCACCACTGAAATGGCGAGCTCGGTTATGGGGGAAGGGGTGGTTTCAAAATGGAGAGATAAATGAAGTTCACATACTTCTTATACTATAACTAACTATTCCTTTTATTTATTTATTTTTTTCATATTTTTTTTTAACTTAAGATATAATTAGAATAACATTTTAAAAATAATAAAAGATGTCACAAAACTAGAAATATATTATATATTTTTATATATGATTGTTATGAATATATATTTTAATGTATATAATGTATGCTTATATTGAATGTAAATATTTCACCTTTCTTTCGATTCAGAGCTCTAAATTCGAAACTGGAATGATGAATTTTTTTGCAGCGTCCCTCTTTTTGATTTATTTTTTCCCTACATCATCAACGTTCTCATCAAATGCTTACGGTTCAAAAATGTTGGGAAAATTTTTAGAGGCCATAAACGAAACGTCACTCGCATGTCACGTGACATTACATCACTGCCAAGGTCAATTTCCTGAAGCCGCCCGCCGGTACCAGAACAGAGACCTATGCGGCTATATGAAGTCCACCCGTCATGGCGTCACTTTCCACGACTGCATGGTCAGTGCAGGCTTCTGCACGATGAACGAGTTCAACAACCTCACCAACATCGCCTGCCACGAAACAAACTCCATCCTGCTGGAGGTTTCGGAAGCCATGTCCATGTTTTACCAGGCACTTTACGCAACATCCGCACACTGCATTAGACATCTGCTGTCGTGCATTGAGCGTTACGTCATTGCCCTCATCTACAAAACCGAAGAAAGCTACTGCCACTTGATGGACATCAAGTTCGATCACTCTTTCTGCTACAAGTCCCCCGCCTCTTGCTCCGAAGAAGAAATCGATAATCTCGTTCAAACAGCGTGCGTGATGCCGCTGTCGGAAGACCCCGAGGTGACCACTGATGGCAGCGAGCGGGAGAAGGTCCATTTCTCGGACACGCTGTCCTTCTGCTCCAACAGCTGCCTGTGGTCATTTCACTCGTGCGTCAGGTCCGCCGGGACTTTCCTCACGCCTTATCTCTTCAGTCAGCGGTACTGCGACCTGGTCGGGGTGCTGGCCTTGAAAAATCAGACGTTTAAGGAATGCATCGTGGACAACGGTCAGTGCTCCTTTGAAGAATACGCCGAGCTGTACATCCACGCCTGCTCCCACGCCACGGTCTTTGGATTTTCGTGGATTTACACTGTCCTGCTTATTTCCACCCACGTTCTGTACAACTCACCTTTACAGGTGAAGCTATAGCTTGATCTCAATAAATTTGAAACCCAAAAAACAAAATGAGTTCGGAATTTGTGATCAAGGGCGAGCATCTTGTGTAACACCTGAATATGCCAGTGCGGTTGAAATGGAAGGCTAGTCATCCTGGAGGTTAAATAAAGAGCTGAACACTGACTTGATCATTGATATGTATATGGGTATGGCTTTGTCATTTGATACATTTCAATAGAAAAACGATGATCTGTGTGCTGGTAATACCGTTTAGTAGCGCTGGAAACTTACATTTTGTGAGTCTCTCTGAACTAATACTAATATATTTATAGTGTGTAGTAAATCCATTGTTGTCTATGAATTCTTGGGGTTTAAAGGCATAAGGGTGTAAAAATTTTCAGCCGAAATTTTTTGAAAATATGAACATTTTAGGAAATTGAATGCCTCCATTTAAATAATTTAACTGTACTTAGTTTAATTTTAAACAAAGAGAAATTGTTCCCAATAGTGCAAGAAGATTTTTTTTATTGAAATAAATATTACTCCCAACAGCAAAGCTATAAGTTCATAAATTCACTTTCAAAAGGCATCTGAAGTCACAAATGATTTGTTAAATTATCTTTAAAACTGATTAAAATGATAAACAGGAATTTTCTAATACCTGTAACTTATGTTGCACCCTATCAGAGCTAATTTATATATAATACTTTAAAATGAACATATTTTGAGCAAACAAGACACATGACAATAGTTTGAATAACATTGTCAATATCAGGCCCCAGCGGTAAAACAACGTGTAGATATCCTTACAACGGCAGTACCTCAGAGAATGATATCCTTACGACGGCAGTACCTCAGAGAATGATATCCTTACGACGGCAGTACCTCAGAGAATGATATCCTTACAACGGCAGTACCTCAGAGAATGATATCCTTACAACGGCAGTACCTCTGACAATGATATCCTTACAACGGCAGTACCTCAGAGAATGATATCCTTACAACGGCAGTACCTCAGACAATGATATCCTTACAATGGCAGTACCTCAGACAATGATATCCTTACAACGGCAGTACCTCAGAGAATGTTTCATTGTCAAAGCAATATCTGGACGCAACTGAATCTCACTGATCTTCGCCTTGCATTGCATTTAGAATTTCAGCTCAGCCATATCAGTTGTTATCATAAACATATCACTGACACTATGAGACAAGTTTCACTGTTGAAGCGTTTAGGGCTGTCAATATTGTTGAAAAAAGCTGCCCGGGGACACGGGTGACCCGTTCGAAATGTCGCGCATAATTTTCACCGTCATGACCACTATACAATTTATTACAATGCAACCTAGCCACCATCCATGCACCTCATTTCACAGAGTAGCCAATGGCAAGCTTCGAGTAACATACTATTTCTAATGCACTTCTAATAACTGTAATGCACTAAAAACCTTTATTCAAATTTCTGCTGTAAATGCATTCGTCATACTCATAAACTAAAACTACAGTAAACTGAACATGCAAACAAAATGTCAACAACAATGAACAAGCACTGCGAGTGAAGGGAGGAGAGGGGGGGGGTAGATAAACGACATTAGCTAGTATCAATCGGTAACCCACTAAAACCCACTGTCGGCTATTTCAAAGAAAAGTTAGCGTCAAAGCAGGGGTGTTTTTTTTATTAACAAACAGCCTCTTTCATCTCTAAGCAGTCCATCCTTATATTTTGGCAGAGGACTTTTGTTTTCCTTATATGATTCTTTTAATCTATACAGACGCTACTCCTATGCAGAAGATAATTGCGTCCACAGACCATGACAGATGATCTGTTGGCAAGTGATGCAGTATTCACAGGCCACAGCGTTGTGGGTTCCATGCATTACCCAGCCGCCTAACTAGTGTTAGGTACCCATTCGGACCAGGGACGCCCTAGGCCCCGGGAACAAATCCTTGCCTTCACATGGATTCGAACCCGTGACCATCGGTACTCAGTCAAGCGTGATGCCACTCGACCAACGCGCCCGCGATTTCTGTTTAAACGTTGAGAGAAAAGAAAAAAAGATGTATCAAAATACATTGTAGTTTGTTGGGACTGTAATTTATTTCCTATTGACAGATATTTCCCGTTGACAGATATTTCTCCTTAGATGTTCTTCACAGCATATATTTGAAACAAAAATGTTCACTTGATAAACTGTTCCGTGAGCCACAATGTACTCGGAGCGGAATTTTACTACCCGGGTAATCACACGCCAACTGGTACCCGTTGACAGGCCTAGTAGTTTTACACATATTTCATAATAGTCAAAACTGTTGATTTTGAAAGTTACAATTATATCAATGAAATACTAATTTAAAAATTGGAACATTGGATAGAAATACACAAGCTGTGTTAAATTTATTCACTGTTTTAAATGTCAAAGTAACAAGACTAATTTTTATGAAATTAGTTTTAAAGATGCAGCAATGTCCTCAAAGAAAGAAAAAAAGGAACATGAAATTATATAAAAATAAAAACGCGTAAGAATTGAGAAGACTTTTCACTTTTATTGTAATAGATTAACCATGAAACACATAGGACAAAAACTCTGTACAGTGAAACATAAGAGGACAAGTCACCACAGGTATTGATTAAATGTGTGTTAAGAGTGGTTCAAATAATAGTAGGTGATCATACAATCAACACTTGTACTGATAACTTCAAACATTAACCTCACCACCATCTGGAAACGGCTCCAAGCTATTTTAATGTATTCTTAGTCATGATGATTCAATGATAACCCTCATTGTTGAACTAGGAACATTGATAGACCAGGAAGTTTAACTAACAAAACATATACACTATCAGAAGATAACTTTGAAATTTGAAGGCAAATTTTAAACATTGTACTGTACTGAAAATTAATTTACTCTATAATCTTCTTCAATATTCTTTATTTTTAAAATAACAATGTTATTTTCACAGAAACTATGTCCATTTTTTACACTTCAATGATCACTGCTCAAGTTAAAATGGGAAAGTTAACAATTGAAGACCAGCACACGTCCCAGAGTGAGTCCAGACCTCACTTAACATACGACCTCACATGCAAAAACAAATTTTTTAAACCTGCATAATAAATAATGTTTGAATTTTTTTGCTGCTGAATTTCATCAAGTACAAAGTAGGCAACCCTTACAATTCATAAACTCCAAGTTTGCTTACCCCCCTTTTCATAAGCCTTATGTATCACATTTCATACCATCAGCATTTGCCATGAATGTTATCTGGTGGAGGCAACAGTGTCAATGCCATTCAACAATTGTCAAACACAAAAGTTCCTGTCAGAAACATTAAGAGTTACACATTTTAAATATAATTTCAGAGTTACTGCAGTCCTCGATATAAAAAAACAACATTTTAATTTGAAAAATTTCTTATTTTGAAGGGAAGAGGGTAACACAAAAAAATATTTGAAGTCTCAAATTTCAACAAATTTTGTATTGCATTAATTTGATTAATACACAAGCCAGATCTCACCTTACGCTCCAGCACCAGCTTTCATGCCTTAAAGATGACCTTTTATACAAGAGTACATAGATATTTATAAAGATATAACCAAATATACAGAAGTCAGTCTGGGAACCACAAGCACACCATGAGCCAGCAGCACTCGGGGTCAATCGTGGCATGACAACACGCAACAGTATCTGTTCTTATCGTTACTTACGCACCAGATGCAAAGACACAGCAGCGTTATGACAGATGTTCTGCTTTCATACAAATTTACAAAAAGACAACACCTTGCTAAGTAACCGTTTAAGCCGTTTTTGCACGAATGGCAGCTCTTTTGCCTGTGACTGCCTGGAAACCTGTTTTGATGCTGGCCACAGAACATCTACTGCCGCAGGTTTCACACTGGAGGAAGAAGAGGCGAGTGTCCTTCTGGAGGAGGGTGTCACGGGAACGACAAGTATGACAAGTGACATACTCCTCTGCAAACAAGAAAATTGCAAGCTTTAACAGAGCATCAAACAATTACTTTTTTTCTTGGCACTTGCACTAGATGAGTTTAGATAGTTACTGGCTACCATCAAATTAAAAAAAATTAAAAAAAATTATATAAGATTAATTTAATGGTAAAACATGGAGCTACTTGTCAGGCAATAATTTTAAAGAAATTGTAAACTTACTTATATACCGCCTAAGCACATTTTCTATTTGCTTTTGTGTATATTTGCCTCTGATTATGAGTTGGTTATTCCCGTCAACAGAACCACTGAAGAATGTATGTAAAAAAGTTCATATTTACTAAGTGGACAATATTATTTTATTTGTATTATGGCAATTAAATATTGATGCAATAAATTTCCAGCCAAACAAATGGGAGTTAGAATAATAAACTCGACAGCATGAAATGCCTGGTCTGTGTGAGTAAACTCAATAAATAGTGTTCCTATTTTAGAGCAATGGGTTAGTCCACGGAACTGGATTTGTTTGCTTAGTGAAATAAAAAAGGTTGTTTTTTTAAAAATATACAATATTTTATTTTTAAAAAACAATGTGACTTACCTTGTACCCAACTCAGCTAATAAAAAAGCTAGAACATGCTTAGGTTGTCTATGTAATCTGCGGAGAGAAAAATTGCCCAATAATTTTAAATATTTCAATATTGCAACTAAACAGAAAAACTTAACTGTATAGTAAAAATTGAATGGTGTTAAATTTGAACTTGAATTATTTTTTCTTTGAATCTCCTAATGATCCCTTGCCTTAATAGATCAAATAATGACTTTTTCCTTACAATCGACAAATGTCTGCAAAATTGGCAAAAGATGTCTTTCTGGTTCCAACTCTCAGCACTTGCGGAGGTCGCATCACAAACTTTTTTTTCTCTCCGGCAATCATGTCAGGGTTCTTCTCTCTCATAATATCAAAGACACGAGAGAGAAGCTGAAATAAGAAATTTCATCTTTACAAGGTCAAGCTTAGAACAGCTTACAAGGCTATTCATTTAGAAAGGCATGAATTTCAGGAGCACTAAAGTTTCCCATGCTTCATTCAGTTAACTCCCCCTCATGACACTGGAGGCATCAACTATTTTACACCAGTGTTAGTTTTATCAGATTCAGCATTTGCTTTAACTATTAGATAGTCAATCTATGTTTGTTCTATCACTCTATCAAGCCTATGCTCTACAAGAATGAAGCATGTGTATTGGTCATGTAATGCATCAGTAGCTAGCGTAGCTCACATCTTATCTTGTGTGTATATATATATATATTAACCGCAAAGTCTGCCATTTAAATTATACTCAGCTGTGTAACAAAGAACACTTACTCATGTTGCCCCCCCCCAAACTTGCTGCTTATGTGCGGTGGCACTGTGCCCTGGTTTTTAACTATTAAACTCCCTTGCTTCTAATCCCAAAGCGCGGTTAAATGTGCCTCGATAGTGCTCTCTCTAGTAATGAAATCTTAGAAAGTAGAAACTCTTCATTTAGTGAGAGAAGCTTAAGTCGACTTCCAGAAATGTTGATTGCTTTCGCTCGTTTTGTGGTAGTATTTACCCTTTTTTTATGAAGATGGGACTTTGCTATACTTTTCTGTAAAAAAAAATAGTATTAAACTACAGGTAAAAATAGACTTAAACTCAAGATGGTCTTTTGTATGCGTCCATGCAGGTAAATATTTTCTTAGCTTACCTCATCATAGGTATAGTCTCTGTCAGAACCAACCCATGCAGTGTGGCTCCCAGCATCATCACCAATCAGTTCCTCTGAAAAAGTGAACAGTTACTAAGTACAAGTTAACTTAACCAAATGCCAAGTTCATGGATAACTTTTAAAACAAAACCAAATTTATTCCCCAACTAATGTCGAAGAGTCACAATTTGCTTAAGCACAGCTACTTCTACACGTCAAAGAAATTGGAAATTAAAATATTCATGTTGATCTTCTAAACATCATTCAAATTAACGTAAGTCCCTTCTTATTCCCTTGTCAAAGAATACATTTTTTTTCTCTAAATAATAATCTAAGGGAATGTTTTTTAATTTATGAAAGTTTCAAAGAAACACAAGAATTTTTAAAAAGATATGTATTGTTTCTTTTTAAGAACCCCAAAAAATACTTAACCCCTAACATCAACAGCTGATTAATAAAAAGGAATAATATCTTAAAAAGCTCATGAGCTTACAACTCTTTATAAAAAAAGTAATCTTTTATGCTTTCAGCTGTGTATAGAAAAAAAAAGTGATTTGATTACCATCTTCTTGTCCATCTTCCCCTCCGCCATCAATGTTAAGGGGCTTCTTCTTTTTCTTCTTCTTTTTTGTGAAGTCAAGATCTTCTACATTATACTGGGACTCGACAGCTGTAGATGGTATTGTCTCGATCTCTGTTGTCTTTTGATGGTTTAACAAAAATATATGCACCATTGAAATGTGGTAAGTTATAATTATTTGCAAGATTAAGGGCCATTCCTTTAATGCATAAATGTCTGGAAAACACCTTCGAAATCACGGACCATTTCGGAAGTTACATTTAACAGCTTCCAAATTTAATAATTGTTATCCCTATTGAGTGCATTTATTAAATGATTTAGAAAATTAGGAATAGCTTCCAAATTAATGTCTCGTTTTAAACACATCGACCAGTCAGTGGAATCTCTGATGACCTCTTTTCAGGGATTCTGCAACTTTTCAACAATTTTATTTGCGATATACAGATTATATATGCATGTGCAGGAAAAATTCCATTAAAAGTGGACACAATCTTTTAAAAATGTCAGAAGCTAAGAAAGGGGAAATCATTGTGCAATAGAAATCAAGGAAAGATTTAGTAGAAAGGAACAAAGAAAAAATCTGAGCTACAAAGCAACAGTTAAGTCATTACATTTTTTCAACGCTGCACTGACATTTAAAAAAGACACATCACACAAACAGCGCACTGCCAAAAGGAAAAAAAGCTTAAAGAAATAAAATTATATTAATGAATTTTTAATTGTATCATTAAAATTAACACAACAAACTTACTGGCAGTTCCTCCTCCAACTCGTCAAGTTCGAAAGCCTTCTTCTTTTTCTTCTTCTTCTTCATACTGGTAAAATCCATAGAAAAGTCTGAAGGTAAATGAACCAGACATTAATCATTAATGTAAAGAAAATTTAAACACACAGTAGTAATGATTGATGAATTTTTAAAAATTAGTTCAATGTTGACTAATTTATTTTTACATTAGACTCATCTATTCAAACCCATAAATTGTCAGTATTACGCAAACTTAGAATATTCTAAGGTTGTAAGATTGTAAGTCGAATTTGTTGAAAAAAATAGTTATCACCACTTGGTTATGGTCCATGTACCTATCATGGTAAAAAATATGAAAGATGTATTGTGTGATAATTTTGTAGGAATCAAATTTTAACTTGAATATCTTTGATCGACCAAAAGTTCCCAAAGAACCTTGTTATTCTAAGGTGTCAATTAAGCAATTTATTATATTTAACCAAGATTTAGCACAATATATGAATTTAGCATGCTTTTTACCATCAGGATTTTGTGATTGTTGAGGTTCATGAGCCTCTTCCTCTTCTTCCTCAGCTGGAGGCTGAGTCACAGTTGGCAGTCCATCAGCAGCTGAGCCACTGTCTTCTCCCATAGCTGCATCTAAGTCAAAACCAGTCTTCTTCTTTTTTTTCTTTTTCTTCATGTTAGGATCAAATGGTAACTGAAACATTTACATTAATAAAGTAGAAATGATTTAATTTTTTGTTGTTCTAGATAAAATTTCAAATTTCAGTACATCATTAATTTACAACATAATGATCATGCTATTTGTAAATACAGTGGAACCCGCTTAAGTCGACGGCCTTTGGGTGTGAAAAATGGCGTCGAGATAACCGATTATCGAGTTAAACGAAAACCAATATGGCTGCAAAATATTAACACGAGCTTGAAATTTCTTTATGTACATGATGTGCGTTAATTAGTGATGGGACGATTAATCGGAATCGTATCGGAATATCGGGACCCTATTTCTTCACTCTTTCCTAAGGTTGTTAAGACCGTTCATTTTTAAGGACCGTTTAAGTTTAAATATAACCCTTTGTTGCGTTAGCGCAGTTTTTTTTCCCTAGTACATAACTGTAACGAATTCATCTACTCCTGCCCGCCACGCCTCGCGCGCGGCGGGTCCGCTAGTGACACCGTATTTTTCTGTCTTGCGGTGATTCCCAGATTGAGCGATACTGTTCCTTGGAAGGCACTTGCGTGACTTTCCTTACAAGCTACACAAATAAATAACCCGCCCTGTGTAACCTACAATCCCCCCCATTGTCCCCGAACAATTTTCTTCCAAACCATCTTCCTTGGGTCTGTCCCCTCAGCTTACAATGGACTCAGAATTCCTTCGGTAACTTGATGCTAATTGGACTAACCAACAATGGTGTGGGAGATTGAGAGTGGGGGTGGGTAAACTGTTTGTAGTCTGTTATATTATATATTTTAAAATCTGGGGAGCCTTGTTTACAGTAAGCACCCAATGATTTTGGTATCGTCCCATCACTAGCGTTAATAAATGAGAATGTACATGCATGTGTTTTTGGAGGTTTTTTTTTAACACAACAGCGTTGCCGTTATTTGTTTGATGAAGCCATCTGCATGCTATAAAAATGTACATACATGTTTGCTAACAACAAAAGGTATATGTGCACCAACTAACAACAGAAATTTACAAATATAAAATAAAAACCAACGTCAATAATCGATACAGTGTGGTTCATTTTGTCACAATCCCCTAGGCACCGTGACATATCATGACCTATATATGACTCATGACAAAGTGAACTCTTCTTTATAAAAATGTACAAAAATAAACTAGGTACTCCTTTTGAACCTTTAACTTTGACACACTTTAATTAAATTTAACCAATAGTTAAATGGCTTTTGCACACTGCCACTTCTTATGAATGAAACAATGAGAACAAAGCAGTAGTAATAGAGTAAAAATGAGGTTGAAATATGAATGGTTGCCAATGTACAAGTCTGCACACTGTACATTTTGTTATTCCGTACGAACCGAAATGTTTTAGACATGCGATTCTGCATGCATCTTTGCTATTGGAGCAATTATGTAATACTCTGCATCACTTACGCGGCCGATTGCCAAGTATCTCCAAGTATATGAAAATCGGCAGATTCCAAGTAAACGAACCGATCAGTTCAGCCCTATCGATAAGTAACATTTCAAAAGCTGGCGATTTAAGTTAGTAACACAGCGCTGAGAGCAAGCGGGCTGTGACGTCACCAGCAGACCTCGCAAGGCCAAAATTTGATGCGTGGCCTTGTTGGTTATAAAAAAATCGATAACTAAGAATTTCAATAGCTGGTGGTTGGCATAGTACCAGAAGCAACACAGCGCTGAGAGCTGAACGCAAGCGGGCTGTGACGTCACCAGCAGACTTGGCGAGGCAGAAATTTTATGCCTTCCCTTGGTTAGAAAAAATTACATCTAACATTTTCAAAAGCTGGTGATTGGTCATGGGGATCGAGATAACCAACGCTAAGAGGCAAATTTGGCCCTCTTTTTGTGCTCGAGGTATTAGGGTTCGGCGACTTAAAATAATCAAATTAACCGATGAGAAAATGCAAAGACAAAAAGATAATTTGGCGGTTCCCATAAAAAACGTTGACTTAATAGGGTTGACGAGTTAACCGGGCTCGAGTTAAGTGAGTTCTACTGCATTTCAATTGTTCATGCCAGGCTCATATGGCAGCCACCTAGAAAGTTGTTTGAATGATCCTAATTTCTAAATATTTGTTCTTAAATTAAAATCTTGGTTTATTTACAAGAATCCAAATTTCTAAGAGTAGGTACTTTGACAGAAAATTTAAATGTGGTCAAATATGCTTAAATAATATATCCTTTTAAAGGGCTTGATAAGACCTTTTCAAAAACACCTGTTTTGTCTTTCTATCTTCTATAGAAGTGGAGTTATGATTTTTTTTGTCGATTTTTTTGCCCCTTATATAACCTATATAATTTATTCCAAAACTTGTGACCAAAATTTCAAAATTCTGTACTCTTTCCCTCACAACTTTTTTAATTTTAGAGATATGGGTATCAAATTTTCAGGATACATTCACAATCCAATGTACAAAACAATGAATACGAAATGTTTAAAGTAAATCAAGATTTTGAATTTGTTAATAAATATATTCAAAGGCATGTTGAAAAAATCATGTTGAAAATTATAACAAAAATACAAATCAGTTCAAACATTTGCATGCCTATTGATATTGTATTTTAACTGAATATATGGTACAATTAAATCAATAAAAATATTTAAATGTTTGAAGGGTAAGTATTTGACTTTAAAAACAAAATTTAATGCAAATTATTAAAAATTATTTGTTAAAATATACCGCAACGACGAGGTCTGATTACTAAGATGTGAAATTAAAATTAATTTCAACAAGTATTTGTAGATTTCAGTATCTCATTTCATTAAATGATAATAAGAACATTTTTCCTGTCATTTTTCTGAGTAAATAACAAGTATTCAAATTTCTCAAAATGTAATTCATAAGCGTTGTCATTGTTTTCGTCATCTATTTGTCAGTTGAAAAAATTCAAAATTCTGCAGTTGATTTTGAATATTATTATCTCTTATAAGTTACTTTGTCATATTATTTAATTTTAATAATTGAGATTTATTTTCTTTTGATTGAATTTGTAAAAAATATTCTTTGGCAATTGTCTATGTCAACATCTTTGTAAAAAGATGATGGTAAGTAAGTGAGACTTAAAAAAAATATATATTATTTTTAATTATCATATTATTACCCTTCAAAAACCGGTACATTTTAAATAAAAGGATTACAGCACCATCATTATTATTAATTCTAAGGTAAGTATCTGTTTGGATTTAGTATTGGACAAAACATTTAATTACTATGTCTGTGTTCTTATATGTAATTTAATAGTAACCATAATTATAAATAAAATACCAGTAATTTAGTATAGTATAGTATAGTATATTTATATTAATAATACCATCGCATACTATTGATATTACACCATTACATTTAGTACTAAAACACTACTAGTATTAGTATTAGGATCTAATTGTAGTGTGTCCTTTATTAATAAACTGAATCTTATATGAATAGTAGTAGCCTATTACTAATACATCTAGTAGTGTTAGTATAGTACAGAGACAGAGGGTTATAGTTATAGAGTAGTATAGTCTTAGTACTCTTAGTCTTAGTAAATCATAGGCTAATTATTATTGAAACTAAATAATTTTTAATTTTATTAATTTTGCTTTATTATTTTTACTGTGTTATCATTCAGTTATTATTATTATATTTAACTAAAACATTTATAACTAAAACTAAATCTTTTTATTTAAATATGTAATTAAATGTATGCATTACAATTCAAACTGGATAAAATTAGAACGATAAGCCATTTCCGACAACCCTACCAATTTTTTTTTGAGGGGCGATTACTCGTTATATATTGACAAATTTTAGAGCTTTGTAACTTTCTTCAGACAAATCCATTTTTTATGAAATAAATTTAAATCGATTGTAAAATAAATAATCTAAGGATGATTTTTAGCTCAAGCATATGTTCCTAAAGGTTATTTTTTAAATAATATTATTGTAACACAACTTTCAAAAGAATTAAATTACTGCCGATAAGGAAATCGAAAACACGGTTCAATAGATAACACCCTGCTCACGAAATTTCTTTGCACACATCACTGATGACGAACTGCGCATTTATTAGAATAAATGTGACGTAAAACGCGAACTACCGATGTGGCCTTAAGACCGACTGTAAAATCGCAATGACAGTTTTTGCGTGAATTTACGACATGCGCAGAAAGATGCGCGAACGAGTATTGAAGTACCTACTAAGAGTGCATTATTTAAGGTGACAACTCAACCACTTTAGCTGCACTAATCTCTGAAAATATTAATAGTATGAGCTTCTTTTTAATTCCCATGCCCATATGCCATGGGCCATATGGAAAGAGGAAAATTGGCCTGCCCATAATATTTATTAAGTGTTAGTTAATACAGCTTGACTATTAGCCTCATTTACATAGAGAGGATTTTATCTAATTGCATATGAAAAGGTCCTAAAAATGTTACTTTTACATGTCAAAAAGTTACAGTGATCATCTACTAATGAAAATAATCATACATTTTTATTTTGGCAATTAATAAGGCCAATTTCAGTTTGATCAGACTTGCAGCTCTGACTAAGTTAACTGGACTCAACTGGACTGATAGTACAGAAAGGCGTCAAATTTTACAAAGGGGATAAAAATTAATTATGTCAGGAAAGGCACTAGCAATTGTTTGCCGAGTGATTTATGTGTAGTAACTACACTGACACTAGTCTAGTGTAGAAAGTAGAATAAGAATGTTAGAGTGAGTTCAGTGAGCCGGCAAGACAACCACTGGTAATCCTGCAGATTTTACACGTATATTATAATTTATTATTTCACAGCGAAATTTAATTTTCTCTTGAGAACTTTCGTTTTTAATTTATTAAATGCATAATTATATGTTGTATTTCAGCTATTACAGCGCTAATTTGTAAGTATTTCTCATTTCTAAGCCATTTTTTCGGCTCTCAACAGTAAATAGTCTGATGATGATGCAACCATTTTTTTAATTATCAAACTACATGCCGGATTGTCCGATAAAATGCCAAATGGAAATTTCTCACTTACAAACAAAGAAAATAAGAATCAAACATCTAGTAACGAAATAAAAAAAAGAAATTGTCTTTAAAATATTTATTAATCTTCTAAGAACATTAAAATAGATGAATAATAATTTAAAAAAAATATCTTCAGTCAGTAAATTTATTTTAGCATGGGTCGAGCCAGTTAAAAAAACATCTGGCAGCAGTTCGCTAGTAAACAAAATGGAAGTATCGTGACCACATTATGTATTATATAGAGCCGAAAAAATGCATTTGAAATTAAAAAGACTCACAAATTAGCGCTGTAATAGCTGAAATACGACATATAATAATGCAGTTAATAAATTAAAAATGTAAGTTCTCATGAGAAAATTAAATTTCGCTGTGAAAAAATAAATTATAATATACGTGTAAAATCTGCAGGATTACCTATTACCCAACCACTTGACTTCGCATACAAATATTTGGTACCAATTATTTTAACGTCTATTTTAACCCAATAATCTTACGAGGTCTTCATCCGCCATTCTTGAAATCACTTGTAACTAAGCTGTCTAAACTGAAGATAACAATATTTTAGATAATATCAGTTGTTATGATAAATTGAGAAATCCGCACGCTTGGGTAGTATAGCTTGCATCAGAACATTGATCTTCCGGTTCCTTGTATATTAATCTTTTGTAAAGAAGAGTTAAAACTAAAACTATAACTAAATCTTATATTTCTTCGTGTTCTAATAAAAATATATAGATCTATCAGTCTATCAGGAATATCATCATATTTTTTTTTCAAATACGACGCAGCTATTTGTTTCTACACCCATGCTTAAAATCTTAATATGTATTGTCAAAACTTTACAACATAAAAAATGATCAGAATGTCAATGGTGCCGTGCAGTGCCGTCCGTAAATGACGTCACGCGCCTAGGGCCTAGGCCTAGGGGGAGGGGGGTCACACATTTTTCACAATTTGTGACGAGTGGGAGGGGGTGTTTAAAAATTGGGTCGTCACATCAAAAATATACACATAATACATAGTTGTAATGACAAAAAAGTAATTTGCAACACGCTAGTCTTCAATTAGAATATACGGCGTTTAAAAAAAAAGGGGGGGGGTCAAAGCTTTGTGACGTAATATTGGAAAGGGGAGGGTCTAAGTTTTTGTGACGATGTGTGACGAGGGGGTTTAAAAATCGGCCAAATCTCGTGACGTCATTTATGGATGGCCAGGGGGAAAAAAGACAAGAAATTATCGTTTCAATAACTTTTTTTTTAAATCATCTACTTCTATGATTAAAAATAAATAGTAAAATATATGAGGATGTAACAATTTTATTAAAACTACATATTTTAAAGCATCTTTAACCGCTTATTTTAATTAGAAATTAAAACATTCTTTGTAAATGAAAATGTATAGCCTAAATAGCAATGCTTTCACATTATGACGTCACGCAGATTTTCACCATAATTTACTAAACTCTACCCACCCATCCCCTTAAATGATCATCTATAAAAAAAAACTAGACACTCATTACAACGGCACAACATCTGCATCCCCACCCACCCCTTATCAATATATATATATATTTTAAAGAGCAGTTCTCCCCTTCACCATCGACATTGAATTAATGCAACCGTAGTGTCAGTAACATTTAATTTATCAAGATCACTGATTCTTCAACCCGTGTGGGTGCCAAACTCCATTTACTTTCGGGAGACCCGGAAAATTGTGTTTTATATTTTACGTTTCAAAACATTTTTAATATCCTTAGGGGCCGTCAATAAAGTACGTCACGCTCCAGAGGGGAGTGGGGGTGGGGTGTAAGAAAGTGTGACAGTTTGTGACAGGGGGAGGGGGGGTCCGGCCATGTGTGATGTCAAGGTGTTTTATATGAAATTTTAATTATTGTGTAAATTTTAAAAAATATATTTTTGGTCGAAAGCGTGACGTAATTTAGAGGGGGTGTCCAAGATTTGTGACCGGGGGGGGGGCAGAGCCATCTTTACACCAGTTTGGCCCCCAGGGCAAAGAAATAGTGTTGGGCCCCTCCCCCTCAGGAATAATAAATAAATATACATAAAATATATAAATAAACATATTCACATGGGTCCCCTATGCTCGTGGGCCCCCGGGCAAATGCCCAACGGGCCCATGTGTTAAGATGGCCCGGGGAGGGGGGGGGGTAAAATTGGTCAAATATAGCGTGACGTACTTTATGGACGGCCCATTAGAAGCATTTAATTATGTTATTTGAATTTGCAGCTCAAACAAGAACACCTCAACAGTAGATTTGTTTTTGAATTTGCAGCTCAAACAAGAACACCTCAACAGTAGTTGTTCGTTCTTGTTAAAGACATTTGGTAACTGCAATAAGCTTCCAACAGAAACCAATTTCGACAATGCCCTCCGAATTCCAGTTATTTAAATTCTCGTTGACTTAACTTTGCTTTCAATGAGCTATGCTCAAAATAGAAAGATTGCTATACCCCCCAGCCCCCACCCCCCTCCGCCCCCAACCCCATAACGCAGACTGGAGCCAGAATCGTCAAAAATATTGTGGGGTCTCAATGTTTAGAAGATTACCTGCCCTTGATTATTTACCAAGAGCAACGTCTCATTTCAAATATGGTCAACTTCATAGTTCCATTTCATTTCTATGTTCTATCTTATCTTATCTTATCTGTTTACAGACGCTCCTTCTATACAGAAGATAATTGCGTCCTACGCTTATCTATGGTTTGTGTTTAGTCCTGCATTTTTATTAGAGATTTAAATGTTGATAAAGTGTTGGTTTTCCTGGATTCTTCAGGCAACCCATTCCACGCCCGAATTCCGGACGGGAAGAAGGAAAACTTGTATGTGTTTGTTCTTGCATACGGAATAAGAAAGGTGTTTTTATCCTTATGTCTATCTGAGGGTTGTATTAAGTTATCTTTGTGTTGTATTTCTAAATTAGAATTAATTGCTTTATGTATGATTACTACTTTGCTCTTGGTTCTTCTATCCTCTAGTGTTTCAAGGTTTAATGATTTAACTAATGGTGTTATTCTTGTCAGTTTCGAATATTCTCCAGTAATGAATCTGGCAGCTCTTTTTTGAATTTGTTCTAGTTTATCAATGTTTTCTTTGGTGGATGGGTCCCATACAGAAGATGCATATTCTAGTACAGGTCTCACCAAAGTGAGGTAGCATTTTAGTTTTATATCTCTATTACATTTGTTAAAGTTCCTTTTTATAAAGCCTAAAGTTTTGTTTGATTTTTTAATAACTTCATTGACATGGGGATTCCATGATAGTTTCTCATTTATTAAGACTCCTAAGTATTTTGCATCTTTAGTTTGGGTCAGTTCTTTTCCATGAATGTAATATTTTGAATTTATTTGTTTCTTTTTCTTTTTTTACTCTTAACAGTTGACACTTTTCTGGGTGGAAAGACATACTCCAGTTAGTTTCCTATTTTATCAATTCATCTAAGTCTTTTTGTAAAATTTTGCTATCTTGTTCTGATTTAATTGTTCTATAGATTATACAATCATCAGCAAATAACCTAACTTTTGTACCTGTAGAGATGTTCTTGGGTAAATCAGTTATATAAATTAAAAAGAGTAAGGGACCTAGCACAGTTCCTTGTGGAACTCCTGAGTTAACCTTTATTGGTGCAGATTTAGATCCATTAATTATTACAGTTTGCTCCCTGCCCAAAAGGAAGTCTTGGATCCAGTGATGTAAGGAACCTGAGATTCCAAAGTAGTTAAGTTTTTTAAGTAAACTAAGGTGGTGAACTTTGTCAAATGCTTTTGAGAAGTCTAGTAATATTGTATCTATTTGATCATTTTTGTCCAAGCCTTTTGATAGTTCATCTATTAAACCTATTAATTGTGTTTCACATGATCTGTTTTTTCTGGTCCCCAATTATTTGATTTCCAGCGTCGAATGTTCATATACAAAGGCTCACTTCTGTCTGTACAATTGCAAGGCCCTAACTGCTAACAATACCCCTAATTTTCCTCGGCAATGTCTCAGATACGTTAGCGGACATGTCATAACTGTGCTGATTGTCACAATGATTATAAAACGGTGAAATTACTTTAAAATTATAAAGTAACTTAGTAGTTATTATTATTATTTCTTAATAAAAAAAATAATAAAAAACACACACCAAAAAAAAACATCGATTATCTAGTGTGTGTAATTGATTGCACCCCACTACACGTAATGCCGATCATTCTTCATTTTAAAAGTCACGTAAGGTTTGTATGATTTGCTATCAATACTAATAAGTTATTGGATAATGTGGAAATGGAATATTGTGAAATTTGTATGTTTGTAAAATGTTTCTCAGGTCATGTAACATGTTTTAGTTTTTTGTCGTCAGTGACATGTGCTACAATCATTTTCTAAAAGCCTATGGGGCCGTCCATAAATGACGTCACGCGATTTTATGGCCAATTTTTACACACATTCCCCCCTCGTCACAAAAACTTAGACCCCCTCAGATATGACGCCAGAAAGCTGTGGGGACCCCCCTCCCCCACTAAAAGCTGCATTTTCTATTTGAAATTTTTTTTTGGGGGGAGGGGGTCAGCGGCAAATTCCTCGTTGTAAATTAGCTTTTAAAATAAATAACGTTATAATAAAGTTTAATAAAAGGAAAGCCAAGCTAAAAACAAATTAAAAATGAAGAAACTATATTAAAATACTTGAACGTTTCTATTGCAAAAATTTCAATCTCCTATTCCCCTTTTAATCTAAAGACTTCAAATACTAATGCTACTGAGCTAAAAGACGTAGAGGCTGAAGTAGTGTACGAACTTGACAATTATGTGCTGGTACATATAATTGATTTTAACGTAGCTTAACTGCTGGAACAAAATTGTTGGCTTATTCATATGGTTTATTATTTCAAAGCATCAATAAGTTAATGTCTTTATTTTGTGGAAAATATAAAAATGATGAATAAAATAGCTTATCTAATGGAATTTAAAAAAAAACTTGGCACACATAAATACAAAAGAAGAAATTAATTAACAAGTGCTCATTATCACCAAAAATTTTTGCAATTGAAAAAACCCAGAAATCCACAGAGCTGGGTGCGCTGTCTGTAAAGAGCAAAAACAAGCTGTTGTAAAGTGGCTTTTTGTGGTCACAGCAGGACACTACTATTGAAAATAAATATTCTGGAACCGATGCATTTGCTTGCAAAGTACAACCTAGCACTCCAAGACCATCGTTTGAAAAAGGGTAAAACACATATAATCGAAATTCAAACTTAACTCATGGCAATTTTATGAAATACATTTCGCAAAAAAAAAGTCTTTCTCCAGGATCAAGATACCAAATATTGTACATTTGTATTCGAAAATTCTTCATTCATTTCAAATAAGGACCAAACAAGTCCAGTTGTGTGATATGTAAAGATTGAACATCAAAAAGAAGACGTAGAATCTTTCAAAGATTTCATTGAAGCAAAATTGAATCTGCTTTTGACATTTCTGAAATGATTTTAAATAAATGATGATCTTAAAATAATTGGCCGCAGAGGGCCAACGTGTGTTGATACTTCTTCATGGCTGGAAAGTATACAGGATTTAAGACAGACGCAGTACATTAAATATCAGTGTAAACTCTCGCTCAAACAGTGCATTAAACCTAATTTGTTTAATATCTAATTTTTTCTACAAGCAAGGCATTAAACAGACTTCAGGATAGAAAATTGTGAATATAACATGGAGCCATTTTTAGGTTATTTTTAAAGCTATAGAACAGTGATGAGTTAAAAAAGATTAATCAATTCAAGACCAGTTAATTTATTCAAGTTAATTAAGATATTGAGGCTAGAAGTTACCCTGAATAAAATATATATTATTCGAACATTGCTTACAAATGTCTTAAATAATGCAAGATATTAAAATAGCTTCTCTAAAATGAAGTTAAAGTTAATTACGATCAATAAGGAATACACCAAGATTATCTAGTGTATAGCTATTGTGGCTATTGAGCATGATGGCATCGCTGAAAACATTGATACATGAAAGATTGTGCAATGAGGAAAAGCACAAAACTTCAATTTTATTCTAGAAATGAAGCGTTTCTTTTGATTTCTAACATAAAAAGTATTATGTCCATAACAATACTTTCTAATAAAACAATAATTATTTTATAGCACTAAAATATTTTCTCTGCGGCAAATTTGGGTTATCTTATCTTATCTGTTTACAGACGCTCCTTCTATACAGAAGATTATTGCGTCCTACGCTTATCTATGGTTTGTGTTTAGTCCTGCATTTTTATTACCGGGTGACACATACCCACGCTAAGCGGCTGCCTCTCCCTCGTCACACATCGTCACAAATGTGGGGACTGCCCCCTGGATGCGTGACGTCATTTATGGACGGTCCCTATTCCCTATTCTGGGTTAATGATTCATAAATATTTAAAGTAATTAACAATTTTTCCTCGGATTACATATGACATGATTTAGAAAAACAAAATTATATCATCATTTCACTTTAATTTTTAAAAATTTGATTTTTTAAAAAACAATAATTTCTTTCACAGCCTTTTACTTTGACTTTTAAACAAGTCAGACTTTTAAATTCTATATGTTGGTTAACAGGGAATCTCAAATTACGTTTCTGTAGCTTTAAGTCACAGTTTGTTTTAATTCTAGAACACGAATCAACATGTTTTAAATATAAAGATTGGAATAATCAAATACTTATTGACTTAAGTAAAATAATTGTTCTTAGTCTCTGGATGACTTATCAAATTAAGAAAATGTTTTACCTTATCTAGTCTTCTTATCTTATCTATTATTTTACAGACGCTCCAGATGATTATTGTGTCCTACTCCTCTACTCGTGCATTTTAATTAGATTTTTAAATGTTGAAATTGTGTTGTTTTTCCTTCTTTGATCAGGCAACCTATTCCACGCTTGAATTTCATGTGGTAAAAACAAGAATTTGTATTTGTAACCGCAGTATTCTAACTACTAAGGACTTCAGGACTTCACTAAAGACATAACCCTTCTAACTCTACTTTCAAAATTAATTAAACAACAATTTTTCTATCGATAAACGTAGCTTGTGTTACCGTACTGTCATTTATATGGTTGTTAGGATATGAATGTTTAATTAATGCATTAATATTTATATGTATGTTATATTTTTTATGTAAAGTGATATGAGCCCAACTCCTTACTGGGATACAGTTACAGCGCTTTATAAATTATCAATTAATTATTATTATTTGTTCTTGCAAACAAAATTTTTAAAAATGTTTTTATCCCTGTGTCTATCAGAGGGTTGTATTATGTTATCTTTATGTTGTATTTACAAGTTATAATTAATTGCCTTATATTTTATACCTGGACCATAACAATATTTATTAATAATTATTACATTATTATTATTACCTTAGTACAGTTAAACATAATAAATACAATTACCATAGAAGAGGCCTATTTCTTATATTTACAGACACTCCTTCTATACAGAAGATTATTGCTTCTGCGTCCTATGCATATCCATGTTTTATGTCTAGCCTTGCATTTTTATTACGATTTTTAATGTTGATAGAGTATACGAGAATTTGTATGTTTGTTCTTGCATACGGAATAAGAAAAGTGTTAGTAATGTCCTTATTTGATATTTGTAATTACGGCATTAATCTTTTCATTCTACTTAAAAGCCCAATTTCACCATGAATCTAGTCATGTAACAGTAACAGCAGATCGTCGCACCTATGCCTATGCCTATATAGCCAGAGCAATAGCCACTGACCACTGCCTTATTAAATTGAACAATCATTTACTTTTACCGTTTGATAGATTAAAAAGATAATTAAATTCTCTATTTTAATTTGAACTTTTTTCAATCTCATATATAACTCTATATTATTAAACCTCCATGACTCCATCTCTTATTTTATTGCATTTTATTGATATTCAAGAAACGCGACCCATTTAATATAAAATTGAGAACCTCTGGACAGAGTTATCCTATGCAACGCAGTTATATTTTTATATTTTTTAGACCTACATAATAGGGATTGTCCTGAAGTTGGTCGTGGCGTGAGTGAGATTGACATTACGTAAAAATAAACAAAAGACTAGAGTTAGAGGAGACGATAGTGTCATATTTCATTCACGCTTTTGTTTGATATTAATATTAGCAGCTTAGCTACAATGATTAACTGGATGGCAGCAATAAAATTAAAATTGTGTTTTCAAATACTTGTGTTATTTATTGTGTGCTTTTCCAAAGTTGAATCTGGTTCACGACACCCAGTTATATTAGGTAGGTCAAAATAATTTAATAAACAACCTCAATAACTAAATTAACGATAAGTCGTCCTGCCACTCTAGTTTAATTCAATTACCAACCCCAATTAATTAGTCTCCTTGAACATTACATTACATATATAATTATAATAATTTTAATTATGTCAATTATGACAAACGTTACTTTACTTAGTTGAAGTTGAAGCAACTTTTAATTTTATCAGCTAATTAATTAGGTCAACATTGTGATAATTGTCATTATGATGTATTTTTTTAATTTCATTAGTTAATAGATTTAGATGATCAGTGATCAGATTAGTGATTAGCCTTCTTTCTTAGTAGTATTAGTATATACAGTATGTATGTTGAGGATTGAAATTATTATTAATATTAACAATTTTAATTCATAAAAGTAACTTTAAATAGCAATGTCAATGTGAATGTCAAGCAGTCAGCAATGATGTGAGTGAGAGTCAGTTACTGTTACACTACCACTATGGTTATGGACAGAGAAGACTGATAACTAATGTAAATGAGATGAAGAAACCTTGAACTAGAATTAGATGTAAAAGCGACCTGAGCAAGGCAGCAAGGGATGGGAATATTTTTCCATGACCAGAGTCAGAGCTCATTCAATTAAATTCATTTTATCTTTCAGAAAAAGTAACCACTGAATTAAAAAGCATCCTTCTAACTCTAACCTCTGGGGCGGAGTGGTCGAGGGGCAGCATGCTCGGCTGGCATACTGAGAGTCTGGGGTTTAAATCTCAGTGAAGGCAGGGGCCTGTTCCCATAGCCAAGGGCGTCCCTGAGTCCACCCAACTCCAAATGGGTACCTGATATTAGTTGGGATAAAAGTAAAGGCAGCTTTGCATTGTGCTAGCCACACAGTGAATGCTGCTTCACTTGCCCCATAGGCCAGCATGATCTGAAAAGGGAACTTTACTTTACCCCTAGACTCTGCTGTTTTCCCATTTGTGCTGTAATGTCAATCATTATTTGTAATTTGTAGTCATTCAAAGCAAATCATGAACTGGTACCCAAAATAAATTAGATATGTTTATGTAAATTGAGCACTGCCTTTTATGTGTAAAACATAAATTAAAACTTTAAAAATTTAACTTCATAATATTTGCATAGTAAGGTAGCATCAAGTAAAATAAACCTAGTTTTTCCAGTTTTTGTGGGGAAATAACATATTTGCTCCAATCCCAGTCATTTCTTTGTGCCAATGGATAGGCTTAGGCTTAGTTAAGTGCTTACTTCACAAGCACGTTTGTGAAAATTCATAAATATTAATTGCACACTTCCTAAATTAAGTCTATGTTAATTTTCATTACTTCCAGTTCCAGGAGATGGTGGTTCACAGCTGGTTGCCAGATTGAATAAAACAGATACTCGCTCCTTTATATGTCGTAAATCCACCTCTGACTATGAATCTATATGGATAAATCTTGAAGAGTTGATCCCAGGAGTCTTAAGTTGTTTTGTGGACAACATGAGGTTGGTTTTAAAATCTTAGGTTTATGTTACATTACAAAATACAGTGAAATTAAAATTAAACTTTAGTACTCCAAGGGCAACTTATCGAAGAAATGGCTTAGAGAATTTGTAAATACAACATTGTTTAATTTTTCTAAAACAGCCATAGCAAACAGGATTTCACAGAAAGTAAAATGCTGTTCCGCATTTCCCCATTCTGTGGATGTTTTAACAATATTTTCAATCACATATACACAATTCTCTTTAAAGGTACTTGGTACTATGTAATGAGTAGAAATAACCTGCAAAATAATGCAGTAGCTTTCAATCTTCTACTTCTACAGCTGCTTGACAAAATATACTTGCAAGTAACACACTTTATAAGAATAAAAGTCATATTAACATAGCTAGAAATTTATTACTTATCATTAGAGCCATGATCCTCAAATATGTTTCCTCCTAGGAGTTAATTCACCACTTCATCTGTATAACTACTGTGTCTTGTTAATGAAGAATCCAATCTCAAAATTTGTACTGGGTCAGAATTTAAATGAAATGATGTTTCATTGCTAAGGAGAAGCAGTGAGAAGTCTGTCATATCTGCTGAAAACCTGAAAAAATATATAATCCATGACTACCCTTGAATAATTCAAAAACAACATAATTCAACCATTTGCCTCATGGTACATTTGTGTGTATTTTAAATAAATTAAATTGTTTTTGTGATGTTGTTAATACCTACCTAGTATTAAAACTCTCAAGTTTGTGTGTGGTTTAGCTTTGGTTTTGTCATGTATGGTTATAAAGTTATTAATTGGGGAACACACAAATCACAATACTTTGAGAAATAGTGACCTCAGCAGGTGACCTTTTGTAATTGAAGTATGATAGCGCTGGGGTGCTCATTATATCAGTGATAATTGTATACTTTAGTTTGATATGTTTAGTTGTTGATGACAGTAGCAATCGTTACCATTGTAAAATGCTGTCTTGGGTAATATATGTATTTATTTATATGCTAAAGTTAATCTGTGTAATATTTTAACTACAATTATTCCATTGATTAAGATCAATAAAAGAATCTTAATACCAAACATCCACAGGCTTGTCTATGATCCAGTTACAAGGAAAACGTCCAACTCACCTGGTGTTGATATCCGCACAACAGGTTTTGGGGACACTGACTCAGTTGAATGGCTAGATCCAAGTCCAGCATCTCACTACATACCTTTTAGTAAGAAGTAACAATAATTATTACTAACATGGTGTTTTTAAATGGATGTAGATAAAAAATAAACATGCAGTTAGACTAGATAAATAATAAACATAAAGTTGGAGATAAATAATAAACATAAAGTTAGAGATAAATAATAAACATAAAGTTGGAGAAAAATAATAAACATATAGTTAGAGATAAATAATAAACATATAGTTAGCTGTATTAAGAAAATAATGTTAGGATTTATACAACAGGCTTGATAATAATAATAAATGTATTTGTCATACACAATCATGCCACACAAAATTGAGTAAAAGTAAGTAATACCTTAAACAAATTATTTACATTTATTCCAATTCATTTCACTAAAATCTCAATTTTTATATGTATTTCTTAATAGTTAACATATTAAGATATTTTGGAAAATTTTATGAAATTGTTTTTTTTGTTGTTTTTTCTAATTAAAAAAAAATGTTTTTTTTAAAAAATGGATTTTTAAAATTTTGTGCTAATTTTTGTTCATTTCAGTGTCTTACTTTTATCATATTGTGACAGACCTTGTTAGCATTGGTTACAAAAGAGGACTATCTGTGAGGGGAGCTCCATTTGACTTTAGGAGAGCACCAAGTTAGTTGTGTTTTGCTTTGAGATTTCACCTTTGGGGATGTGTGATGTGCTCTTATCACTTCTTTCCTCACGTTGAGTCATCTAATTGTGGGGGGTTATACAAAGAATAATTTTAAAAAAAGAAGCATTAATAAATTTAGAACGCTTTTAACCCTTCAACCGTTCATGAATGAGCAATGTCTAAAATCAATTTTTTCCCCAGATGAATTGTCAGACTACTACAGTGATTTGAAAAATTTAGTTGAGGACACCTATTTGAAAAACAATAAAACAAAAGTCGTCATAGTGGCACACAGCATGGGAAATCCAGTGTTTTTGTATTTCCTCAACAATCAGCCTCAAGATTGGAAAGATCAGTACATCCAGGCGTTCATCACATTGGCTGGGGTCTGGGGAGGAGCCATCAAACCATTGCGTCTTATGGCTTCAGGTTTGACTTGTTGACTTGTCTATTTAAGCTCATTAGTTACTGATTTCATTAGTGGACCCCAATAAAGACACTGGTGTGGGGGGGAGGAGCCATCAAACCATTGCGTCTTATGGCTTCAGGTTTCACTTGTTGACTTGTCTATTTAAGCTCATTAGTTACTGATTTCATTAGTGGACCCCAATAAAGACATTGGTGTGGGGGGAGGAGCCATCAAACCATTGTGACATGTCTATTTAAGCTCATTAGTTACTGATTTCATTAGTGCACCCCCATAAAGACACTGGTGTGGGGGGGGGAGCCATCAAACCATTATGACATGTCTATTTAAGCTCATTAGTTACTGATTTCATTAGTGCACCCCAATGAATACAAATTTCTTAGGTGTGAGGAAAGTTTTATAGTTCAGTGAAGCTTTTAAAAATGCAAGAGTCAGTATTTACATAACACTACATAGGATTAAAAAGGGAGCAGTGGTCAAGCGGCAGTAGCTCGGCTATCGTACCGGGTTCGAGTCCAGTGAAGGCACTGTCTTGTTCCCGATGCTAAAAGATATCTCTGAGTTCACCCAGCTCTGAATTGGTACCTGACATTTGTTAGGGAAGTAAAGGCGGTTGGGCATTGTGCTAGCCACACAATCCCCTCGTATGCCGTGGCTAGAAAAACTTGTAAACGCTGCTTTTCTTGTCCCATAGACCAGCGTGGTCTGAAAAGCAAACTATATATATTTTTAAAAAAAAATTTTTTTTTACATATGATTAAGATAACATTAAATTTAACAAAGCAATGAACTACTAAGATCAAAGGCTCCTTAGCTAAAAAAATATGAGAAGAGAGTAAATGGCATGTGAAATCTAATTATACAATAATTGAATTATGGACGTTTCGACCCCAGACGTTTTGACCCTCTCGTTTCTATATTGTGAAATGTTTTTATTTCTTCTTTGTTTTTTTTTAATAAATATTTTTAACAATTAATTTTTGGTATATTATCCATTAAAAATTAAAAACTCCTATCCCAAACTAAACACAAAACTAAAAAGTACCTAATTTATTATTGGGTTTTAAAAATGTATATATTTAAGTCGTTCAAAGGTTTTCACTGTGATACCAAAAACAAACGAAAGTTGCTTTTTTCTTTCTTTTTCTTTTTTTTTAAAAATATTTTTTTTAAAGTGTCGACATCCTGAACGCAGGCGCTGAAACCATTACAAACCCGCACCCTTTGCATTTACTTCTGTTTCTTGTGTTGCTTAACATGTGTATACCTCCCTAGCAGAATTACTGATTTTAATAAGACGTACAAAGTTGTCAGTATTTAAAGTTCATAAATTTCAATAGTTTATACCACCGCCAAGCAGACATTAACATTCAAGCTGCTGGACCCGTCTGACCCGACTGAACATATTGTTATTGTTGTTTACATTTCGTCCGAGGGTTTCATAATCCCGTGTTACGAAGGCTACACTCAGTGACCACTACAGCAAGCCGTGTGCCTCCGAGGGTAAATAGAGTAAGTGGGGGCTGACCACATTGCCTTTGTTTTGTCCGATTACATCGGACGGGGGGGGGGTGGAGTTGGATTGGTTTGGAAGGACTTTCTACCTCAGAGGAATGGCGCATTGATCACAATCATGAATTCGCGTTGAATATTGAATGGTTGTCAATAACAATTTTAAACTGTATTTAATTTTTAATGGATAATAAATTTAAGCTAAGTTATTTTTATACCAAAAATTAATTTTAAAAATAATGATTTTTAAAAAGTATATTAAAAAATTATATGGTGTATAAAAAAAGGGGTCGAAACGTCCGGTGTCAAAACACCCTGGAGTCGAAACGTCCTGTTGTCGAATTGGCAGGGTCGAATCGTCCGGGGTCGAAGTGTCCGACCACCCAATAATTAATAACAGAAACTTTGACCTGTTGGAAAGTGAGCGTATCAGATGCTACTCACTGACCAATTTCTGGGAATGTTGTTCAAAAGTTTCACATCAATTGAAACGTGTGACACATTTTGCTCTTCAACAAATTTACTTGAAAGCATTTATAAATATGTGTGTTACTATTTTTATGTGATGGGCTGTTAGCCCAGCTGCTTGCTGGGTACTGCGCTATTTAAATTATCCAATTATTATAATTACTGAAACGTTTTGCTTTTGAGATGTTGAAACTTGGGCTGAAAGATTGGGGTCCCATTTTGTTAAAAGTCAAGCTAGAAAAATTGTGTTTCATTAAAATCTTTACAAATCGCTTTATAGTTTTTTAATTTCTCCTTTAAAAAGTTTAATACCAATAGATAAATGATAGAAATAGAATTTTCCAGTTAGATTTACTCTAGTCTAAAGTTAGATTTAATTGAGTAACTCTAGTCTAAAGTTAGATTTACTTAAATAACTAGACTCAAAGTAGATTGACTTGAATAACTCTAATCTAATTTTAGTTTTACTTGAATAACTCTAGTCTCAAAGTTAGATTTACTTGAATTTTTCTTTTGACCAGGGGACAGTTTAGGTGTTGTCATTGTGAAACCAACTATTGTCAGAGAAGAGCAGCGCTCCATGCCAAGCACAGCTTTCCTCATGCCAAGTGACCAGTTCTGGAAACCCTCAGAAGTCTTGGTGGTTACGGACAAGAGAAACTACACAGTGGCGGATTATAAGGAATATTTCAATGATCTCAACTTCACTGATGGCTACGAGATGAGAAAGGATACAGAGAACCTTATTCGAGATCTGAAGCCACCGGGTGTCACCGTCCACTGCCTTCATGGCTCTGGTATATCCACACCTGATGTTCTGGTCTTTGGTGAGGGTCAGTTTCCAAATATTTACCCTAGCGACATTCCCGGAGATGGTGACGGCACAGTCAACATTCGGAGCCTGCTGGGGTGTTTACGATGGCAAGGCCAACAGAAAGCCCCTGTTTACCACCAGCTGATACCAAAGGCTGAACACATGGCTATCCTACAGGATACAACTGTTAGCAAATATATCATAGATGTCGTCACCGGACAGAGATAATGAAAATTCATGGTAATTAGAACATTCTTCATTAGTTGTAAAGATTCTTTGACGCATTAAACTTATAATTGTAACAAACTAGAATTGTTAACTACAATTTTATCAACTTGATCATGTCAAATAGGCTACAATACTTGCAAATCAGAAAAAAACCTTACATTACAAAAAAGAAAAACATTATTCACTAAGTTACATATTTATGCCATTTTGTCACTTCACAGTATTTATTTTTGACTCTTAATATTTAAACTAGCATGTTAGAGATCCCAAATATTGTTTTGGGGCAGGGAATTGTTTTTGGGCTGGGATAAAGTTTGGAAACGTGTCTGAATCATCCAACAGAAGAGAGACATGTGAAGGAACAAATTGATATTACTATTATTTAATAAAACTTAACTTTCAATTAATTTCTTGTGGATCTTACATGTCTTGTAAATTTCTCAGAGAATGAGTCAGTGTTGATTCAAAAAATTGATTGTCAAAAGTTTAAATTCAATAACTATGAATTATATTATAATTGGAGAACAAGGAATCTTAACAGAATTACTTAAATAAATAGTTGATTTTTTCAGAGTGAAAATGTTCATTATTTTCAGAGAGACACACTCTATTACTCTATTTAATTGTCTATTCATATTCTATCTCATAAGATGATTAACCAGCTGAATTAAAAATTACATTTATTTATATACCGTGAGGTATTTTTATGTTAAGTATTTTTAAAAAAATATATTCAGAAATATATTGTATTTATTTACAGACAGGATTTTTTTTCCATTAGGGATTGAAAAAGGGGGTAAATTAATCAATTTGTCAGAAATAAAATTTATTTCACTCTTGTAAAAAAATATCTATAAATTCAAATAAAACAAAACTTTTTCAAATATTAAAAACTTAAATTTTTTTTACACACACCATACTGTTTTGAAAATTTTAAAGTAGCAGATCTAAATTGTCACGGGCCCTTTATATCATTACTGATATTTATCCCAAGCACATAACTTTAATTTCCATCATGAACTGGTGTTTATTTTCTATGAAAATGTGTATATAAGGCTCAATCATCCATGCATTAATCAATAATCTGCATCAAGATATTTATGTCATACAGAGTTGGACTGTGATAAAGCCTGCACATACAATACAAGATACACAAATGAAGTGTGTTATTAAAACAATAAATTCAAGCTTTATTAATGGAAACATTTGTAAGAAAGCGTTTTGGTAAATGCCTTCATCGGTAAAAATAAATAAACAGAAGTTTACAAGTTTTACGTTACATATTACCTACTATGCCATGGAAACATTAATTATGTAGCGATAAAAAATTAGAGCAACAAAAAGAAGAAAGATGGGCGCAATTATTTAACAAAAATAGTGGTTAGAAGAAGAGGAAGGAAGTTTTGAAAGTTACAGTTATTAAAAAGAAAGCTGCAAAAAGATTCACAGCTGTAATATTTTCATGTCATTAAAAAAACAAATCGGCGATTGGGTCACCATATTTGTCAAATCATACTACCCAGTTGTCTCCCGAATGTTTTATTTATTGACTTGACAATGCATTTTTTATGTTGATACATTATATAATTTTTGTCAGTTTGGTGTTTTTTTCTTTGTGGTATTTTCCCTTAATGTAAGACTTTTTAATAAATTCATCTTTGAGATTTTTGTGACCCAACAACTTCATTGATTATTTTCAAAAAAAAGTTTATCAAATTTGTTCCTATTGTTTTATATACCAATAATTTACTCCCACACTTAAAATAAAAAACTTTTCAGAAAAGGTACAAATTATGTTCTTTCAATTTCAATCATACCTAAGTATTTTATTGATTAAATAATTTTTTTTAAACCAAGAGTTCAGAAAATGGGAAAATTTAAGAAAATCAATTGAATGTGAGGCAAGAATATTTATTCCTTTTTAAAAATTGACAAATATACTAATTTCTTTAAAAATGCAGTCATTTTGTCATTTAAAATAGTGAATTTTGTATGTTAATTCAATTAAGTCATTGAGTATAGATATTAATTATTGAATTTATAAATATAAAATGAAATCATTTTCCTTATTTGAAATGACAATCTCACTACTCAGTGTGTCAGCGATAAATTAATGTGTCATTGTAGCTGCTTCTTCGTTAGGTAGTAGGAAGTGAAAAATTTCAATCTCGTTATTCATTGTTATTCATTCAGTTTTCCATTTGGTATAATATTTTTATTTTTGCCAAGAAATTAATTGCATTAATCCCCAAACTTAAAATAGCAAGAGCAGCAAAAAGATAAATACATATTCATATATTAAAAAACAATCATTTAAGGATAAGAATTTTATTGATAACCAAATAATCAAAAAGTAACAGTGAAAAGGTGGAATTTCACTATATACGATATCAGGGTATTAAAAACATTCATTTATCTTTCTTAGAAAACAGCTTATCATGAAAATTTCATCATCATATTAATTTTATTTCTTACTGCCATATTTGGAAAATAAGTTGTATTATTTAAAGTTTTTTTTTAATTTATCGACCCTATTTTTTATAATTATATTTTATGATTTTACTAACTGCTTCTTTGAATCCCATGTATCAGCAGAATATTTTGTTTTAATGTTGTCAAATTATTCGCTACTATCTTTGTTTGACATATTTAAAGTGACTGAGGTTTTTTGTGTGTGTAAATTTTGTTTTCGATTGTTTAAAAATAAAATCCACTTATAATACATGTATATTCTTGTTACATCAAATCTGGCATCTATGTATTGGAAATGCATTGATATTGGGGATGGCTTCTATCATTTGACTTTTGTATGTATGGTTGGCACATAATAATAGGTGACAGAAAGAGGATTATAATATTTTTATCAATACAAAAGGGGGGAAAAAAATGTTCAGCTTGTGAAGTTTTCCCGCAGAAAGTGAACAAAAAATTTTTTTGGTAACTTTGATTTCTCAGTTTTTTCTTTTATTTATTTTAGGTTTTTTAAAAGCTCATAAATGTCTAAATTTCAGCCATGCAGCAGTTTTTTTCGTAATAGGCTGATTCCTTCTAATGTTAAAGTTAAAAGGATGTCTCTCGATACCATTGACATTAAAGTTATTGTACATTTTATTTCCCTATCAAGTTCCTCATGCTAATCAATTAACTAATTAAAAAACTACTCACTCTGGAAGAAACAGATCAATTAAAAAGATTTACTCTCTCAAACATGACTCATCACTTACAGAAGGAAAGGGAAAAAACCTCTTCAATTTTGACAGTCAATCCACTCAACAGTCTAAAATTTCAATCCATGCTTTCAACCGTGTCTAAATGACACATCCCATTTTATTAGACTCATGAAAAGAGATTTGAGATTTGATATAAACAGCAGATGTGACATCTAGCATCCTATAATGTAGACTCCACATTAACTGTGCTAAGGAGGATGGAGTAAATATTAAATACTAACATCTCTAAGTACTTGATAGTTTGACTCTTATAACAAAATATGATAGTCTTTACATTGTTTTATACACCTTTAAGTAAAAAGCTACGTCAAAGAAAGATTTTAACTATTGAAACATGGGCAGTTTCCAGTTTCATCCTTTACAATAATCCCTGCAATATATGCAATTTCCCTGTAGATTTGACACACTTTTTATTGATTGAAGTTATTATTAATTTGATAAGTCGTAGTAGGTGGCCTATTACGAGAGTTTCATAAAACTTTGGAAAGCTACGTTTTATTGTCCCCTGGTAAGATATAGTAACACAGGGAAGTTCGTTACAAAAAAATTAAATTTTTGTTGTTGGAACAATAAAGAAATGCAAACAGCTTCCCCTGGTATGCCGTGGCTATAGAAAATTGTGTAGCTGCTTCAGTTGCCCTTTAGGCCAGCATGGTCTGAAGAGGGGATTTAACCTTTTTTTTTACAGCTTCTTTTGGTTTAAGGAATACACTACTTATTTTGCAGCCCAAACCAATTTTCTATTTTTTTTAAATTGGCTTTTTCATAGCATAATTGATGGTAGTGACTATATATGTGCTATCTTCCGTATAAAGCAGGTTGTCTCTTTTAAAAAAAAATTTTTTTACCAAAAATAACTTTTGTCCAATTAGTTAACTTTGTTGTTCCATCATCCATTTTAATGAGAGGGAGGCTAATTTCAACTGATGTAACTGTAAAGTTCAAAAGGAGCATGCTTGAGATTGTTTTTTAACCCCCCAATTAAAGTCTTAATACCAAATAAAAAGGAACTAGTCATCTGCACTTAATCAATAATTCTGGAATATCCAGGTATATTTAATGTTGAGATGTGTACTTAGTTGCTTTAGAAAACAGGCATTTATTATTTCCGGTGGTTGTTCATTTGTTGGACACCCTTTGTGGTAAATGGTTGTTTTTGAGTGGTCAGTCTTTGGACACCCCTTGTAGGGGATGGTGGAAGCTTATTTGTCTTCTATGTTGCATAGAGCTATAGAAATTTAAACAAAAGCTTCACTTTTAATTGTCTATTACTTCTGTACTTGGCTTTCTTCAATTGTTTGTGGCTAAAAAGACCTCCCACACTCATGACTCCATAGTTGTGCAAGTTCTTTGCTTTACAGATGAAATCCTCAATAGAATTGTTTTGGAATCTGATATTATGTTCAACAAGAAATTTTGTTTTTAAACACTTGTTAATAGGTATTTATTCTAGATAATTTCCCTATGATGCTTGTATAAAAGGCACCCTTTCTCTGTTCTTCATTGCAATATTAAAATTTTCAAATGTATGAAAAATTAGCATGTGGCTGAAGAAATGTTGGCTAACTAGTTGTCATCATGGTGGAGAGTAAGGAGTTGTGCTACTTCCACTTGGTCATGACCTTCTGGCATTTTATCTTATGTTCCAGATCAACATTAATGTGTATTCATAATGCATTCATATTTTAATGTATCTATTTTTTTATTAACTATTTTAGTAATCTATTTTTATTTTTTAAACAACTTTGATGTTACTTAAAAAAGTTGTAATGACAGGTTTGTTTCTAAGACATAGATATTGAAATTCCTTGCCAAAAAATGCATAGATATATATTTTCAAAATGGTTGTACATGTACTTCTAAGTGCATGAACATTTGTTTTTACTGTGCAAGAAATGGTTTAAATGGCATTCAGGAGATTTCTTTAAAAATCATTTTTAATGAGATATTAATTATTACATTTATAATAATACTTTTCAGATCTTTTTACAGTTTAATGAGATTTGAGTGTTATCAATATTATTTTTAAATTGCATAACAGATTGGAGTGTGTTATCAATATTTTTAATTTGCATTGTAATTTTAAAACAAGTTTTTCAATGTTTTGCACCCGGCACATTTTTTGCTGCATATTTGACTTATTGTTTACATTTTGTAGAGGTGTGGCTAAGTTAATCTTTTCATTTCTCATTTATGAAAGGTACTAATACATAAATTTTTCCTTCAATGATTATTTACTTAACAGATGAAGACACAAGATACTGTATTCAGTGATTAATTTATAAAAGCTGAAGTTGGGGAATTAAATTTAAAAAAAAATAAATGTGCATACCTGATATTTTCTTATTTTTTTTTATTAAAATAGTTTTTGCCTGTATTTTGTTTTCTTTCTAATACTTGTCCACCTGCAATTTAAAAAAAACACATTCTTTGGCATTATGGTACATTGAGATCAATGTTCCCTTTAAGCCGCACGGCCAAGTTGATATCTGATCAACGCCCCACAGCAGTTTTAGAATTACCTCGCAGAAAATTTTAGTTTGCACCTGGACCAACAAACCTTAGAGGGAACATTGATTGAGAAGGCTCTCACTAAATTATTGAAATTATTACGTTATACATTTGTCAATAAAGATTTGCAAAACAATACGTTTGAATGATGGGTAATTTTTTTTTACTGATCCTGGGGTAATTGAATTCATAGATTGTCTCAAAATAAAGTAAAGCTTATTATTTAGAGGTAATTTTTAAAATATAATTTATAGAATTTATTCTTTTAAAATTTACAGTTTGGACTTTTTTAATTAAAAAAATGTATGTGTGTGTGTGTTCAATCTTATTACATAACTAAAAAGTATTCAATCTCCCTAATCCTTTCAAAGCGACATTCAAATCTCTACTCGTGGCCTTCAAACAAAACCCCAAAAAAATGTTGAAAATGAAATACCTTTACCTTTATAAAAAAAAACACGTAAATTAAATTGTAAATTGCAAGCGCTAAATACTAAAATAATGTTAAAGTTAAAGGGAGATAAATAGTGTCACGTTTTTAAAAAAAATGCGTAGAAAATGCACAGAAGTGCACTTGAAGATTAACTTTGTGACTTTATGTTTATTTAAAGACAAAAAAAAATATTAAAAAATGAACACGGTAAACCGGTAAGACGCAATAGAAAGATTAATTAAGGAGCGTCTGTACTGTACTGTAATAGATACTATTCTTATTCCGTATACAAGAACAAACTTTTTAATTTTAAAACCAAGAGGCAATTATAATTCATTTTAAGTTTTTGCCTCTACGTCTTCTTCCGCCACAGAAATAAAATAAACCAAGATTTGAAGGTATCGATAGTTTTGTTCCAGATTGTAATTTAGTTTTATACAGTCATATTCGACTGTATCGAGCTTTCTTGCGTCGTAATAGTAAACATGACTTAACTGTGCGTTCGAATAGCTTCCGTCTATTTATAAACTGGGGAATTTTGTTTTAAATATAAATATAATTATTTCGCTGGAATTTTGCAGGGACGTATTAATTTTATTACGTTTACTACGATATCTTTGGAAATTTTCTTATTTCAGTTAGCTGAAGAATAGATAAGATATATATGTTTTAAATTCTTAAGGTATACTTGTCCCTATAAGTTTTTAACATGTTAATATAGTGGCTATATAATGTCGATAAGCCACATTCACACAGCTGAGAATGAGAATCCACACTCACACTTTATTCTTCTTGTTACAAAATTTGGCCGGAAGAAAGATTCCTATACACACAACAGCTACAATGTTTTATCAAAGGAAAACATTGAAGTTTTACCGGGCACATTACTTTACTTACTTGACGAAAGTACTGATCGTGGAAAAATTGAGTTTACCCTGGAAACACAAGACTTGGAGAAACCAATTATTTTGAAGTGTGTTCCAGGGGAAGTAGAAAACATTCCTCTATCTGTGGTAGAGTTACTTAAACCAATCCCTACATGCAAAGACAGACTGGAGGTTTACAATGATAAGGATTGGCTAAACGATGGAAAGAGACTAAAACTTCAGGATAAAGTTTATGTTAAACTTAAAGTAGAGCAAAGTGAACTTGAGGGCATCCTTCGGTATAAAGGATCAGATATTCCGGAGACAAAAGGAATAATGTTTGGAGTTCAGTTAATGGTATGTAATGTGTGAGGTACTAAGTGAGTGTAAGATTGCTTATTTAGGCCTTACGTTAACTTAAGCTGTCATTAATTCAAAATGATAGGCTCATCATATTATTTTGATAACTAGGCCTAATCAGGCTAATCATTTTAAAGAGCAGAAAATGATTACATATTCTATATTATATTAGGTTGCATTTATATATTATATAGTATAGTCTAGTTTTTCATTAAGTAACTATAAAATCCAAAGATTGCTATAATTTTAATTGATATTGCATAATATTTGACTAACATGATATTAATATCAATTTTATTCCTCAGAGATAATTTTGCTTGTTAAAAAACTTTAATCCACAAATGTAATCTTGGATAGTCCTTTACTTTATTGATTTTTTCTCCTCCAGATTAGTATAATCTGAATTTGAGAAAATTTGTAACATTTCACTTTGTCCAAATATTTAAATGCTCTAAATTTTATGATATTATATTTTTACCTTTTTTTGTTTTTAGGATAAAAAGGGTACTTGTGATGGCACAATTAAAAAAAAAGATTATTTAAAACTGAACAAGACTATGCTGTTTACGTACCACTACATAAAATCAGAAAAAGAAGGGAGGACTGGCATAAAAGCACTCGTTTGAGAGCAGATGAAGAAGGCGAAGGACTGTATCGCCACCAGGATAGTGTCAAATGCAACCTACAGCTTGGAGAGAGGGTTGTGTGGCTGAGTGATGATGGACCTGAGAAAGGGTCTGTGCGGTGGGTTGGTTGTCTGCCAGGAGAACCAGGAGATAATATTACAGTTGGAGTAGAATTCGTATGTTTGTTTCTAAAGATTATTTGGAACTTTTGTTGATATTTGTCATTTTAAAAATGTTATACATAGAGGAGAACTTTTTAAAAAATAATGGAATTGATGTCAAACCTAAAAATTTAAGTTTAAAAAATATCTGTTATGATGGTTGATTATGTTTATTAAAAATCAAATCTTTTAAAACTGTTATTGTAAACTGTATGGTTCCAGAAAATGTTTGTTCTAGTAGTGAATTGTTAATAAAGTTTATTAATTTAGAAAAATAAATAAATTTAAATAGTAAAAAGCATTTATTTAAATAGTAAAAAGCATTTATTTAAATAGTAAAAAGCATTTATTTAAATAGTAAAAAGCATTCATTTAAAATGTTAAAACTTATTAGACTAGTCCAAACAAAATTAGAAAAATAATTATATATAGTAAATTATATTATAAGTCTAAAATATATCTCTCCACATTTTGAGGCACTGACCTTGAAATTATTTGTTTCTTACAATTTTTAAAAAGCTAAATTCAGCAAATTTACCCAAACAGGAAATCAGTATTATTATGAGTTTCTCATTCTGACTTTTAGTGAAGAATGAAACTGAAGCTATAAAGCTAAGTTAGAATGAAACTGAAAGTCATCATATTTTCTTATATCATAGAAAATTAAAGTATATTTAAATATGTTTCTTTTAATAAGTTTTCTGCAGAAATGTTTCACATTTTTTTACTTGTAATTATAGCAGGTGAATCAGCAAAGTATTTTTTATCTGACTCAATACAGTTAACATGACAACACAATAAAGACATGTATTAATACTTTTTTTTTAAAGGTAAATAATAACACCTGAAATTGTTTTCACTTGCAGGATAGACCAGTTGGCACTGGCACAGGCAAATATAAAGACCGCAGGCTATTTTATACTAAACCTGGCCATGCATCACTCATCCCTTTGATAGGACTGATAAAAGAAATTGAATTTGAAGGAAACCCAACCGGTAGGTCTTCCTGCGCCAATTAAATTATCTCTTAACTGAGGCTGTGGACTTGGAAAACAACAGCTCTAACTCCATAAAAAAAATTGATTTATTTTGGAAACGGTTGAGTAAATTCCCTTTCAACAAGTTATGGGTGGCTGGCTTTTAAGATATGTCTCTTAGTTTTCATTGAACCATAGATAAGTGGGTGTCACTGATTTGAAAGCCAATTCTTGCTTCTCTTATCTTTTAGGCCCTGACCCAATGGATTTGACTCAAACATCACCGGACATGATACGAGACCAGCAAATTTTACTGGAGACATTTAATAATTCTGGCTCAGCTAGGCATTATGATGCAGGGGACAACAAGTTGAACCATAGAAAAATAAACACAGAGCTAGGCTCGATGGTAGGTGACACTTGTGTAGCTAGTTAGCATTAAGATATCAGAGCTTGGTCCAGTGTTGAGGGTAACTAATTAGCATTAAGATATCAGAATTTGGTCCAGTGTTAAGGGTAACTAATTAGCATTAAGATATCAGAATTTGGTCCAGTGTTGAGGGTAGCTAGTTAGCAGATACCAGAATTTGGTCCAGTGTTGAGGGTAGCTAGTTAGCAGATATCAGAACTTGGTCCAGTGTTGAGGGTTGCTAGTAAGCTCAAAGATACAGAGCAACATTCAAATTTCAACTTTTCTCTTCCCAGGTTTGCTAATTAAATTTTATTTTAAGAAGCTTAGCTAATTTTGGAACATATTCTCAGACAAAGATAAATTGTCTCTTTCTACCATTAATACATATAAAGATAGACCCTTAGTTCTCCAATATTCAGTATTTTATATAAAAGTTTAATTTCTAACTTGGAACACATACCCCCCTCCCCACAAACATGTTTTGCAAGAAAATTTTTAGAAACCCATTATTTGTAGGTACAATAATGATTTTTTTGGAACCCTTTCCTCCATTTTTAATAGTATTTGGTATATGGCTTATGAGAATAAATTTTCATGAATACTCAAGTTATTGTTCATAAATTATTTATATACTTCCTGTCAACCCCACTACCCAACAAAATATCCAAACTTGACAAGTTCTCTTTCCATTGTCTACATTCTATATGTTTGGCCTACGAATATATATTTAAGTAGATGGATAACATGCAAACAAGGTGGTAGTGAGCCTGACAAGACGTCACTCATACCTTGTTAGCATGTTATCCATCTAATTATCTACTAGCCTGATTGCAGTCTCACCAACATTTTGTTCCAATATATATTTATATTCCCCCTACTCTTACACCCTGAATCCCAAAATCTTCATGTTTGATCAGTCAGCCATGCGCCTGGTGTTTTCATCAATATTTATTCATTGTAATTTTTCTGCTGTTCCCAAAAGAGAGTGATTTAAAAAGCAACCAACAATCAATTTCTTTTTTTTTAGAATGACAAGATCTGTATGTAGTGGTAAATTTTTAGCAGGTGATAAATGTTTACTCACGGAAAAAAAAAGAAAAAAAGCTAAATTAAAGACTGAAAGTGAAAATGAACTCATTCAGAGGGAGTTTTATTTCTTATCTTTTTCACTTTTCTATTTTATCTCATTTTCAGATTTGTTAAATTATGCATATCTTGATAATAAATATGTTTTTATATGATGTACTTTTTATCTAAATATCTTTGAAACTTACCTTATTCTATAAAATGTTTAAAGTGTTTTATAAGTCAATTTATAAAGTTAGGCAAATAGAATAATGAGACACAAACATTTTGTGAAAATAAAACTATAATTAAATTACTTACACTTACGTGTTTAATTATGTTTTTATACTGCTCAGAGTTTAAAAATTAAGCTAAACATTTAGCTAATAATACTAGTATCACCTCCTTTATATGACCATAACGACATGTCAATGAAAACTGGACAGGCACATTAACTCCCTTTGAGTGAAACTGAAACCGACCCCTCTCAGTGAGACCTTCTTGAAGTTTCACTTTCACTCTCAGCATTGACAGGTTCTACTCTGCCTTGCCAATTGAGTCATAATGACAAGTCTAGAGCTCAAATGTGTTAATGTGGCTCATGAGTTTTCCAGGGTTTGTAATTACTGACACGATAATTGTCACAGACATAGTGGGCATCAGATTGTATGAGTGTAACAGTGACATCTTCTGGAACAATTTCTTATGGACCCATATTATTCTTATAGTATCTTGTCTATTTTTGTGACTGCATTCATGCTATTGAACCAAGTTTCTATATAGTATGTGTCTTTACTTAGTTTGGAATTCTGCTTTTTAGGGAGCCCTTATTTTCATGTGATTTATAATTTCCATTTTATTGTTACTGTCCATAGTAAATTTGTTATTAGTGGGGGAGAGGTTGGGGGATATTATGAGCCAAAAGTTGTCTGTACCATACTTTCTAATTTTTGGTAAACATCACTATTAGAGCTAACCTAAAAATAATCTATAAAATACAGCTTTGGGATTTTTTTCACTCATTAGTTTAGTTATATTTACATAGTTCTTTAGAAATAATTTCATCTGATGAAATACAATTATATTTAAACACTTTGGTATTTACGCTTTTGATTCAATTTCTTTTAAAGCAGGTGAACTTGTCCGGGCCCCCAAACTACAACCAGTGTTATGCTGAGACAGGGCTTGTCACTAGTCAGGACATTCCCCTCTACAAACAGGACGTGGTCGTCAGACATCGGGGCACAGATTACAGCGGGCTCAACCCCATTTATGAACACTCAAGATTGCAAGGTTATTAAGAGTCTAGTTATTGTTGTATCCATGTACACAGTACAGAATATGACTACTGTGGAGCTTGGTTTATAACTTATGGTGCATGCGGTCAAAGGGTTCTTAAGAAGATATTGACCATTGGCCACATCCTGGTATTGAAGGTCTGAGACCCTTAGCTCTAGAGACTGATGAATTCAACATATCACCTTTAAAAACGGCTTCATTATGTTAAGTGCTTATAGTTAATGTTTTTAAAATGTGCTGTTTGAGAAAGATTAAACCAGAGTAACCCTCCTTCAATAGCGACTAGAAGTACGCCACCATCGATAGCTGTAACAATGCACGATCTTCCCATCTACTTTCTGGCAAAAATTAGCATTCAAGTAATAGACTCTGGCTTTATAAAAATGCCCATTAGTGCCCCTGCCCCGGCACAATTTTAAAATTTTTCTGAACTATATCAATTTTTAATACCCCTTTATTATGCAGATTAAATCCATCAATATATAACAATAACCACCAAAGGTGCTAATGGCTATTTTAGAAAAAAAAATATATTGAACCTATTGCAAGAGTACCACCTTGCAGCCCACAGTACTATTCTTTGGGTTAAACTTTTAAAATTTTCAATAAATGTACAGTGTCATTAACCCAGCTGAATGTATACAGCCATTCAGTCAACTGAATTAAAATTGTCTTTAATCTAGCCACTTAATTGAAATAAATTAACAACAGTCCCTCAACTTCCACATCTGTAACGTTGTTTTTTTTGGTCCTTTCCAGAGGCGAGTGTTGTTCAAAATTTAGAAACGAAGTCTTCCAATTCCTCGAGCTTTGGGCGCAGCAGCAACCAGGAAGTGGATCCAGACCTTGGTGTGGGCTCCATGGTCCAGGTTCAGTTAAAAGTACCTCTGTACGGGGTCATCCGCTGGATTGGTGAGGCTGATGACCAGTCGGGAAAGTTGATTGCTGGATTGGAAATGGTGAGGGGGGGGGGATTGTTAAAACTCTTGACGGTGACTTTTTGAAAAAAATTCTTTGGTGGTGTCCCTTGCTTTTAGAACAAATGTTGTATATTTCATGTGACTAAGTCATTTAGAACAAATGTTGTATATGTCATGTGACTAAGTCATTTAGAACAAATGCTGTATATTTCATGTGACTAAGTCATTTAGAACAAATGCTGTATATTTCATGTGACTAAGTCATTTGCTCCTAATTGGCAATTTTACAAACCTGTTTTACATTTCTATCGTTTATATAATGTTTACTACTTTGAATTGCCTAGAGGTGAAAAAATTGAGTGTTAAAAGTACTTTCATTTATTCTCTTACCTTTCAACTTTGTAAATTTATAGCTGTACCAGGACTCTTCTCTATTTTTCTTCTCCTTGACTCTTTACAGAGTGGATATCGTCAATTGAGAATTATAAAGCTCTAAGTCAATATAAGTATTGAAGGACATAGAGCTTTATAATTCTCAACTGACGATATGCTTCACATTTTATGTATTTGTAATAATTTAATTTGTGCTTGACTGACAAGGGCTTGTGGCTGAAAGGTTTTGACTTTCATTTTATTGATTGGATTCCGACTGTATTTATTACACAGATTCTGTACTGTTTAAACGACTAAGCTTTGCATTGACTCAAATCTACAGGAAGAAGAGTTATCTGCTGGGACTGACGGGACATTTTGTGGCACCAGGTGCTTCCACTGTGCACCCAAGAAAGCTCTCTTCATTCCCCTGTATAAATGCAGTAAAGACAAACGGTTCCTCACCAACACACTCTGTAAAGTGCCATCGTCAGGTCAGTCATCGTAGACAAAATTATGGGTCAGACTGCAATCAAACTTTTAAATAAATAAATATATATGTTATTAAAACAGAGTATGTATAGGCCTGTTTTGTAACGTCTCGTCAGGCCCATACATAGCCTGTTTTTAATAACACATATTTATTTAGTCATCACAGAGGAGTGGAGTGGAAGTGAGCAACCATCAGGCATGCATCTAGAGATTGTGGTGAAGTTTGTGTGCTGTCTGTATGTTCTGATTTGTAATGTATCATGTCATGTTTCTGACCCCTAGATTTCGGAGGACCATCCACTCCCGATCTTCAAGGTGACATCCCGCCCCCAGACATTGTGACGGACGCAGACCTGAAGCTCATTTGTGGCCAGAACAAAGGCATCCAGGGCCACCACAACTCTTGCTACCTGGACGCCACACTTTTCTCGATGTTCTACTTCACCACGGTCTTTGATTTCATCTTTAATCGACCGCCCAGCATGGCAGACTTGCCGGAGTACCCCCAGGTCCAGCAGGTTCTCAAAGAAGGAATCGTAAACCCTTTAAGAAAGTAGGTATTACAAATCTTGCCAGGGATGGATTGCTTTGCTTAAATTGTTGTGGAAGTCATTAAAATTTAAAAGCATAGGAATCTTTGTTGTTTACATAAAATTTATTTCATGTGACATTGATTAGTTAATTACTAAAAAAAAGAAAATTGGATATTAGGTCAAGTTATTTAGTGCAATTTGAGGAATTTCTGCTGTTGATTTAATTGTCAGAAAATAGTGATTTATTTTAAAAGATAATTTTGTATGCCTACTCGACTTCATATAATTTGCCACCATCGACGAAACATCAGCCGATAAATTTTGCCGCTAAAGGACATCATCATTTAATTACCATAATCGACAGGCACCATTATGTGAGGGCCGACAAAGTTCTTAAACTAAGGGACCTACTGGATAAGCTGGGGACCATACCAGGAATGATGGGAGAAGAAAAAGGTGAGATGACTCCATGGTCGTGTGTGTCATTTTGGATGAGAAGTTTGTAAATTTGTAAAAACATATTTGAGGATGAGATGTGAACGACTGATCATCAATGGTAAAAAAAAATTTGTTGCATGAATTACTTTGCACAATGTGCACAATGCTAAAGAAAAGCTCTTAAAGGCAAACTTCTTTGATATCCATCTTTGAGATTACTGCTGTCCTCTTTGCATATATTGTCGTAGATAAGTTTTTGCATGTTATTTTTACTTTTTTAGAGTTCATTTTCTCGTCAAAGCTTCTTGCTGAGATTTTTGTTGTTTCTTTATGTTTTTTTTTGAGGGGGGGGGGTCAGATTCCCTCTTACCTTAGTGTTAAAAATTGGTTATGTAAACATATTGTCTTTGTAAAATAGGTTTAACGAGCAGTCAACTCGTCTGAAAGTCAGTATGTTCATAAACTCAATGTATTTATTCTCAACGATCTCTAAATGATACAATGGTTTTCCTGTCTGAAAAGAGTTATTGAATTTAGACTCAGAATGTCCAGCTGCTTTCTTCTGATGATTTGGTTGAGAGACATCAAACTGAAAAGATCATTTCTGGACAAAATTTAATTATGTTAGTAATACTATACATCAACTTCAAATATTCATCACAGATGTTATTTGCATTGCCCAATTAATCATTAATTTAAAACAATTTCATTTTAAATTAATCAGAAAGCTGTAAACTTGTGTGTTTTTTAAAAATCAATTACTTTTTTGTTTCAGACCCTGAAGAGTTTCTCAGTGCACTATTAACTCAAATAATGAAAGCTGATCCTCTTCTACACTTAAGGTAAGTTTCCCATCATCCATATTAATGGACATAAAATGAAATAACATTAGAGGCGCCATCGGGGAAACGCTTGCCTTGGATCACTCACAACAATGGAGGCACCTGTGGGAAAATGCTTGCCTTGGATCACTGACATTAGAGTTGCCAGTGGGAAAATGCTTGCCTTGGATCACTGACATTAGAGTTGCCAGTGGGAAAATGCTTGCCTAGGATCACTGACATTCTCAATTGTAAAAAAATTCTGCAAGATGTTCAAGCAAATGATGTGAGAATGATAGAAAATAAACTCAGCTAACATTGATGGTTTTCCAATGGCAACAAGATACAATCTTCTAGCACTTGTTGGGTTTCCAAAAGCAAGCAAATGAGTCATTGCTACAAATTTTGTGCAAATAAATCCAAGAGCTTACTGATCTTTAAGATGACCAATAAGCTGGCAAGGATGTCATAATAACCCCAAGACTTAGTCCTGAACTGATAAAAACTTGATGTTTTCCTTTCTTCTGAGCAGCTCAGGGGAGCATACCTACTTCTATCAGTTATTTATGGAGAAAGATGAGAATCTACTGTTACCAACGACACAAAAACTTGTGGAGCTTTCATTTCTACAGGGCAATGTCAAGTTAAAGGAGGTCGGTGAATGAGTGGAACTATAGTTGTCTCCCCTTTTGGGTTGTGTGTATCTGTGTGTGTCTGTGTTAGTGTGTTCAAGAAATGCTTTGCTAACTGGCATTTTTATATGGTTTCTCAAAGTTTAGTGGAATATTTTTTTTAAATATAAAAGTTATTGTATTTTGGTTTGTGCTGGGTATTGAAAGGAACCCTCTCCCCAAAGTCAGATGGATTTTATACCATCTAATATGTGATATCTTTGCAGCAAGGCAACATTGAATGGTATCTGGTTAAATATAATGATAAAATAGTCCCAGAATATTTGTTTGGTTTAAAAGTTTTGTGCTGCTTGCATGGCACGTAATAACTGGTACATTATCGTTCATTCAAATAACCCCTTTTAAAAATAGTGTGTATTAAGTTTATACTTTCTAAGCTGAATCATACTTTGGTATGGATGACATTTATTATGTCTTCTGTATTATATAAATTTCTGTTCAACCCAACTTCTATCACTAAACATAATTATGCATGATCCTTCCGGTCAGGTCCCTTCCTGTTTGATGATACAGATGCCCAGGTTTGGAAAGGACTTCAAAATGTTTCATCGTATAGTTCCTAGTCTTTCATTAGATATCACAGATATATTAGAGAATTGTAAGTTGATTTAGTTTTTTTACACTTTGAAATTTTTACACAGATTTTATGCTTATATTATTATTACAAAGATAATCAAATCAAAATAAAGATGATTTAAAAAATGTAAGTGATAATTGAAATACCTTTGACTGAGGTGTAACAGTTATTTACCTATGAATCTTCAGACAGAAGTTATCAGTTTTGATCAAAGTATTCATATAACTGAAACTTAATTGACTAATGAACCTGGACAACATAAAATCTATTTTCCACTGTAGAGCCTGGCTTACGTATGCAGCTGGAAAGTTAAAAGTTAGATAAAAATATTTTAAAGTACAAAAATCAATGTGGAAGAATAGTTTTGTAAGAACAAAAACATTTCAAAGAACATTAAGCTTGCTTTCCTGTGAAATTTTTCAAGGTCCAAGTTGTATCCTAAACTAAAGTTATACTTGAATGATTTAGGTCCGCGTGACTGTATTGTATGTGGCAGCCTGGCAAAGTTTGAGTGTAAAGATTGCTACCAGGTGCACGGACCTGGCCTAAATACGACAGCTTTTTGTGATACTTGCGTCAAGACGGTGAGTTTTTATATTTATATTAAAATCTGTCACTTACCTGTAGGCTTTCTTGAATCATAAAGTTCTTCTGTCTATCAAGTGCTCATGATCTATGCTATGATCCTTGTGGCAAAGTTTACTAAACCAATACATCAGACTTCTTTGAGTCAGAAATAAATGTGTTTGTTTATGGTGAAATAAAATTGTATATGATGTGGATACATTAGGGAGCATATTTTTTAAAAAAAAACAAAATCTATGTGTTACTAAATGAGAGAGTCATAACCACCAGTCACCTTGAAAGCCTTATTTCTCTTTTAGTACTGTCACACAAAATGTTTAACACTCAAGCTAAATGACTAAAATGATTGTTAAGATTCAGTGGGATATAAGAAGCTGTGCCCCCCCCCTTCCTTCCCGCCCCAGTTTTAATCCAATGGGTGTTGTTGAAAGGGTAAGCTAATCAGGGTTTATAATTTATCTTTTTTTCCCCCTTAAGTTTTCGCCTTATTGTTTTAAAAACTTGTGAGCGTGTTTGTTGATCCATTTGAATGGTTACTGTATCATGGGCCAGTACAGCATAATAAAAATTGTATGAATTCATTGAAAATCATTAGGTGGGGGGAGGGGCTGGTTGGGAGGAACACTGCTTCCATTATTAAATCAAATTACAAATTAAATATCAAAATACATCATTCTTTTGGCTGCAGTCAGTCAAACAGTGGCTACTATTCATCATAACCCAGATACAACTTTTGGCTGCAGTCAGTCAAACAGTGGCTACTATTCATCATAACCCAGATACAACTTTTGGCTGCAGTCAGTCAAACAGTGGCTACTATTCATCATAACCCAGATACAACTTTTGGCTGCAGTCAGTCAAACAGTGGCTACTATTCATCATAACCCAGATACAACTTTTGGCTGCAGTCAGTCAAACAGTGGCTACTATTCATCATAACCCAGATACAACTTTTGGCTGCAGTCAGTCAAACAGTGGCTACTATTCATCATAACCCAGATACAACTTTTGGCTGCAGTCAGTCAAACAGTGGCTACTATTCATCATAACCCAGATACAACTTTTGGCTGCAGTCAGTCAAACAGTGGCTACTATTCATCATAACCCAGATACAACTTTTGGCTGCAGTCAGTCAAACAGTGGCTACTATTCATCATAACCCAGATACAACTTTTGGCTGCAGTCAGTCCAACAATGACTACTATTCATCATAACCCAGATACAACTTTTGGCTGCAGTCAGTCAAACAGTGGCTACTATTCATCATAACCCAGATACAACTTTTGGCATCTACACCAAAGAATATTCTTATATTCATAAAAAATGCCACAAGTGCGTTGTTTGGTGCTAATATTTTCTTTAGTTTTAAGGATGCATAAAAATTGATTCCATGTTATAGATCTGTGTCAAAAGGGCTGAGATGTTCAAACATGAATATGGTAAGATAATTATACACTTGTGACTTGGTGTTGGAGGCTAGCACTAATTTGAATTTTCTGAAAGTATGCTATTGGATGAATGTGTTTTCACACAGGAAGTTCACTTATCTACACTGCCATTGGTTTGGAAAGTTTATCTCTAGCGCTATTGTCAAATTTTTTAATAAAAAATTGAAGAGCTTAGTGCTAAAAGTACTTAAGTCACAAAATACGCATTTTGAGATTATCACTTTTTGATCAATTTTTTTTTCTGCTTGATGCTAGCATTTTCATTTTTTAATGGACAAAAATGTAAGTTATGTACTTTTATCACTAGGGTCTTCAATTTAAAACAAATGACCATTTAAAGCTTTAGTTTAGTTTTCTATTCTTCATATTAACTTTTATTATTTATTATTTACGGCAGTGGTTTGTAGAGGCCTCAAAATTCTGGCTGCACTTTTGGGGGATCCTTGAGTAGTCAATGAATTAAAATAACTCCATCAACTCAGACATTGATTCAAAAATTAATTCGTAAATCAAAAATGTTAGGAAGCACTGATATATGGACTTTTGTCATTAAATGATATCCCTTTATTTCAACCCTGATTCACAGTCCCACCAGCACATAAGCAGACGGGCTCATAAACCAACACCCATCTCAACAGCTGAAGATTTTTTACCATATTATGAGTCACTGAGGAAAGAGGCCTGGAAAAATGACCCCAGAAATGGTGAGGATGACCCCCGGTGCGTTCCTATTGCCCTCCCCCGGGAAACCATGGAACTGTTTGCTGTCATCTGCATTCAGACCAGTCATTACGTCACTTTTGTCAAGTGTGGCTCGGGCAAGAAAGCCTCATGGGTCTTTTTTGATTCAATGGCTGATCGAATGGGTAAAAATATACATTTTCAAGTAATTAAATATCACAAATCTATTAAGGATGGGTAGTTATTAGATTATTTTATTTTTTTTAAATTCATCTCATCTTGTCTGCTCCTTCTATACAGAAGATTATTGTGTCATACTCTTATCCATGGTTTATGTCTAGTCTTGCATTTTTATTAGAGTTTTAAATGTTGACAGTGTGTTGGTTTTCCTGGTTTCCTCACTGATAAAGTGATTGTTCAAAGAAATAAAGTAAATAAAAATTATTATTTTTTGTTCCCAACCCAACTTAATTTTTTGGGTAAAATTTGCTTAATATGAGATGTTTTGTGCAGGATTTCTCACCACATTTTTGTGTAAAATTTGCTTAATGTGAGATGTTTTGTGCAGGATTTCTCACCACATTTTTGGGTAAAATTTGCTTAATGTGAGATGTTTTGTGCAGGATTTCTCACCACATTTTTGGGTAAAATTTTCTTAATGTGAGATATTTAGTGCAGGATTTCTCACCACATTTTTGGGTAAAATTTGCTTAATGTGAGATGTTTAGTGCAGGATTTCTCACCACATTTTTGGGTAAAATTTTCTTAATGTGAGATGTTTTGGGCAGGATTTCTCACCACATTTTTGGGTAATATTTTCTTAATGTGAGATGTTTTGGGCAGGATTTCTCACCACATTTTTTGTAAATGTTTATTTCAGGTGAGCAAGGCGGATACAATATCCCACAAGTTACTCAAATCCCAGATCTGTCTACCTGGCTGGACGAGAAGAATCTGACGGAATTGCTGAAAGTTGGGGAAGATAAGAACTTTCCAGAACACTTGCGTAGAATATTATGCGATGGGTACATGTGCATGTACCAGAGCCCAGATGTCATGATGTACCAATGACCTGGTTTCATCGTGTGCCACTGATGTACGATAGCGGGTACCCATTTGTACTTTGTGTACCGTACAGCTGTACTCCCACAAATGTCCTATTCATCTTGCAAACTGCGGCGCACGGCAGGGGGGATCACTCTCAATATTTTGTTAGTTCCTGGTCTGACTTGAATGCCGCCTTCAGAAATAGGTCAGCTGTTGATCTCTTTATAGTAATAATTGCGTCTCCACTTAAGTTCAGAGCAAAGGCTTTTGTGACCATGGCTTTTGTGACCATGGCTTTTGTGACCATGGCTTTCTACCCCAAGTAGGACCACAAGCTGCTTACCTCCCTTGATAGAGCGCTGCGAGTCCACATTTACCAGACTTACCAATTCAATGCTGTGCTATCAATCATTCACACAGGGTTCACTATTAACCCATTTACACATAAGGGTTTCTTTGGTGTGCTATTGTTGAGAGAAGATTTAGTGCTAGACAAAGGATTATCAACTTCTGTATCTGATTTCTCATGGTGAGAATTTTCATGATCTTGGGGACAGAACGCCTGCAGGAACTCCGTGTTGATGAACGTGTAGAGCAGCAAGTTGACAGACAGGTTCAGTCATGTTTGTTCATGTAATGGTTGACCCTGTCCAGGCCGAACATGGGCAGTATGATGTGCCAGTGTGAATGTACCTTATGAAGGTGCCAGTGTGAATGTACCTTATGAAGGTGCCAGTGTGAATGTACCTTATGATGTTGCCAGTGTGAATGTACCTTATGTTTAGCTCCTTATGGCCCCATGCCCAAATGTTTAGCTCCTGATGGCACCATGCCTCAAGCTGTCCACTAAATCAGCTGCCCTATTCTCACTGCCCCAATATTTAAATGTTGTGTTTCTTTGCGTTTTTTTTAGTTGGTGTGTGAAACATTTGAAACTGCTGAGAACATTTAGGCCTTCAAGTCTGTCTGTGCTTTTTGTCTTCTCATTTTCCAGGAGAGTTCTTGTTTAAATGATTTGAAGAAAAACTTCAAAGTTGTTCTGTTTCAATTCCCTATAACATATGAGATGAAAAAACGTGTTTTTTTTAAAAAATGATTTTTTAAGTGAATCAAATGTTAGTTTTTACATTATGTTTTAATGTTTACATGACTGAGTAAGTTCAGCATGACTGAGTGAGTAAGTTCAGCATGACTGAGTGAGTAAGTTCAGCATGACTGAGTGAGTAAGTTCAGCATGACTGAGTAAGTTCAGCATGACTGAGTGAGTAAGTTCAGCATGACTGAGTAAGTTCAGCATGACTGAGTGAGTAAGTTCAGCATGACTGAGTAAGTTCAGCATGACTGAGTGAGTAAGTTCAGCATGACTGATTTCACTGAGAGTTTGCATGTTATTTAGAAGGTTGAGAGTGTGTGTGTGTGTGTGCTTGATAAACTCAGGCATAGACCACTGCTTGACCTGGTGGCAACCTGCACATCTGCCTGGATCTACTGGTAACCTCTTATGAAAGCCCGACTGCCTTTAGAGACGTCATCTGGTTGAGACAGATGACCTATGCTGTGTAATATTTATGCTTGCCTTGCCTAGTTGCAGACAACCTATACCAATCCGTTACCTTGAGTTACACAGGCCTATTGCTATATTAAATGTTGTTTTAATGAAACAAATAATTTATTTATTATAACCCAATAAAATAATCTCTTCAATGACATGTCAAAGTTTCTCTCTTGTTTTATTTTAAATATCTCCAGTTTGTTGTTTGACCTCATTCATGAGGAGAAAGCCACCCTGTCTAACATACCTCATTAATGATGAGAAAGCCACCGTCTAACATACCTCATTAATGATGAGAAAGCCACCCTGTCTAACATCTCATTAATGAGGAGAAAACCACCCTGTCTAACTTATCTCATTAATGAAGAGAAAGCCACCCAGTCTAACATATCTCATTAATGAGGAGAAAACCACCCTGTCTAACATATATAATTAATGATAAGAAAGCCACCCTGTCTAACATATCTCATTAATGATGAGAAAGCCACCCTGTCTAACATATCTCATTAAAGCACCCTGTCTAACATATCTCATTAACGAGGAGAAAGCCACCCTGTCTAACATATCTCATTAACGAGGAGAAAGCCACCCTGTCTAACATATCTCATTAACGAGGAGAAAGCCACCCTGTCTAACATGTATCATTAATGATGAGAAAGCCACCCTGTCTAACATATATCATTAACGAGGAGAAAGCCACCCTGTCTAACATGTATCATTAATGATGAGAAAGCCACCCTGTCTAACATATCTCATTAATGATGAGAAAGCCACCCTGTCTAACATATCTCATTAACGAGGAGAAAGCCACCCTGTCTAACATATCTCATTAACGAGGAGAAAGCCACACTATCCAACATATAATTCCACCAGCTGTATGTTTCTTGTGTTCCTCCCAGTGATAAGTTAGCACCATCATTAACACAGCTGTAATGTAGATTAAAAAAACCCGAACATCTTATCCTGGCACGGAAGTAAGTTTCCCAGCTGCCAATCACGCCTTTTGTTTTAAACCCAGCATGCAGCGGCACGACCACAGTGGGTGGACACACGCAATACCAGGGTTATGAACCTTCAGGATTGTAAATAAAATATTGTTGTACCAGGCTGTAACATTATTTGAAAAACTCGTAAATCGTGGGATGAGCTCGTTAACTAAAACAAAAAACGACTTCAACAATGATTTAGAACAGGGATTCTCGTGTTTCGTATTCGGGGATGACCGCATCAAGAATTTTTGTACACGATTTAGTTGAAGAAGTTTAAGGTGTTTTAAATGTAAACAGGAACTCCTGAAATGTATTCTACAATGGTACCTCGGTATACGTCCTTAATCCGTTCTAGACCTTTCGAAGCATACCAAAAAGGACGTCCTATACCAAGCGTAGTTTTACTATAAGTAATAGAGGGAAAATTATTAATCCGTTCCAATGAAAAAAATCCTATTGTTTTGTTGTTGTTTTTTTAATCGTTTTTTTAAAAAAGATATATTTATACATTTTTGACTTGTACAAAACAATTTAAACACTGCTTAATACTAAAAATACATAGATAGAAGAACTTTTCCCCTGCTTTCCTGTTATACAGATCAAAATCAACGTTTAAACATGATCTTTGTTTTGTAATAAAGTTCACCCCATTTGCCCGTTTAATGGAGTCCTTTTTATTCACAAACATAGAAATCCATCATTCTTGGCATTCTTCAATTAAGTCCCAGACACGCACGCAAATTTCACCTCCTATAACCATCTCTTTTTTAACTCCAGTGTGATCCTAACCATTTCTTTCTTTGCTTGACTCCTCTCATTATTTTTTTTCTTTCTTTTTTGTGTGTGTGTGTGTGTGCCATAGCCTCGTGGTCGTAGGGGGTTCTAATATTTTCGCGTTAGAACTTTCTCGGGTCTTGGTAGACTGGGCGGCGCCCATCTCCTCTCCAAGTCAGCGGAGGACTTCTTAGCGATGGTCATATATCAATCTTCATAATGTGACCTTAGCGTGGCTAGATCCCACGCTACCTCAGCTTGTGAGGCGAGCGCACTACTGACTTCGCTATCCAGCCGCCATTAACTGATTAACTTTCTTAGAATCATGATAATAAGTGAAAATACTCTAGTAAAAATTACACGAAAAAAAACACAAAATCACGTGACAATATAGAGTTATTGCGCGAATTATTCACTGCTTGTTAGAAACTGCCGTACTAATTAAACACACTTGAGTATCACGCGGTGTGCTGTGATTACTACATGCTAAGCATGCTTTATGTGTCATTCTGACTCATATCGGCCCTCCATAAATGACGCACCTGGGTGAAAAGGGGGGGGGGTCCACACAGTTGTGACGAGGGGGAGGGGGGTGTTTAAGACATGTGACGTCACATCAAAACTCACAAACTTAAAATAAAATTTCACTTAAATATTTGATTGCTTAAAATTTCTTTAATGATGTTTTAAATTAAATGGCTTCACGCCGTTTACGATATTAGAGTGCAGCCTTACTCTAAACTAAATACATACTCAATAACAATAAAGTGATATGAAACATACTCGTTTTAAAATAGGAAATACGGCTTTTATTGGGGGTTGGTAGGAACGAAACTTTGTGACGTCATTTTAATTTTTAATTATTTTTTTTTGGGGGGGGTGGGGGTCGGGGCGCTAACTTTTTGTAACGACGTGTGACGAAGAGGGGTGGGGGAATCGGCCGAAATCGCTCGACGTCATTTATGGACGACCCCATACTAGTTCTAGCACGCGGGTCGTATTCCAAGCAAAATGTTTCGCGTCCAGACAGGACATATACCAAGTCGGACTTATACCAAAGCAGACGTATAACGAGATACCACTGTATTTGACTTTTGAGCCTTGGAAATTTATGGTTACAACTGAAAAGTTGTTTATTTATTTTTAGAGCAGCGGGACTTAGATTGCTTTGCCTGCACACAGTTTTTTTTGTCTACGGACCACCATCAAGAAAAAGTAACTTTATTTACAGGTCCACCGTGAGTACCTGTCCTTGCGTAAAAAAACTGACGCACCAGGGCGATATGTAGGGTGAAGTCATACTTGTGGTTGAAAGCAGCACCATAGCTGTGGTCGTGCTGCTGGTAGGATCTTGTCGATAGAGTCAGTGACTAAATGAGGAAGTTTTACAAGAAATCCCACCTGGATTTACTATTCTCATTCGTAATGAAACAAACACAGCCCGTGGGCCGGTGTGTGTAGCCCGTGGGCCGGTGTGTGTAGCCCGTGGGCCGGTGTGTGTAGCCCGTGGGCCGGTGTGTGTAGCCCGTGGGCCGGTGTGTGTAGCCCGTGGGCCGGTGTGTGTAGCCCGTGGGCCGGTGTGTGTAGCCCGTGGGCCGGTGTGTGTAGCCCGTGGGCCGGTGTGTGTAGCCCGTGGGCCGGTGTGTGTAGCCCGTGGGCCGGTGTGTGTAGTGTAGCCCGTGGGCCGGTGTATGTGTGTATAACAATGCAGTTGAAAATCTATCTAGTGACGGTCCATGGTCAATAGACTCGTATGTTGGGCCGGGGTGGCGCCGAGGTTGTGGTGGGTCGAAGTAGGAAATCCACCCCTCCTCTTTGAGGTTAACTTCGTGGGAGGCACCTCCTCTGAGAGAACCGCCCCGGGGGTGTCCCCTTGCTATTAGTTCCTCGGGCGGGGGGGGATTACTAAGAGAGTTTCCTGGGCAGGCATTTAAGAGTTGTTTGTTTGTTTTTTTTTGGACGCCATACCACATGTAAGATTTCTTGGAGTTTAAATAATAGTTTACTCAGAATACATTGTACATCATTTTTGGCTTCAGGCGAGTGATAACATTGTATCCCCTGAGTTAGAGCAAGGCACTGGCTAGACCAAGATAAACAAATATTGTAGGTGTTAACCACCCTGTGATTACCTTGTTGTATGTGGCCGTGTGGATGGTTTAGTTGGTCTGTGATTACCTTGTTGTATGTGGCCGTGTGGATGGTTTGGTCAGTCTGTGATTACCTTGGTGTATGTGGCCGTGTGTATGGTTTACTTGGTCTGTGTATGCAACCTCAGTGCAGTCGTAGATCAGCGGCGTAACACATCTTTCAAATGATTAAATAAATATGATTTTTCAAAGAACATTACCGTACATGTAAAATGTTAATCATTGAATTTTGTTACTATTCTTTATTTACATTGATAGTTTGAATACTCATTCACCACTTAAGACGAATCCTTAAGAAAACGAACTTAAAAAAGAAAGAAAAATCAGTCAATACAATAAAAGCTTGAACAATACCACCGAACGAAGTCAAACAAAACCGAAAGACGACGTACAATACCGAACGTCGACGAACAGCACCGGACGATGACGAAAGCCTTTCAAGGTGAACAACTCATGTACATGACAAGGTTGTCTACCTTTATTATAAGTCCATCCAGGTTGAAATGTTTTAGCTGATCACAGCGCGTTGTATCTTTTGTTAGACTCAATTAATACCATACAAATAGTTGAACGAGATCCACTTAAATTTGGTCCAACGTGGAATAGGAAAGATGTTTTCATGAGTTATTTTCATTTCAGTCACTTCAAAGTCTGGGCCTATCGTGTTTGCCAGGATGTTACACTTCAAAGTCTGGGCCAATCGTGTGTGCCAAGATGTTACACTTCAAAGTCTGGGCCAATCGTGTGTGCCAGGATGTTACACTTCAAAGTCTGGGCCAATCGTGTGTGCCAGGATGTTACACTTCAAAGTCTGTGCCAATCGTATGTGCCAGGATGTTACACTTCAAAGTCTGGGGCCAATCGTGTGTGCCAGGATGTTACACTTCAAAGTCTGGGCCAATCGTGTGTGCCAGGATGTTACACTTCAAAGTCTGGGCCAATCGTGTGTGCCAGGATGTTACACATCAAAGTCTAGGCCAATCGTGTGTGCCAGGATGTTACACTTCAAAGTCTGGGCCAATCGTGTGTGCCAGGATGTTACACTTCAAAGTCTGGGCCAATCGTGTGTGCCAGGATGTTACACTTCAAAGTCTAGGCCAATCGTGTGTGCCAGGATGTTACAAGCAACTTTTAATTTTAAAAAAAAATTCAATGCGAAGGAGCTGTAATCGAAAGGGCTTTCCGTTTTAGTGTCACCCCAGGAGCTTTGACAAAAAATGGATAGAGCTGAGGTGTGTGTGTGTGAGGGGGGGGGGAAGTTGCACGATTTGAATATTTATATGACTTATAATAGCTGAAAGTTATGGTTATGGATGGGTCATGGGAAAAGATGCAACAAAACAGCGAACACATCCGCCAGAAGACTTCCTCGACCAACAAACATGAAAAACAAGAAGTAAGCAGAAATATTATTTCTAAATGTGCAAATCTCTGTCCTATCTGATTCACTTCTACATGGTCAGATCTCGGTCCTATCTGATATCCATTGTTATCTTTTTATCATTGCTGTCTCATCTCTCCAGCGATATTGTATTTATATCGTTTTATATAGTGTTTGAATCCACTCCCCCTCTCCCCCGAATTTGAGTACTGTGTAGATAAGTAGTCTAAAACAAGGAGGGATGCAACTGTCTCTTGTTTTTGATATATATATATATATATATATATATATATATATATATATATATATATACACACATTCTTATATTAATGCACATTTTAGAATCAATGCAAATTTAAAAGGACCCCAAAAAATGTTAGTTGAAAGTTTACACCGATGCCATATTGAAAGAAAACGTTTCCTGTTGAAGAGATATCGCAAAACTGCTTTGTTTCTGCAGTTGTCGACCTTTTCTCTTTCTCTGAAGTCTTCTGCGCAGCACCGTGGCGCACAGTGTCACCACGCGCCGCCAACGGAACACCATGGCCTTGAACGCCTGCAGGAACTTGGAGTTGATGAATGTGTAGAGCAGGAAGTTGACGGAGAGGTTCAGCCAGACCAGCATGTTGGACACGTGCTGCGCGATGCTCACCCAATGGTTGATCTTGTCCAGGCCAAACATGGGCAGTATGATGGACGGGTGAACGAACGCTGACGGAAAAACCAGGACGAGGAACAGAAACACGATCGCGATGAACGTAAGGGTCAACCGCGTCTGCTCACGGCTCCAGACGGTTTCGGAGTTCTTGGCGATGCCGAGCTTGGCGCGTCGACGCTGCTGTGAATGGACTTTGTAGATGAGGAACGAGTTGAGGACGAGGAGAGACAGCAGCGGCACAAAGTTCGAACATGTGCTGTAGATCCATGTGATGACGATGGCTGCCGTATGGTCAGGGTTCAAAGCCTGCCTAATGTCAGGGATGACGCTGGGTTGCTTGCTGTGGTCGAGGCACCACTCTATCTGGTACCAGACGAACCTCGGCGTGTTGTAGACGAAGCTCACAACGAATATGACGACGATCCTAATGCGCGCCAGACGGACAGTGCAGCGAATCGGCGCCCAAAGCGGAAACTGGACAAAGAGGCACCTCTCCAGCGTCATCGTGACCATGACCCAGATGCCGAAAGTCTCCGCAACGTTGGTCAAGGGGTAGTAAATGTGGGCTATGTACAGGCTCCCGTAGTAACTGACTGTACTGATATCCTCGATGAAGATGAAGACGAGCGCTAACAGGTCCGCCACTGTAAGGGCCGTGAGATGAACATATGGAGACTCCTTGAGTTTGGGGTTCTGCAATGTGAGAAGAGTCAGGATGTTGGTAACGATTCCAAACAAGAGCAGGGGCGGCCCGATGTATTGCTTGACGACGAAGAGCAGATGCATCGCTTGAGCACCCGCCGTGGAATTGGGCGTTGTGGTCAAGTAGCTGCAGTTTTTGATTGGCAAGGGAAGACTGAAGCTGTTATTGTCTAAGGTGCTGTTTTCTAAGCCGATGCTGTCATTGGTGCTGTTGTAAAAGTTAATATTATCTAACATGCTTTTCACAAACCAGCTGCTGTTGCCGAAAGAAATGTTATCAAAAGTAATGTTGTCGAACGTAATGTTGTCGAAGGTGATGTTGTCGAACATAATGTTGTCGAATGTGATGTTGTCAAATGTATTGTTGTCAATCACCTGTGTTCCCATATTGCTGTCGTATGGCATATAAATGGTAGACACGTTTTCTTGAAATGTGACCATCTTCGTCTAGACCCCTTGAAATGTGATCACCTTAGTCTAGACCCCTTGAAATGTGACCATATTAGTCTAGACCCCTTAGTGGCTTGGATTGCCGTTGCATAGACTCAAATTAACCTCGCACAAAAAGACGTACGGATTACAGCACAGTGAACGTGCCCATAGCTTGAAAAAGATCACACCGATAGTATCACTTCATTTTTGTGTAGTCTCCTTTGAAAATATGCTCACGGAGCAGAGTCCAGCCATTCAGACACTTTGATTATAGTTCACATGCTGTTGAAAGAAAACAAGAAAGACCCATATAACTTTTAAAATGTATTAATCATAAATTTCTTTAAAAAGCATTTTGGCGTAGCATTATTATAATTATTAATGCAAGATACACAATTAAATTGTGTGATTAAAATATTTCCCCCATTTTTATTTCTTTAAAATGTAACTGTCAGATACTCCCCTCGTCTTCTATATCCTGTATTTTTGGTAAGTATTTGTGTCTATCTTACTTCTTTTCTTTTCTCATTTTTATACCTACTTAATTATTTTTTTCTCTGGTGTGTATTTCGAAATATTTAATTTCATTTAAATACATGTACTTATGTTTATTTGTTAGTACTGTTCAAGACATTAGCCAAAACTTTTACACAAGTAAGGCTTTAATTTATTGTTTTAATCACATTATTCGTTTGTGTATTTTTGTATTTTATTTTAAAGCTTTATCGCAGTCCATTCTGTATGAAATTTAAAATTACCTGTATGACTTTGATACAAAAAAAAATAAAAAATAAACGTTAAAATAATTTCGTTTAGAAAGTTATGCATTTTCCCTTCTGCAGTCCGCTTTAACTATGAATCAACCGAAGTTCTATTTCTTATTATTTATTTAGTTGTTGATTTTGTAAATTTCTAAACATATTTATTTTCACTTATATTTATACTCGAACTTTTTTAGTGAAGTGTAAGCTTGTACTTGTATGACCAATTTTTTCATCAATACCGTGATAACTACAGTCGGACCTCGCTAAGTCGAACCGAGAGAAACTGTAAAAACAATTCGACTTACGGAGTTTTTGAGTTAGGGAAAATGGCGTAATAGGCGCAGAATTTGGCTGGGACCTAACAATTATTTCGATGTAGGGAGGTTTTCGACTCAGGGAGGTTCGACTAATGACTAAATGGTTTTCTTTTATAAAAAATATCTTACCTGTTGTTTCATTGTTAATTTATCTGGGGGTGTTTCAAGTTAGTAGTTGAATGTTTTAAGTTCTTCCTAGTTTGAAACACGGATGGTTGGCCGGCGTACTACTAGCGTATAATTGACGGATTGTTGGCCGGCGTACTACTAGCGTATAATTGACGGATGGTTGGCCGGCGTACTACTAGCGTATAATTGACGGATGGTTGGCCGGCGTACTACTAGCGTATAATTGACGGATGGTTGGCCGGCGTACTACTAGCGTATAATTGACGGATGGTTGGCCGGCGTACTACTAGCGTATAATTGACGGATGGTTGGCCGGCGTACTACTAGCGTATAATTGACGGATGGTTGGCCGGCGTACTACTAGCGTATAATTGACGGATGGTTGGCCGGCGTACTACTAGCGTATAATTGACGGATGGTTGGCCGGCGTACTACTAGCGTATAATTGGTATGTGAAGGAGGCGATTGGTCTGGTTGCAGAAATGGGGTGGGGGTGACGGCCCGTAGTCAGGACCTCAGTAGGCAATGAAACGCTTGAATCAAATCTGCTTTAAAATGTCCATGGCGCCAAAATCCTCTCCACCCTAGGTGGTACCTGCGGATAAATATTTATTTTCCCCATTGGGGCCGTCCATAAAGTACGTCACGCTATTTTTGACCATTTTTAACCCCCCTCCCCCAGCCCCATCACAAACTGTCACAAATCTCGGACGGACACCCCGGCCCCTAAAGTACGTCACACTTTTGAACAAAAATTTTGTTTTTTTAATTAAGAAAATAATTAAAATTTAATATAAAACAGCGTGACGTCACACATGTCCGGACACCCCCCCCCCTATCCCCTGTCACAAACTGTCAAACTTTCTTACACCCCCTGCCCCGCTCTGGAGCGTGACGTACTATATGGACGGCCCCATTTCTAGAGTTTGTTAGGGACCGCCCTTTGCCCCCCAACACGTCATCAGTGTCTTATTTATATTGTCATTAAGGATACTCATCATCATCAACTTTAGTGCTAGTCTCTTTCCTTCTGATCGATCGTTTCGCCCCCATGCCTCGCGGCTTCTGCCTATGTAATGTCTATAGTCTATATTCAGTCTATGTATTTTCTATATTCTGTCTATGTACTGTCTATATTCTGTCTATGTACCGTCTGTATTCTGTCTATGTACTGTCTCGTTTCTGTCTATAAACTGTCTATATTCTTTCTATGTACTATCTATATTCTGTCTATGTATTGTCTATATTTAGTCTATGTACTGTCTATATTCTGTCTATGTACCATCTATATTCTGTCTATTTACTGAATTTGGCACCCTACACGTTGATGATCTGCTCATTGCAGTTTGGTCTTTTTAATAACAGAAACTCGGGGGTGGGGGGGGGAGACGGGTCTTGAAACAGCAAATACACCTCTGGGCGATGCGGATATATTACAGGAATATCTATGCCTACAGGGGTTTTCTACAGTGGCGTAGCTAGGGGAGGGGGAGGGGGTCCAAATTCGAAAGTCCCCCAGGGCCCCCCCCCAAATTAGTGTCCAAAAGTTTTTTTACATTAAATATTACGCCACCGACATGTATGTGGGGCCCCCAAAAGAAGTTAAGCCCCCCCGGGCCCCTAAACCCCTAAAAATTCCTAGCTACGCCACTCGTTTTCTACATAGTTGGATCAGTTGGATTACTTTACAGTGTCTTCCAGTTACTCTATAATTAAAATTAAAGTTTTTTGTTTTTAAAAATTATTATTATTTTTTAAATAGTAGTTTACGATGATATTTGATATTTTAAAGAATATTCCCGTTTATTTTTATTATTATTATTATTTTTTTTAATTAAACATCGGAGAGTTCTATATTGTTAGTTTATATTTATATTGTCAATCAAAGAAAATTGATTTAACCTTGTAAATTAATAATAATTTTTTTATAGAAAAAAAAATCAAAATTATTTTTTACTCACGGAAAACAAAAACAATACACATTATACATGTATCTATTTCCAATGAATAATTAGACAGTTTTCTCTTAGAGGCCGTCCATAAATGACGTCACGCACCTAAGGGGGGAGGGGGTGTTTAAGAAATGTGAGGGAACATCAAAACACGCCACTTTAAATAAAAGTTCCACTTACAAATTTGATTGTTTACAATTTATTTAATAACGTTTTACATGGCTTCACGCGTGTTTAGGGTGCAGACTCACACTAAATACATACTTAAATGACAAAAAAGTGTGACGACATATTGGAGGGGGTGTCTAAGTTTTTTTGTGACGACGTGTGACGAGGGAGGGAGGCACAAATCGCGTGACGTCATTTGTGGACGGCCCCTTGTTTACAGCTATGATTGAGGAAATTTTCATTCAATTACGTAATGAGGTTAATCAAATTTATTTAAATAATTTAAAAGATAAGTAAATTAGTTATTTATATAATCAAAAGGTAGTCTGGTTGTGAGGTGTGCATGAATATTCACTAATACACAATTACTGGTGCAATATATGTTGGAATTTCGTATGTTCTCTCAGGTTGGAATAAAGGCAATTTTAAGATTTGTGACCATAAAAAAAACAATATGTTTATGTAATGTAAGCGAAATGTTGAACATCTAAAAAATACAACGTATGCAACAAACGAGTCAATTACAATGTTTTACCTTGAGGTCTTTCCCACAGTCTTGATGCAGAAGACAGAAGATAGCAATAGATGGCTGTATAAATTTATAGAAATATCGCCAACTGAAATTGTTGAGAGCCTTGTCACAGAGAAAGATTACTTAATTTCTCGTGTGCAAACAGTAGGCAATGGTGAGTTCCCTCTGCCTTCGAGTCTTAAATTCCTCTTATTTCGGGAACTTTAAGGATGCAAGTAAACAATGGAGTGAGTGACGAATTCTGTCGCCCGATGTCCAATCGCGTCGTCTGCTCCCAGCAGCTGATGTGTGCGTAGTTTTCTAGGTCCCAGCAGTAAGAAATTATGTGTCCATCTGTTGAGTGTCGACAAGTGAGAAATGTGGACATTGAATTGATAGATATTAATTACCAAGGGGAACAATTCATTTTCAGGTGTGACTTTTTAACAAAGAAAATAGAATCTAAGCGACGTTTCGGCTAAAGATTCTAAAACTCCCTGCCCCCTGGCCCATTGTTGTGCTGACTACAGTTGCGGATTAAGGCGGGTGCTGATTTAAGGTGGCTGGATCGGGCCCCAGGTGGAATTTCAGCCAGGGGGCCTGTGCAGTCTTAATCTGCCCCTGACTGACTATATGAAAGACATACTGGACGAGTGTTGGGGACCACTGACTTATATTATGATAAATCCCTACTTGAACAGTACAGCTACTGTAAGTATAGCGCCGCCCATGTCTGCTAGGATTCTGCCACGCCACCTACTTAAACACATTAACGTTGGTTTAAAATCCCCTCCCCACCCGTAGAAAAAAAGTGGGACGCGGTGGTCGAGTGGCAGCGCACTGGACTGTCGTACCGATGGTCACGGGTTCGAATCCGTGTGAAGGCAAGGGTTTGTTCCCGGGGCCTAGGGCGTCCCTGAGTTACCACGCTCCGAATGGGTACCTAACACTACATGTAGTTAGGCGGCTGGGTAATGAGTGGAACCCACAAAGCCGTGGCCTGTGATTGCTGCATCACTTGCCAACAGATCATCTGTCATGGTCTGTGGACGCAACTATCTTCTGCATAGAAGGAGCGTCTGTATAGATAAGATAAGAAGATAAGATAAAAAAGTGCGTGGAGCCTACCACCACCCTCCTCCTATTTATTCCATGGCCACTACCCTAACAATTGCCAATCTAGAGAGGAAACCATATGTAGTCTCAGTCGTTAGAAACGCAGTTTCCTAGACGTAAATTGTGGTTGTAAAATTAAGTAACAACTCCCCCCCCCCACCCCCGCATCCTCTCCCCCACCAGCGTGGTAAACACTGAGCTTTTACCATTTTAGAATAAGCGCACGCCAGCTCTTTTAGTCAAACCCCCAAACATGCCCCTCCACCCAGGATCTATCATTCTCTCTTGTCAGCTGCGGTGGTGAAATGATGTAATAGAGCAACCAAGAAGTTGTTCTTGTTGCCTAACACTAATTATTATCTCCCCTTCATTTTAAAAAAAATCGAAGTGTTACAAGGGAGTTAATGAGAACCACTGTCATTTTTCGGTTGTCTCCCTGGATTCACAAGTTATCGTTTAACTTTTGGAGTGGTTAAACATTCAAGCCCCCCCCCCATCGGCCATGCCGTGGCAGGCACTACATGGCGGCTTTGGGCGCTTGGAGACCCTGAGACGTCAATGAATTTGTGACGTCAATGTAAGACGCAATTACGTCATTATCCCCTAAACGACATCCATGCCAAATCTTGCTTTAGGTCTTAGGTCAACGCTCTACATACAGCACCATGAGCTGACTTTGGAATATCAACCTTGTACAAAAATGACGTCTGACTTCGGAAGATGAAAGAAAACCGCAATGTGTTGATAACTTCTAATCGAAACTGAGACCTAAAAATTGTCCACATTAATTCTTGTGTGGTTTTTAAATTAAAAAAAAATTTGTTGCGTTGCTCAAGTCTTCAGAATTTTTTAAAATTTTTTAAATTTTTTTTGGTTGTTTTTTTTTGGTTGTTTTTTTTTGTTGTGTTCTACACCTTATCAGACTATCGGTATGTCAGTTATGAAGCTTCACTCCATTATCTCGCATGCACTTGAGTGTATTTGGACTTTGTAGGAATCTGAATAATTTCATTTCAAAGGTTTCAAATTTTCCCGGCAAGTTTCAACTAAACTATGCCCAAAACGAACTACAGTATTGTTGATGTATCAATATGTACATCGAATACCTCTGAAAGGAGACTCTGTCTCAGCTAAGATGTAGCTGTACTCGAATCTCGTTAATATGTCCATCTATATCAAATACCGCTGAATCGAGAGTCAAGAGAATCGATACCGGATACCACTGTATCGAGATTCAATGTATGTGTCAGCTTAAATAACCGTATTGGCATCTAGCGAACACTGCGCGTGCCCAGATTGGTCTAGACCGGATGTTCAAATAAGAAATGATGGCAGAAGTTCGTTAGCCTTACTGTCTACTGTATGGCGTTGTTGTTCTTAAAGATGTAGTTTGACTCATTTCAGGACATAAAGGTGAGCGGACTTAGCGCAGTCATTCAAGAATGACATTTTAAGCTCACTGAGGAGTTGGTCAGGGATGAAATATAACACATGACGTAATTTATGCAGCCAAGACATTGATGGGTTATTAAGTAGGCCATGTCGTAGATTAAAGTTGTGCTAATTTTGTCTCAACTGGGAAACAGATCGCAGAGTTAGAGGTAAACTACATATCAATCGTATCGTCAATGTGTAACTAGCTACCAAATAACTTTTAAAACATTTAGTTTAAAAAATTTATTATTATGATTATTATTTTGTTGTTGCTGAAACTTCAGACAAAAATAAATAACCTAAAAAAATGTTAATGTCTTATTTATTTCTTTTTTCATAATTATGCCATTAACAAATTTATTTATATATTATTTTTTGGCCAACGTTCCAAACACTATTCACCGTAAATATCTATCATGTATCCAACACTCGTCACATATCGATTTCAAGGTTCTTTCCCGTTCTCTTGATATGTGTGTGGTTTGTCCCACCGCTTGCCACGTCATATTTACAATGTAGTTACTAATCGTCGAACGCCGCATTCTTACCTCCACCCCATTTTTAATTTTTCTTTTATAAATAATTATTTTTCCCTACTTGAATTTTAGCTCGTACCTAACTTCTATGTTTGACATTTTAAAAACACCAATACACTATGTGATTTCACGCCAAATGTCAACAGTCCTTCGGCTGCCTTCAGATCGGCTGCCTTCAGATCGCCACCTGACTATAAATATTATAGCGCAAATAAACGCGGGAATTCTGGTATTTTCTAATATTCAAACAGTTAAGAACAGATAGGACACGGGAGTCGTAGATATTTTAAAATCCAACTGGTTTCGAGTTTTAACATTTTTTGGTAGAAATCGACTTTTTGCATTCTTTGTCTTTATGGCTAATCGTTCTACCAGAGGTTTTCATACGTATTCTAAATTATAAGTTGGCCAAGTGAATCGCATTTAGTTTTACATATCCTGACAACAACAAAAACTGCACTCAACTCAGTCGAAACTATTCTATATATACCAAGAGGTTCTAAGTCCGTACAGTTGGGGCTGTGACGACTCACCGTGACGTCATAAGACTCTAACAACACAACACTAAAACTGTAATTCATTATGTTGTTCCCATCTTGAAGTGATGCCTGCCGCTTATTCCAATGACAATTCTGTTAAATGCTTTTTTCTTGATGGTCCTGGGGGGTAGTGGCAAGAGTTTTAAGTGGTGTTGTTGTTTTGTTGTTGTTGTTATTGTTGTTGTTTTTTGTTGTTGTTGCTTTGTTGTTGTTGCTCTTGTTGTTGCAGTTGTTGTTTTGTTGTTGTTGTTTGTTGTTGTTGTTTGTTTTGGTTGTTGTTTTGTTGTTGTTGTCCTACCGTATTTACTCGCATATAAGCCTACATCGCATATAAGCCGACCCCTTAAATCTGCTTTAAAATTGCCCGTTTTTGCAAAAAAGCCGCATGTAAGCCGACCATACAATTGTCTAATTTTACTCCATACTTTTGGTTCATAGAAATGTGTTACTTTAAAGATGTAAAATGCTTCATTTTTTGTTACGTACCAGTTTGTTTACCTTGTGGAATGACACAAAAAACGTGATCTACTCTTTCCACATTATTTGCAATAATAATATCTGAACCTCCGCTCATAAGTTGTTCACAACTGATGACTAACGAAGTAAATATTTTTAAAAAATATATACATTTTAGTGTCTGTCCTTGTGTCCATTTTGTTTTATGCACATATAATATTTCAGTATTGTATTTTATTGTTCTAAACTCGTCTTATATGCGAGTAAATACGGTAGATCATACCGATGTCTTGACGTGGATTGGTCTGACCTAGATCATCCGATGTCTTGATGTGGATTGGTCTGACTTAGATCATACCGATGTCTTGATGTGGATTGGTCTGACCTAGATCATACCGATGTCTTGACGTGGATTCGTCTGACCTAGATCATACCGATGTCTTGACGTGGATTGGTCTGACCTAGATCATACCGATGTCTTGACGTGGATTGGTCTGACCTAGATCATACCGATGTCTTGACGTGGATTCGTCTGACCTAGATCATACCGATGTCTTGACGTGGATTGGTCTGACCTAGATCATACCGATGTCTGACGTGGATTGGTCTGACCTAGATCATACCGATGTCTTGACGTGGATTGGTCTGACCTAGATCATACCGATGTCTTGACGTGTATTGGTCTGACCTAGATCATACCGATGTCTTGACGTGGATTGGTCTGACCTAGATCATCCGATGTCTTGACGTGGATTGGTCTGACCTAGATCATATTGATATATTTGCGCTCATACCACGATATTCTTTAAGTGGGATACAACCTCATAACGGGGTCAACGTCTCACGTGAAGTAACCACTACAAATTTAGACGTTTGATCTTGTTTTTCTTTAAATGTGACATTCACTCCCCACTCCCGACACGCCTTCTTATCTCCCCTTTGTTTATGATAATTTAGGCGAAACTAGGTCGAACAAAGTACCTTTAACAAGGTAAAATCTGTTCCATAAAAGTTAAATCAAGAGGAGAAAAAAGAATTACTATACAAACTGCCGAATCATTATTTTTTTAGAAGAAAAGCAGTTCAACCCACAAAAAGGACAGAGAATGGCCCAGAATTATTTGTACACCAAAGTAAGAGGTTCAGATATAAGGTCCGGGATATATTCCGTTTTGTGGGTTCAGAGGTCAGCTGTGATTAAAGTATATCAGTAAGTCTTTCAATCAACAAATCTATTGAAACATGTGTGTTCATGAGAACAACCATTTTAATCTGTAAGGAATTTAAGTCCGCCACTCATGCCCGTTATTTCACAATCACATTTAAATTTCTTATTTAGTTTTATAAAAAAATAAAATGTAATATTTTAAAATTGCTGTATTAAAAAAATTATACTATCTTAAATAAGAAGTATTTAAAATCGTTAAAAAACCAAGTTTTTCACTATAAATCCTTTATGTACGAGACGTAACTAAAAGAATGTTCATTATAATACGCAGCGCCAGACCATCCAGAAATACAAAATTGCAGTTGTGTCGTAAAACATGTTTAATATAATGCGCACCGATCAGGAATATGTTTATAAAAAGAGTTGTCAATAAAATACGCACCTTATTGCGCGACAGAAAGGTTGTTCAATATAATACGCACCGCGACGCTCTATCTCAAAAAATAGCATGATACATAGGAATAAATAAAATAATCTAAAAAATCAATAATTTAATTACGGTACATGCGATCGATCTGAAATTTTGATACATTGTTTTTATTATCGGTACAAAACTGCCTGCAAAATTTCAGCTCGCTAGCTTACGAGCAAGTGGGTTAAAAATCGCTCAAAAGTTTTGGCGACAAGGGCGGGCGCGGTCGGTCGGTCGGTCGGGCGGCCGCAGACACCACGAGTTAATATAAAGGATTTTAAAATACAACGTTTTCTCCATCCAGAGTTGTGAATTAGGGGCCGTCCATAAAGTACGTCACGCTATTTTTGACCCCCTCCCCCCTGTCACAAACTGTCACAAATCTCGGGACCCCCCCCCCTAAAGTACTTCACACTTTCCAAATTTTTTAAAATTAACACCTAATTAAAATATTTTAGTTAATACTTAAAATACACTTCACTATTAAATTGTATTAAAATATAACATTTCCACTTATAAGTAGGGATGTACCGGAATCAAACTTTTGAAATCCGGCTGGAGCTGAAGTGGGCCGGATTTATGAAGTGAAATCCGGCTGGAGCCGGAATCAGATTTGTTCAAATGGCCGGATTCCGGATTTTCCGGGGCCATTATGATTATGAATATATATATAAATTAGGGATCTACCGGCCAGCCGGATTCATGAAGTGAAATCCTGCGGGAACCGAAGCCGGAGCCAGATTTTTAAAATTGCATAATAAAAAGGAAACAAAACAATTTGACTAAAAAAAAGACTACATTGACAAATTATGTGACCAACTCTTGTGCTATATTTAATCTGTTTATTATGGTCCTATGAATTATATTTCATTCAAAAATATTCACTGTACATCATCTGTGTTCATCCATAGTTACGACTGACATCAATGTTTCACAATTATTGTTTCCTGGAAGGATAATTGCAGACAGATCAACTCGTCCTAATCTAGCCAATCAACAGCCTCTTTATGTGCATTTTCTCCTCTGGCAATAACTGCCATGGGTTCTCTTTGACTTCTAGAAGTGATTCTCAAAGGACGGATGCGTTTTTTCTGAGTTGATTCTTGAACAGTTTGGGTGGGCACATTCTCCTGAGCCCGAGCTCTGTGTTGTCCTGTATGTTTCTTTAACATTGTTTATGAGGCAAAATATGAGTGACATACTTTGCAAAGTCGATCAAATAAGCTGGTAATCAATCATATGGTTGTACATTGAAAACTCCGGTTGATCTTGGCATAATTTCATCAAATTTGAGAGTTTGTGCTACAAACAAGGAAGGAAATTTATGAGAATCTGCATCTGCTCTTTCTTAAGCTTTGGGTCCATCATTTGTTTGGTTGATTGGGATTAGAGGAGGGAAGAATCTTTAAGGTAAAACGTTAAAATATGAGCTTCGTTCTTTGTCGCAACATTTCACTTCCTGATATTTAATAACAATTTGAGCGAAATATTGGCTGGTGCGAACATGATTGTCAAACCATTCCTGATCCTTCGATATCAGTCCTGCTGTATCCAATTCAGATTTATCAACAACACATTCAGGAGATACGCATTTCAATGCTATTTTGACATAAAACTAATTCTAATGTTTCACAAAATTTTTGAAAATTATTTTAAAGCCATTTAAATTTTACTAAAAAAAATATACATAAATTAGAAAAAAATACTAAAAATAATACATGTGTGACATCACACATGGCCTGAACCCCCCTCCCCCCTGTCACAAGGTGTCACACTTTCTTAGACCCTGTCTCCCCCTCGGAGCGTGACGTACTTTATAGACGGCCCCTTATTTACTGAAAAAACTGTTGACATGACAGCTGCCAAAATACTAGCTTTGAAATGTAAAGGGAAAGAAACAGTATAACAAGGGAGATGACTGATGAAATATGAATTCGTGACTTTGAATCAGGTTTTGAGATTTATATATTCATTTCGAAGATAACACAGAAAATCGAAGATAAACGACGAGGGATTTGATCTGTGTTATAGGAACACCTCAGAAGGAGACGCTACTTTTTTATATTACGAATAGATCGTCTATATTTTTACACGCTTCATTCATAGTACTGTCACAAAAATATTAGTAATTATTAAATTAAAATATAATTATAACTATGGGGCCATCCAAAAATTACGTACGCACGAAATTCGTATTTTTGAACGTTCGTTGAATCCCGTAATTTTCTGGACCCCCCCCCCATGCATACGTACAAATTCGCTCTCACACGCCCCCCACCCCGTTTTTTGAAAAGAAAAATTAAGCCGGAGTCAGAAAGAAGATATTGGTTTTACTCTTTGAAGCCGTCCATAAATGACGTCACGCGCCTAAAAAGGGGGCGGGGGAGAAGGTCACGCATTTGTGACGAGGGGGAGGGGGTGTTTAAGAAATGTGACGTCACATGAAAATGCGCACTAAAATATTTGAAAATGCGGCTTTTTTTGGGTGGGGGGGTCAAAGCTTTGGGGCCGTCCATTAATGACGTTCCGCGGTTATAGACGGTAATATTACGTCATAAAAATGCCCCCACCCAAAAAATTTTATATTTTAAAATCACTTTTTTGTCATTTAAATTTAAGTATATATTTAGTGTAAAGCTGGACTTTAATATCGTAACACGCACGAAGCCCATGTAAAACGTCATTAAATAAATTGTTAAGAAACAAATATTTAAGTACAACTTTTATTTTAAGTTATGCGTTTTGATGTGACGTGACATTTCTTAAACTACCCTCCCCTTCGTCACAAACGGTCGACCCCCTCCCCCCGCTAGGTGCGTAACGTCATTTAGGCCTACGGACGGCCACAAGAAGGGGCCATCCATAAATGATGTCACGCGAATTTGGCAGATTTTTAACTCCCCCTCCCCCCTCGTCACGCGTCGTCACAAAAACTTAGACCACCCCCTCCAATATGACGTGACAAAGCTTTGCGCCCCCCCCCCAATAAAAGCTGTACTTTCTATTTGAAAAAGAACATGTTTAAAATCACCTTTTTGTCATTTAGGTATTTATTTTGTGTAGGCTGGCATTCTAATATCGTAACACGTGTGAAGTCATGTTAAACACCATGTAGCAAATCAAAATTTTAAGTGGAACTTTTATTTTAAGTTGCAAGTTTTGATGTGACGTCACATTTCTCTAACACCCCCTCCCCCACATCACACATCGTCACAAATATGTAGACAACCCCCCTCTATCCCCTTTTCCACTAGTTGCGTGAAATCCCCGTCCCGTTGTAAATTTAAGACCCCCTCTCCCCTCCTTGCGTACGTAATATATGGATGGCCCCTAATGCCGTTTGCTGCCAGAGCGGTTTACGTTACTATGATTAGTATTATGCAATAAATTTGTTGTGCGTACGTACACATTCAGTCGAGACCGCCCTTCCCCTCCGTACGCATGCATACGCAAAATGCCGTAAATTTAAGACCCCCCTCCCCTCCCTGCGTACGTAATATATGGATGGCCCCTAATGAAACGAAGTAAAGGTGGGGAACATGTTACCATTGCGTGCCATATTTATGTAGGCAGTAATAAAAGAGGCCGCATAAGATGATATACCTATAAATACACATTTATAAAAATACACGATACCTTTTTAAAGGCAACAAGAAAGTTACTGAGGTCGCAGGTCCCCCCCCCCAAATGAGACAAAAACATTCCAAATTTACACCCTAAAAAAATACCAAACAAAGAAATTGTATACATTAGATAGTTTGTAAGCATATTTAATATTTATACATTTACTTTCATATAGAAAAATCGTGTATTATGCCATCCAAATTTAAATTATTTGTAATATCTTGTTCTATGGACAATATTGCAAGATTTTGTTATCTTAAACCGCTCATTGCGGAACGAATATAATTTTTTTTATCAACTTCAGTTTGGAGAAGCTCCTTTCACAGTTAGCGACACTGATAGTAATTTTTTGAAAAATAATTATAGCAAAATTACAATGTTGGGTACAGAAGTTTCCAATCTATACTGTTGAATAAATTTTAATTCATCAATTGGGCCTTTTCCCCCGGTCTCTTATAACATAATGCCACTTCTTGTAGTGTATGTACAGCCATAAAAACCATGGATCCTTTTTCTTTCAATATGGAATTGTTCTTTATCAATGTCAATAAAGTAATTTATTTGATGTTCAAATGCTTCATTTAATAGGTTACATGGTATTATAGACGAATATTTTCTTGCAAGGACATGCAACTGATCAAAGCGTTCTTTTATAATTCCATCCATGGATAAAAACATTTCTCGTTGTACTTCTAGTTCTAAAGATAGAACCACGTCTTCTTAAATTTCCCCCACTCATATTTTTTTATCCTTCTAACTCCGCGTTCAGTTGATATCTTCAACTCTTCACAAATTGTTTGGCTGATATAACAGCTTTTTCTATTAGCACATCTCTTTGTTCCATGCAATGACGGGTTCCCATAAATTGAGATAACATAGAAAAGAAAAATATTGCATTGACTTGAGTAAAATTCCAGCATCTGATCTCTATACTAGTTACTTCTCAGATGTCAATTTTTCCAAGACGCTTGAAATTTTAAAGTATTTTTAAATTATTTATGCCTAATGTGGTGTTTATTAACGGAGAAAATTGAATATATTCATATTCTTGTCATAAATCTTAATTATTTTACCATAAAATAGACGAATTCAAATTATTTACACATTACTTTAATTGGATAGGCTTAACATTTTTAATGAATAACCGTATTTTAATGAAAAGCACAAATTATTTGTGCTTGTGCTACTTTAATGCAATAAAAACAAAATTAATTTTTAATAACTTACCTTACAATAATTTTCTGAAAACTGAAACAGTAATATAAATTACTACTTGCGAGTTAAACGCAATATTTGAACCACCATGACCATGCCCTGTAGGTACTTGTTAGCGCATCATTCTGCGAATGTCGAAATTCCACGCAAAAACTGTCGTGGTGAGAGATTAATAGCACATATTATTCGGCCCGAGCGGTGATGTGTTTTTTTGTGTGGTATTTTTCTTATAAAAGCGTTATCTGTGACGCATACCGCTTAATTTTCCAAACAAATCTTTACCTTTTTTTGACCGATTAAACTTTTTTGAACGGTTTTAAGTTAGTTATACCATCCACTCTTTAATCAAACAAAATTTTATGTTGTGCGAATCTGTTATTTAAGACTCGAAAGTACGAGTATTTTTGTTTCACTCGGGTTTCCCTTTTCAAAAGAAAAAGGGTGGTTGTCGGAAATGGTTGTGCTTTTCAAATGCCCACAAATGCCGCCCCTAAATGTGTGCCGCCTCCGGCCCCCCCAGCTACGCCACTGATTAGGCCATGATGCTGCTGCTTGTTGTGACTAGTCTCTTAGTTAATTAAGGTACATGCCTAGATAGTACTAAAATAGAAGAACTTCCTGTGTAGTACAATGTGAGCGCTATTTCATTTTCTTATTTAGTTTTCATAGTACTGGGTTTATATAGCCAATTAGTATGATAAAATATGATTTTTTTGTTCATAAATCATGTCAATCCAATTAGGAAATTCACGCAGGGCCGAAAATTATGATATTATCTTATCTTATCAATTACAGACCTCCTTCTTTACAGTTTACAGAATATTATTCGCACAGATCATGCCGGTCTGTTGACAAGTGACGCAGCGTTTACAAGCCACGGCTATTCGGAGATGGGTGGACTCAGGGACACCCTCAAACAAGTCCCTGCCTTCACGGAGAATCGAACACGTGACCCTCGGTACGCTCACGCAGCTCTTTAAGAATTACTGATCCGACAATTACTTAAATGTCATCCTTGTTGATGCTGGCAGAATGGCTTCCGAAATAGACACATAAAAAAATGTGACTTAGTACCTAGACGTCTAGTTCATCTGAGAATAAGACAATTCGATGAAAATCAAGATGAGCCTATAACAACCTGGTTGACGTTGAAATCAAGTCCTTGGAATATTAGAACAAAGATTTTGTCTGCTCCAATGTCACAAACGTTATTTCTGTTTTTAATTTTTAAAAATATCATATATATGAACTAGGGCTGCGGAAATTAACGATTAATTTCTGGATTAATCGTTAAAAATTTTAACGATTAATCGATCCATCACTTACAAATTATTGGAAGTCAAAAAGTAAAAAAAATAATAATAAAAAATAGCGGCCGATAAATAATAACAAATTTCCTGACGATTACACGAACATTTTGGTTTTAAACTATTGACTGACGGGAATGTTCAAAATGTTGATAAAGTTTGCCTGCCCTGGTTCTAACACTTCGCCTACTTATCAAACCAAATGAAAAGCGTATTAAGCTAATGCCAGTAATGGAGTCTGACTCAGCGACAGAAAATGACGACAGCTCTTCTGATGAATTACTGCGGTACAAAATGGAGAAGAAAGTTCCTGAATCCATTAACCCTCTACAATGGTGGAAACTTATTGAACACCGATATCCGATAATTTCATTCCTTGCCAAGACCGTTTTGTGCATACCAGTTACCTCAGTTCCATGTGAATGATTGTTCAGCTCGGCTGGTTATATTGCCAATTAGATCCGCTCATCACTTGAACCAAATAATGTCAACACACTTGTCTTTTTGCGTAGTTGGTTAAAAGATGACATATAAAGGAGACATTCCAGTGTTATTAAGATTTTCAACAAGAACGTTAAATAAGTGTTACTTATGCCATCATAAATGTTAATTTTTGGCTTTAATCAAAATTAACGATTAATTAATCGTTAATTTTTCAAAAGTTAACGATTAAAGTTAAATTAATCGTTAATTGCCCTTATATAAACTAAAAGATGTTAGTTCTTCTGTATTTTTTGCAAATTGCAAAGATTTCTTAACCCTTTAAACAGATAGATTAACATCGGATATAAACAGCCGGGAACTTTGTGGTGAAATATCAAGGGTGTATTCTCTATTGAAATTTTTTTACCTTCAGAAGTTTTGAAATTTATTTAACAAAAATTAATTATGCTCAAAATTTTAGGATTGCTCTGAGAATTTTACCAAATAAGTGATGCATCCGGGGAACGTATTTTGTTCAAACTTAAAATGATCAAGAACCACTTGAGAACTTCATCTAAAAAAAGATTGTCAGACCTCGCTGTATTTACAATTGATTATGAGAACAGTAATAGTTTAGAGTTTAGACGACCCTAAATTAATCTAAAAGTAAAAGAACAAAAATTTAGCAAAAATAATAATGAAAATTGTCTGAACTATACTCATGTTAGCTATTTTTTAATTGAGTATTTGAATTAAAAAGTTTCTATCATAATTATTTACTAAATTATTATGTGTTTTAAATACACGTAAGAGAGTTGGTTTTTGTTTGTTTGTTTGTTGTTGTTGTTGCAGTTTTTTTTTCGGACGCTCACTAAAAATAAAAATAAAAAGCTGTATAAATTTTTTAAAGATGATTCACAGTGTAATTACATAGAGTCTCATTTTCTTTTTTTTTGCTTTTGCACGGAACGGTTCAAAGGCTAAATTCGGCCCTGGTGATGTCTTTCACTTGCACTTGCACGGTTCAGTAATCATTTTCATATAATAAAATAACACTTGCACGGTTCAGTAATCAGTTTCATACAATAAAATAACACTTGCTCGAATGATGCGGACTTCAGGCTCAAAAACAAATAACTGACCCATCCATCCCCACAAGCGAGATCTTTGAAAGTAAACTGAAATTAAAACTCATATGTGTGGAAGAACTTGAAATGAAGAAGAGCCCGGATTTCATCTGTTATAATTATTTTGGTGGGCTGCGTCTTAAGTGACCAGCTCAAATCCGGTGTGGCGAGCAGGATGTTGAATATGATCATATGTTTTATGTGTGGGCGGAATGAAAGCCAGTGCTCAGCATTATTTTAAAGGAAGGTGGGATTTAGTTCAGTGCCCCAAAACCTTTTTACCCTCACGGCACAAAGATATTCTGGCCAGATTTTCCCAAACCAACCCAATACAACATAAAGTGTGGGGGTAGCTACACCCCAAGCCCAATGTTTACGAAAACACAATTTTGAAAATTTTAAAATTCGATTTCTAAAATTTTATAGACGTGAAATCAGATGCGTGTATCCTCTTTAATTGATACAAGCCACACACCTTGCTCATTCTTGATCAAAGCTGCTTTTTACGCTCAAGGCATTGATATTTAATTCGAGAGCTTTTCCATAAAGAATACTGGATTATTGTCAGCAAAGCAAAACTGAAAAACATTTTCCTCAAAAGAAGGTTTTAGAAAGTGTTAAATGACTTTTGACTTCTCTATCATTTAAAAATTCTTCAATTTAGCTAGTACCAAGAAACATATTTTTTTCCCATCAGAAAATTTAATGTCAATTTTGTTCAAAATAAAAACTTAAATAAACACATTATACTATTACTAGAAACAAAGCCCGCCCAAGGACGGGAATAAGTGTAGGGTGACCTGTGAAGTTCATGGACGATGTGTTTTGGTAGTTGTTACGCAGAAGCGTTTAAAGGACATTGTCGGCAAGGGATGTGGACAACAACAACAACAGCAAAAACAACAAAAACCACAACAGCAACAACAGCAAAAACAACAGAAACAACATCAGCAACAATAACAACAACCATAAAACAACAACAATAACAACAACCACAAAACAACAACAAAAAACAACAACAAAAACAGCAACAACAAACAAACACCACTTAAAACTCTTGCCACTACCCCCGGACCATCAAGGAAAAAGCATTTAACAGAATTGTCATTGGAATAAGCGGCAGACATCACTTCAAGATGGGAACAACATACTGAATTATGACAAAAAAAAACTGCACCAAAAATAGCTCGTTTTGAACCTCCGCGTAATATTTAAATTATTTTTATTTATTTAATGATTCTCCGCTAGTGATTGGCTGTATGAGTTTGAGGGACCAATCGCTATAGATAACGGGACCGAACGGACAGAAACTTGCCTTTTATTATGTAAGGATTATTCAAATGCTAGAAACCGAACACAAACATTGCAGCGTCATTGCTAAATCCTCGAATCTACTTCAATTGTTTGAAACGTGGTTTGAATAGCACACTTTGTTAGAATTTTATCTTTCGCGCTAATTGAGTATTATGTTAACCTATATAGACAAAAAAGTCTTTGTATGTGAGTGTGGATGGGTCAAATATCTGTAGAATTCTCGAAATTCCCATATCCTTCTTGTGTAAATTCAAAATGGCTCGTTTAATTTGTCATACATAAACTATAATGAAGCGTGAAAGTCGGTCAAGCTAATGTTTCTCTCTCTCTCCCCTCCCCCCCCCCACATTAGATCAGTGATTTTACTCTTCTCCATACAATTGCCACATTAATTTTCTTTAATGAAAATACCGAAAGATAATAATATACACCACCGATGAAAACATTGCTCTTACAGTTGATAAAAAATAAAAAAAATATTTGTAGAAACTAAACAAAATGAATTTTAAAAACATTTTAATTTTTTTCTGATAGAAGTGAGGGAAAAAAAAGAAATTATTATTTTTTTAAAAGTGGGGCAAGAGTACACACACAAACACAGACATATATAAATACAGTGGTAACTCGAGAAACGAATGATTCAAGTTACGAATAATCCAAGATACGAAAGGTTACTCGAATAATTTTTTTTTCTCCATGGTACGAAAAACAAGTAATAAAAACTCGAAGAACAAGTAATAAAAACTCCAATGAGTATTTAAACACCATTTCCAACAATTTGTCCCTAACAATTTCCGATACAAATCACTAAATAGTAAATAGTTTTCATCAAGTAAATAACAATCACATATACTTTTTATAATTCATAACAGAAAAATAAGTCTGTTAATGAAATTTAAGAAATTGAATGAATATTTTTTCTCTATGACGTCATATCCCCTCACGCTCCGTCACACCATAATGTGTCAATATAATGCGCACCACACATCATTAGCATTCACAAAGCGGTAAAACCCCATTTAATATCATTCTAGATGACATTAAAAGTCATTTAAAATCAATAATTCTGAAACTAAACAAAACAATTGCTTTCTACAAATTGCTGCTAAAATTACCGGAGTCGAACGAAAGGAGATTTTTCAAAAATTCCTTCTCCAACATTGTTCTAAATATTATTAGCTATTGTTTTGCGTTTGTTTCAATCCGATAGATGTTATGGTTGGCGAGAAATTGACAAAATACTGTTATTTTTGGGTTTTTGTGTGTGGATTTTCCAGGAAATCCAGTAAACCTTTTCGGTATTTTTTTGGCCGTTGCACATCCTTTGGGACCTCTTTAGCATATTTGCTATGATATGGTTCAGGAGGAGTTGCATGTGCAAGCTCAAACAGTGCACAGACATTTCAAATGCATAAACGCAATTCCCAAGGGAAATTGCGTTAAAAATTGCAAGACACAAAAACGCGCAGCTGACAATACTGGGCGTCACCTGACTAAAAAGGTTCAAACAGGTCATGTTGTTGTTGCGCATTTCAATGACATTTGCATGATTTATTTCAGAAACATCGTAAAAAGCAGGAAAAATAAAACAAACCCGTAAAAACAAAGTTTTGTTTTTTACTATAAATCCCTTATATATGAGACATAACTAACAGTATTGATTATTGTCAAACGCAACAAACATTTACAGACTGAATCTGTCTTAACTCAACTTTGCTTCATAACACCCCCCCACCACACCCCCCCCCACCCCCCCCCCACCCCACCCCCCCCACCCCCCCCCCACACCCCCCACCCCCCCCACACCCCACACCCCCACCCCCCCACCCCACACACCCCCCCACCCACACCCCACCCCACCCCCCCCCCACCACCCCCCCCCCACACCCACACCCCCCCACACACACCCCCCCCCCACCACCCCCCCCCCACCCCCCCCCACCCCCCCCCCACCCCCCCCCCCACACCCCCCCACCCCACCCACCCCCCCCCACCACCCCCCCCCACCCCCCCCCCACCCCCCACCCCCCCCACCCCCCCCCCACCCCCCACCCCCCCCCCACACCACCCCCCCCCCACACCCCCCCCCCACCACCACCCCCCCACCCCCCCCCACCCCCACCCCACACCCCCCCCCCACCCCACCCCACACCCCCCCCACACCCCCCCCACCCCACACCCCCACACCCCACCCCACCCCCCCCCCACCCCACCCCCCCCCCACACCACCCCCCCCCCCCACCCCCCCCCCACCCACCCCCCCCCCACCCCCCCCACCCCACCCCCCCACCCCCCCCCACACACACCCCACCCCCCCCACCCCCCCCCCACCCCACCCCCCCACCCCCCCACCCCCCCCCACCCCACACCCCCCCCCCACCCCCCCCCCACCCCACCCCCCCACCCCCCCCCCACACCCCACCCCACCCCCACCCCCCCCCACCCCCCCCACCACCCCCCCACCCCCCCCCACCCCCCACCACCCCCCCACCCCCCCCCCACCCCCCCCCACCCCCCCCCCCCCCCCCCCACCCCCCACCCCCCACCACACCCCCCCCCCACCCCCCCACACACCCCCCACCCCACCCCCCCCCCACCCCACCCCCCCCACCCCCACCCCCCCCCCACACCCCCACACACACCCCCCCCCCACCCCCCCCCCACCCCCCCCCACCCCCCCACACCCCACCCCCCCCACCCCCCACCCCCCCCCCACCCACCCCCCCCCACCCCCCCCCACCCCACCCCCCCCCCACCCCACACCCCCCCCCCACACCCACCCCACCCCCCCCCCACCCCCCACCCCTGGGGGGGGTGGGGGGGTGGGGGTGGGTGGGGGAGAGGGGAAAAGTCTGGTCACCGATCACTTGACCGAGCTCAGCGTGACACGTAAAATGTAAACAAAAGCACGCCGGTACTTCGATGGGTCGCTTCAACGCGTCAACTCAAACTCTCACGTGGGAAAAAAACAATAACAAACAGAGAATTTGAATTACATACCTTATATAAGGATAAACTAAAAATGCATTTATTTAATTACGGTACGTTTGATCGATCTGCAATTTTGATAAGATGCATTGTTAGGTGAGACGGGTCCGAGTGCCAAATTTCAGCTCGATCGGATCACGGGAAGTGGGTCATTTTTTACTTTTGTTTTTCCGCCCGCTCAAGACAGACAGAGATCACGACAGAGAGAGATGACGACAGAACGACAGAGACGGCGGTGAAGTTAATATAAGGAATTTAAAAACAAGCTTCCTTGCTAAGAGTAAGAGACCATTAGTAAGCGAAGATGTCTGTGGAAGTGAGGCGAAGAAAATGAAAGATGAAACAGCGAACTTGAAAGCGCTAAAAAAACTTTTTTTATATATTTTTTTTTAATTACAAAAATTTTAAAGATAAAAAAAGTTTAAGTGTTGTGTTATGTTATGTTATGTATGTTTAGTGTATATTTTTAATTAATGTAAGTGTTTATTTAGCATTATTTTATGCAAAGTTTGTACATAACATTAGTGTTTCGTACGTAGTGTCGTAATGTTTTCTGCCGTCCGTTGTCCCCGTTACACCCCCCTCCCTCCCCTTCTCCACATCGCCTCACTCCGAAGGGAACGGTTTCACATTTGTGTACATATTATTGTTCATTTATTTTCTGCTTTCTTTGTCTTATAACTATTACCGTAATTAGATTAATAAGTTGTACTTTTAAGGACTGAAGAATCCTACTTTGTTTTTCTCTGGCTTCACATGATATTTTCAAAGTTTGGTATTGTTTCTGTGTGGCTTATAACGGATTAGGCATTCTACATGTAAAACTTAGTTCAACATACGAAAAATACAAGATACGAAAGCCACCACGGAACGGATTAATTTCGTATCTCGATGAAGCACTGTATATTGAAGAATTAAGTCTCAAGTGAAGCCATTGCTATTGGTTCACTAACTCTCCCCATATTTAGTAAATGATAATTATTTTTTTTATAGTTATTGAAGTTATTGTCAGGTGACCAGTCGGACTTTCTAAAAGCAAGAACGAAAAAAAAACTTTATGAAACTTTTAAAACACCAACAACACTTATCGTGGTGGTTTAAGTTGTTACTAACATCAATTAAAACTACATTTCAAATTGTTTACAAGAGCTTGAGTGCATCTGATGCCCACACAGAATTAAAAAATATAATCCACTCACTTTGATTACACCACAATAAGTTAAATGGAAGAGGAAATGTTGTGAGGGGGTGGGGTGAAGCGGTGTTAAGAATTTGTGACAAATGGTGTATAAAATGTGGTGTAAGGTTGACAAAATAAAAATAAAAAGAAGATGAGTGTGAGGGGGAAGGGGCAAAGTATATCAACACCTAGCACATGGGGCGGGGGGGGGGTCGTCTGGAGCAAAGTTCGGGTACTTCATATAGATATATGTGGAAATTTTGACGTTGTGCGTGCGCATTTAATATTGTTATAGCTCTTTTTTGGCAGTCATGGTAACAGCTAAATTTGTTTGAATGTTCATGCCATCAATCTTACCTGCTTTTCAGATACCTAACATATAACATATTTATAATTTACAAGTGATTTGAATATAATTAAGTATATTATTTAACTAATTTATTTTTTAAAATCGTTTTCAGAATTATATTTGTGATGTAAAACTGTACGTAATTAGTTAAAGAAAAGCCAAAAGACTAAAACATGTAAGCTAAGTTTTCAAAACCACAGTGCGGTGAGCATGCTGGATTAGCATGGACACAGTGCCAAGCTAGAAAAAAAAATAATCATCATCATCAACCACTCCTGTTATTTGTGATATGAAACTGTTCGTAACTAATTGAGATCAACTGTTGTTATTTTTGTTTGATGAAACTCTAACAATTATTTGAGATCCACTGTTGTTACCTTGGAATAAACAAGAAATGCGTCAATGTTTAAGCCACGAGAAGATGATCAGAACACTGTGTTAAGCGAGGCGTTGAGGACAGAACAAGGATGGAGGAAACAAACAGAGCGGAGTCCACCACAACAAATTTAGATCAGTGGTTGAACGAACAAGTTAGCTTGAAGGGGGTCTAACAGAAAATTGTATTTAATGAAAAATTAAATTCTCCGAATTGGAAGGAAATCATCGAACAGGAAATTGTAAAGTACAACCCAGTATCAAAATGTTCTAAATAAAATCATATTTCCGTCTGCGGTAAATGAGATTTTAAAAAGTACACCGGCCTTTTATTGAAAGTTAATATTGATGTCATAAAACTGTGCAGTAAAAAAAAGGTGGATGGGATATTTAAATACAAATAAAGTTTAGGAATGGCATGAACTTGGACAGCTGGGCTCCGAGGCAGGGCCGTCTTAACGCATAGGCCCGTTGGTCATTTGCCCGGGGGCCCACTAGCATAGGGTCCCAGGGAATATGTATATGTATTCTATGTATATTTATTTTTTATACCTGGGGGCTCATTCTTTCTTTGCCAAGGGGCCTAACACTATTACTTTGCCCGGGGGCCTAACACTATTTCTTTGCCCGGGGGCCCAACACTATTTCTTTGCCCGGGGGCCCAACACTATTTCTTTGCCCGGGGGCCCAAAATGGTGCAAAGACGGCTCTGCTCCGAGGTAGTGGAAAGGTCCGGGGTCGAAGTGTCCGACCACCGTTACCGAATGCGCCCTGCGCGCGTTAGTTTATCCAAATATGTTGGGTTTTTTTAAACCCAAGGCTTGAATATTTGATTCCCGGTTTTAAAAAAAGATTCATGAAACCAACTAAAAGTTTAACGCGCTAAAAAGAATTGTTAGTACAACCTGAGTTATTACCGAAGGGAATTTAGTTGTTAAACCAACTCCAAAGTTCTAGAATTTTCGATTTCCATCTTTGAGATAAAACAAAATAAAAACAACCCGTAAAAAACCAAGTTTTTGACTATAAATCCTTTACGTATGAGTCGTAACTAAAAGAATGTTCATTATAACACGCAGCGCAAGACCATCCAAAAATACAAAATTGAAGTTGTGTCGTAAAACGTGTTTAATATAATGCGCACCGATCAGGAATAGGTTTATAAAAAGTGTTGTCAGTAAAATACGCACCTTATTGCGCGACAGAAAGGTTGTTCAATATAATACGCACCGCGACGCTCTATCTCAAAAAATAGCATGATACATAGGAATAAATAAAATAATCTAAAAAATCAATAATTTAATTACGGTACATGCGATCGATCTGAAATTTTGATACATTGTTTTTATCATCGGTACGAAACTGCCTGCAAAATTTCAGCTCGCTATCTTGCGAGCAAGTGGGTTAAAAATCGATCAAAAGTTTTGGCGACAAGCAAGCAAGCAAGGTCGGTCGGTCGGCCGCAGACACCACGAGTTAATATAAAGGATTTAAAAACAAAAACAAATTGGGGCTGCACTCAGAATTAATATGATGTTGTCTTAATACATTCTTGTCAAGCGTAACCATGCATGCCTCCTGTCCATCTCTATGTGTAGTTAGGTTTGAAATACACTTAGGTATAAAGCACATTTCAAGAATTTAACACAGTGGCATTATGTTTTTAAATCCCTTATATTACCTTCACCGTCTTGTCTCTCTCTCTCTGTCTTAGGCTCGCGGTCGATCAGTCGGGCAGAAAAACAAAAGTAAAAAAAAATGACCCCCTTCCCGTGATGCTATCGAGCTGAAATTTTGCTCATAGACTCGTGTCACCTAACAATGCATTGTATCAAAATTTCAGATCGATCGAATGTACCGTGATTAAATTAATGCATTTTTAGTTTATCTCTATGTAACTCTATATAGCCGTCTGCTATTGTTTACATTCACGTGTCACTGGAGTTCACTCCAGTCATATATGACCACATCTCGTGTTTTACAGCAAGGGGAGTTCAGTCAGTTTCAGTCTGTAAATGTTTGTCTCGCGGTGCATATTATATTACACATAATCAATAATTTTAGTTATGTCTCCTATATACGGTATTTATAGTCAAAAACTGTGTTTTTACGTGTTGTTTAATTTTACCGTATTTATTATAGTAAGCTTCCAACTAAAATATTTTTAAAAATGTTCTTTGTCAACTTGATAAGCTTAGTATTGATGTCTTATACCAAGTGGAATATGCAATTACTTGGTATCTCGATGGTTAGGGTGTAGAGGACATGAGCTCTCCTTACACTAACAGGAATTACTTGGTATCTCGATGGTTAGGGTGTAGAGGACATGAGCTCTCCTTACACTAACAGGAATTACTTGGTATCTCGATGGTTAGGGTGTAGAGGACATGAGCTCTCCTTACACTAACAGGAATTACTTGGTATCTCGATGGTTAGGGTGTAGAGGACATGAGCTCTCCTTACACTAACAGGAATTACTTGGTATCTCGATGGTTAGGGTGTAGAGGACATGAGCTCTCCTTACACTAACAGGAATTACGTCACATAATTTTTGTAGGTGCATTATATGTAGCACAGATGATTCATTGCACATAAGTTATTGGTGCACCAAATTGCACGAGTGATTCAGTGCACATTTTTTTATTAGTGCACCATGTAGCACAGATGATTCAGTGTGCATGTACTCTTAGTGCACCATGTAGCACAGATGATTCAGTGCAAATTAGTTATTAGTGCACCATGTTGCATAGATGATTCAGTGCAATTTTTTTTTATTAGTGCACCATGTTGCATAGATGATTCAGTGCAAATTACTTATTAGTGCACCATGTTGCATAGATTATTCAGTGCAAATTTGTTATTAGTGCACCATGTTGCATAGACGATTCAGTGCAAATCAGTTATTTGGTGCACTACATTGCACAGACGATTCAGTGCAGATCTGCTGTTGATGCAGTCAGTCATACACATAACAAATAAAACCATACGGTATAATTCTCCCATCTCAGCGTCACAAGAAATCTGCAATGAGACCACAGAAGGGGAATAATCTAATTACTAGCTTCAGTAGAGTAGCGTGTCACTGAACTTGCTGCGGGAGGTCATTGCCTTGTCGTTGGCAGTGACTCTCAACCATTTTATTAAATCCCTTATATTAACTTCACCGCCGTCTCTGTCTTGGTCGGGCAGGTGGAAAAACAAAAGTAAAAAATGACCCATTTCCCGTGCTGCTGTCGAGCTGAAATTTTGCACATAGACTCGTGTCACCTAACAATTCATCGTATCAAAATTTCAAATCGATCGAATGTACCGTAATTAAATTAATGCACTTTTAGTTTCTCTAAATATAACTATAGGTAATTCAATTTCACAGTTTGTTATTGTTGGGGGTCCCGTGCCACTTGAGTCGTTCACGCATGCCATCGGTGACTACACCTCCCCCCCCCAAAAAAAAACCGGTTTTACAGCAAAGGGGACTTAACTCCATTTCAGTATTTAAATGTTTGTTGCGTTGAGTTCAGTCTCGTATATAAGGGATTTATAGTCTTTTTTTCCCACCCCCCCAACCCCCCCCCCCCCCCCCCCTCCCCCCCCCCCCCCCCCCGGCATTGTTTAATGAAATCCCTTCTATTAACTTCACCGCCATCTCTGTCGTTCGTCGTCGGGCAGGCGGGCGGAAAAACAAAAGTAAAAAATGACCTACTTTCCGTGACGCCATCGAGCTGAAATGTGGCACACGGTCCCGTGTCACCTAACAATGCATCTTATCGAAATTTCAGATCGATCGAACATACAGTTATTAAATTAATGCATGTTTAGTTTATCTATATAAACTATATGTAGTGGTCGCATTTTGTTTACATTTTACGGGTCACTTGACTTCACGACGGGCCATCGGGTAACACATCTCGTGTTTTAACCAGGTGGTTTACACCAGGAGTTGAGTTAACGCGTTGACGCCACCCGTCCATGTCCACGCCCCCTCCCCCCAGTTTTAAAGCCAGGGGAGATAATTTCGACTGATTACTACAGTAGAGCTGTTTATTATACTCCCTCTCTTTTCCCCCCTCGCTGTTATTACAATCCGCTATGAGGTACCACCGACCGACTTTTGAACCTGTAATTATGTTTCTAGGTATTGGTGGTCTATTGCCGGGTGGCATTGGCAACCATTTGAAACGTCTTCGGATAGCCAGTGGGCTGCTGGACCCCCGTGTGTTTTAGATAGCCAGTGGGCTGCTGGACCCCCGTGTGTTTTAGTTAGCCAGAGGGCTTCTTGACCTACGTGTTCTAGATAGCCAGAGGGCTTCTTGACCTACGTGTTCTAGATTCCACTGCTACAAAGTATGACACACATTTTCTGGTTTGAAATAATCACGACTGAACATCATTGTAAATCTGCATATGACTGCTTGACCGAGATTAAAACATGTTCACAGTGGACTTTGCTCACACCGCCTGAGGTGTGCTGTCAACGGTTCTCACGCTTCATCAAGTTCCTCGCTCTTTAGGGCATAAATTACGCTTAGCGGTAAAATCATGAATAAAGTATTCACTCTTCTCTCCCCTTCTTCAACACGTTTAATTAACTCCCTTTTGATATGAACTGACAAGATGACTATCACTCACTCTAAACATACCAAAAAATAATATTATTTTACAATCTTTTATGATTCGTGATTGTATTAATGCATTGCATAATTTATTTCCTATTTACGTAAGCCTTCATGAATGGATCAAGACAAGAGAGAAATTAACTCTGTTAGTTTGATTACTGAACCTAGAAATACTACAGGCGCAGAATAGAAAACAAAGAGCAAAGCAGTAATAATACATCAGGCATTCTATTGTAATGTGGGAGAATCCAACAACAAACTCATATATACCTAAGGATAAGAACAATTTTCTTGTTTCATTTTGCAAGAACAAACATAATAAAAATAACCCCGTAAAAACACAGTTTTTGACTATAAATCCTTTATATATGAGACATAACTAAAAGTATTGATTATGTTCAAACGCGACAAACATTTACAGACTAACACCGAGTGATGTCCCCTGGCTTTAAAACCGGGGAATGGGTGGGATGGGGTGTGGACATCGACGGGTGGCGTCAACGCGTAAATTCAACTGGCACTTGAAAGAAAAACAATAACAAACCGTGAATTTGCATTACATATGTTATATAGAGATAAACTAAAATTAATTTAATTACGGTACGTTCGATCGATCTGAAATTTTGATACAATGCATTGTTAGGTAACACAAGTCTATGTGCAAAATTTAAGCTTGATAGCATCACGGGAAGTGTGTCATTTTTTACTTTTGTTTTTCCGCCCGCCCGCCTGCCCGACGACAAACGACAGAGAGAGAGAGAGAGAGAGAGAGAAAGAGAGAGAGAGAGACAGACAGACAGACAAAGAGTGACGGCGGTGAAGCTAATATAAAGGATTTAAAAATACCATCCCCCCTTTAAAAAAAAACGTCTGGACGCAGGGCGTAAATTGGGTTGCCTGAACAAACCAGGAAAAAAAACGCAACATACAAAACTCAAACAAAAATGCAAGACTAGATGTAATCAATGGATAAGCTTGGCGGAAATAATTTTTTTAATATTTAAGTAACATCTGTAACTGCAATGATTTAGATAAGATAAGAATAATAATAAAGTTAAAAAAAAAGATTTTTTAAAACAACGTTTTTATAAGAGGAAAAGAAGAAAATAATTAAAAACTTATAATGATCAAGTACTTTGATTTAATACGACTAAAAACGTTGGGCGGGTGTTTGGTATAAAATATAAAAGATTTATAATTTAGAAGGTAAAAGAGATATCTAATCGGCATCCTTCCGTCTCGCGAGACAATGGTGCATCACTTTTGAGTTGGGTTGCATTTCCTCGAGTGGCTGTGCAGTCCTATCCTTGAGTGACAGTCTTTACCACAGTTTTTACACACGAGTTCTGAGCTTCCAAATGTTTTGGCCTTTCTCCTAGCTCTTCTGTCTGTAGCCTCCTCCATCCTTCGCTCCTCGGCTACTATGGTGCCCTCTTTGACTTTGACAACTGTGCGCCACGTAGATCGGTCTTCTGCCTTACACTCCCAGTCGCTTGTGCGAATTCTGGCTGCTTTCATGTCCCATTGGCAGACATCTTTAAATCGCAGACGTGGGCGACCTGTCTTCTAGAAGTACAAACTTTTGAAAACATCCAGGAAAACAATAACAAAAAACGTGGTTTTGAAAGAACCTCACTCGGGAGAGAAAAGGGCAAAAGCTAATTTTCCTCCCAGGTTAGGGAACCTGATTTGTTTTCCTACTCGTCTGCCTCCATCTGCACTTTATTCTTAATATAGAGCGACATTGTTTGGGCTTTCACACCCAAGAGACATCATAGTTTGGGCTTTCACCCCAAAGAGACATCATAGTTTGGGCTTTCACCCCAAGAGACATCATTTTTGGGCTTTCCCCCCAAGAACATCATTGTTTGGGCTTTCACCCCCAAGACACATCATTATTTGGGCTTAGCATCATTTTTGGGCTTTCCCCCCAAGAGACATCATTGTTTGGGCTTTCACCCCCAAGAAACATCATTGTTTGGGCTTTCATCCCAAGAGACATCATAGTTTGGGCTTTCACCCCCAAGACACATCATTGTTTGGGCTTTCCCCCCAAGAGACATCATATTTTGGGCTTTCACCCCCAAGACACATCATATTTTGGGCTTTCACCCCCAATACACATCATAGTTTTGGGTTTTTGCCCAAGCACATTTCTTCCATGCTTACATCCTGGCATCTATTCTTCATTTCTGTGCAGTGTATCTTTTGTCAATTCTAGATTCCTGTAATTCTCAAAAATATTTTCCTGTGATATTTTTGTATCCCACATAAACTGCTAACATGATTGTGCAGGTCACTCACATCGCTTCAAGTTCCTTTGACATGATGTCAGTTTTGGACGATCAATCTTCATCCTAATAAATTTCAACTTGACCCGGCATGACACCAGATTCAAAATTTTGTTAACCTGCAGGCATACATATAAATTATTTATTTATTTTACATTACATTGTTCTTCCTAAAAAATAAAATATTTTAAATTTCAAAATTCCAGAACAAAAGTTTCATTTTTTAAAAAAATTGATTTCATAACAAAGCAGCCTCCCCCCCTGCCAATATTCTAGCACAAACCAGTAACCACAGGGTTGAGAAAAATGTTATTACATACAGATGGCCTGCAATTTCGGAAAAGTGCAGCACAGTTTTCCTAGAAAAAGGGAGAAAGTTTGGGTTGTTTTATTATTTTTCAAGTGGCAGAATTTATATTTCTTTGTGCTATCCACTTATCTATAAATCTCCTTCTAAAACAGCTCTTAAGACAAAACTTTGCTTCAGTAAGAAAATCAACAAAAGGCCATAGTTAAACATTTTGTTTTATTTCAAAGGGAGGTCACTGACATGGACGCTAAATAATATATTTTAAAAAATAAATGCACATGCAAGTTGATGACAGCAATTACAGGCATCAGATTTTCTGTTTGATTTTCTTCAGGATATTGCTTTGTTCAATGGCAGCTTTACGTTTTTTCTGGGGAGGACATTAAAAAAATATTTTAATCAGTGAACTAGAATTATGGAAATTGTAAAAAAAAACAATTCTGCAATCAGGCTATTAAGATTAAAATCATATTTGTTCAAACTTTTGTTGTTTTCAAAGATTTTCTTCACTTTTTCATGACACCACTATAACTTTTTATAAACACATTAACTTTCAATAAACACACAATTAATGAAGTTAATTTTTAAAAGAAGTTTGTAATTTCTTTAGAGGAAATTAATCAAGCTAAAATATTATTTTAATAATTATTTTACACTTTTTATTTGCATTATGAGTTCAAAAAGAAACATTGAATTTCTCAGAGCTTCTCTTTACAATATTTTCATTTTATATGAGAGGATGAAGAAATGTGATGAGGAATATTAAAAGAAAGGAACGAAGCAATGGAATCATTTGGCAGTACAATACCCGACCTAAATTCTGAAGAAACTAGTGTATCACCCGTCAAAAATGACGGAAGTTTTCAAAATAAATACACATCAGATTAAAAAATAACGTAATACAGAACTTTCATTTATTTTTATATGATTCATTTATTATCATATTGAAAATTTTTATGCGGAAACGTTCGAAAAGTGTTATTTTTTGGTGCAGTAATTTGGTGCACTGCTTTCTAAAATTAGTAGCACTATAAAACAAAATCGATCGCAGCGCCACCTAACAGCATTACAACAAAATCGATCGCAGCGCCACCTAACTATAATTACATACATACATACAGACAAAGGGAATTATGTATATTGATTAACAAATCGACCATGATCAACGACGACCAGCATGGATTTGACTTTCACGCACTGAATATTATGAGATGATTCTAAGTATCAGAGACAACTGTCTATAATGTTTTTGAGTATGAGCTAATCTGCTATTTATTTACAAGTTACGTCAGTTCTCTTGTGAGAAGAATAGATTTTTTTACGTTTTGTGTTAAAATCATAGTCTAACCAGGTGGTAAGTAAATAAATTAAATTGGTAGTGGAATGGATATCAATGACATGAATGGATGTTATGACAAGAATGGATGTTACGATATGAATGGATTTTATGATATGAATGTATGTTATGACAAGAATGGATGGTACGATATGTATGGATTTTATGATATGAATGTATGTTATGACAAGAATGGATGTTATGATATGAATGGATTTTATGATATGAATGTATGTTATGACAAGAATGGATGGTACGATATGTATGGATTTTATGATATGAATGGATGTTATGACAAGAATGGATGTTAGGATATGAATGGATTTTATGATATGAATGGATGTTATGACAAGAATGGATGTTGTCACACAGTTACTTACACTTGGTGTTGACCCAGTTCCAACAACGTCAATAGTATCAACCAACAATTTCCTCTTTGACGGAGATCCTGCGATACCATCCTGACTGTTGTCCCCCACAACATCCTCAATAATAGGACTTTGAACATCAGGGCCTTTTGTTGGTGTTGTCATCAAGTAACTGGAGAGAGTGCTGCCGCCATTCTGATATGAGTAGAGTAAAAAGTGTTATTAGAGTACTATAATCATTACTAATGTTCCCTCCGAGCTGCAAAGATATCTGAACGAAGCCACACAGCAGTTTAGAATTACCATGCAGCAAATTTTGTAAAATATTGCACACAAAAAAGATGCCGTGCTACTTTGCACACAAGTATTTTTACTTTTAACACAGGCCAAGGAGCCTTAGAAGGAACATTGACCATTACATGTAGAAAGTCTTTCAATGCTGTTACAACTTAAAGTAGTATAACATTTCTGACTTAGGGTATAAATTTAACCAGTCATATAATTGTAGAGGAGTAAGTGTTAATTAATAATAACTAGAAAAATCCCATACTCATTGATTCTGGTTTGCAACTTTAATCTGATAATTTCTATGATATTTCCTAACAGGTGTTTATGACTTTATTTTACATGGAGAAGAACTTTTCACAGAATAGAATTAATTATTTATTAAAATCTGGCTTCATGATTTCACCAATCTCTAAAATGAAGAGTTGATGTAACACATACAGCTATGATTGTTGGCACAGATCCATTTATTTACTGGCCATAATTCTGACTTTAAATTCTACAAACTTTACCTCTTTACTTGAGAATTTGTCCCTTTTTTCTCACTCCTTTCAGCTGGTGTATGTATTCAAGGGTAATCTCAATACTTGCCTGCCCCCCCCCCATAACTAACGTGATGAATCTCCCAAAATTATTATTTTCTTTTCATAAGTGTGAAATACAGTAACTCTGATTACACCAACAGATTTTATATTTGATTACAACAATCATCACTCACAGTGGGGTGAAGGCCTACCTTGTTGGCTATGAGCTGATCGTGTCTATGTTTTAGTGTTTGGAGCTCATATTCACAAGTGGACATTGCCAGTTTGAGCTCATACAACAAGACAATGTCCTGGCGAAGAGTGTTGAAATTGTTGACGATGTCTTCGGTGGGCATGGGATTGAACTCTGTAAGTTACAACAAAATGTAGATTTGATTAATGATACCATACCACGGTGTTACAAGAGAGACTGGAATATTTAATGTTTACCATACCGCGGTGTTACAAGAGAGACTGGAATATTTAATGTTTACCATACCGCGGTGTTACAAGTAAGTTTGGAATATTTAGCATTTAGCTACTTCACCAGAATTTTATTTAGCATTAAAATTTTAAATTCCATTTGTGAACAACAGCTTGCACATGATCGTGAACAACAAAGGTTTTTAATAAACTATTAAAAATGAATCCTGGATCTGTTCCCTGGTAAGTTTAAAGTTAATTGTCTGCGTCTCTCCCTGCCCAACTGCCAGAACTGCATGGACTCAGTATTTTGTCTCAAAGAGGTGTGTACAAAAACATTTTTTTAAACATTATTTGTATTTGAGCTTATCTCTAAGGGTTTACAAATATTAATATCATGTAATAACCAGTGTAAAAAAACAACTTAATCCAGCTCATCTGGTAACTTATATCTTATATTTTATTTATTGCAGACGCTCCTTCTATACAGAAGATTATTGCATCCACAGACCATGCCGGTCTGTTGGCAAGTGACGCAGCGTTTACAGGCCATGGCTATGTGAGTTTCATGCATTACCCAGCCACCTTTATTTCCCTAACTAATGTTAGGTACCCATTCAGAGCTGGGTGGACTCAGGGAAGCCCTTGGCCCCGGGAACAAATCCCTGCCTTCATGGGGATTCGAACTCGTGAGCATCGGTACACCAGCTGAGCGCGCATGCACACCACCTCCGCCGTCCCCTAAGACTTATAAAATACTAAGGAAACCAGTTCAAATGACTGACCTAAGCCAAGCTCCTCCAGGACCTGCTCTATGGCTTTTGTTTTCTTTTGACCAATTGTTGCAGGCAATTTCATCTGAAAATTATTTTTAAATAAGTGCTTTAGCTTAAATTTTGGAACAAATATTTTAATGAATTAACATAGAAAAGTATAAACTAAAATTTTCAAAACATATCTGAAATAAACCAATCTAGCAAAAGAAGCAAGTCGATCAGACCAGTGGTGGAGTTAGAGTCACAAACACCAGAGTTTAATGACTCAAATGCCAACAGAGCACTGCCCAACTAACTCATATTTTAACAGGCTAGACCAGTGGTTCCCAAAGTGGTCCGTACGGACCCCCAGGGGTCCGCGGGACCTTTCAGGGGGTCCGTGGAAAATAAAAATTGATTAGGGGGTCCCTGAACAACGTCAGGGGGTCCGCGCAAGGTTTAAAAATCAAATAATAAAACTCATTAATTTTTTTTATTATTATTGAAATTAAAATAAATAATAATAAATAAAATAGTATGTGAATGCCTTTTCTACTAAATAAATACCATCTTAGGTGCTATCCTTCATGGATACAATGTTGTTTTACGAAAACAAAATTATTAGAACTACTGTAATTTCCACATCTATAACCAATCAAAATACTTGGTTTGTTGAAATGTCAAGCTTGATGCAGATGAAATGCCGAATTCCCTGTAACTATAAGTAGAAATATACAAGTTTTTAACTTGAATCTACGAGGGTTGCAAGGTTGTGTATTATTCGATGTGTCAGGAAGTTATATTTATCTAAATTGTATCCTATTCATCAAATGTTTTCAATATGGCTTTGCTGTAGCATTACATTGAAAATAATTCTTAACAGTGGTCTGTTACAACAGATAAAAGAATGAGTGAGCCCAAGGCTGGATTAAGACTTGATTGGGCCCTAAGCTATTTAAGGACCTTTTGAGGTCTAGATAATCTATAGCAGTGACAAATATGAAAAAAAACTTCCGGGGGCCCCAAAGAAGGCAGGGGCCCTAAGTTATAACTTGTTTAGCAAATATTTAAATCCAGCACTGAGTGAGCCGAAGAAACAATTCCGACAATATGGGGTTAATGGATATTTGAAGTATGCCTAAATGTTTGGAAACAGATACGTAACTTGAAACGTTATTTACTGAATTTTAAAAAAAATGTTTGAAGTTAAAGCAATATACTTGAATTTCTGGCATATTTAAAACATGCTGTACCAAATGTATTTTTAGTAAATGGAGTCATTCATCAACATCAAATATTTAAAAAAAAATCATATTGAAAGTTTGCATGGATCACTACATTATGTCATTAAAGAGCAGTTAATAAAATCAAAAGGAATGCCTTCGATGAGAGATTATTTGCTCACCACGGTTTGGAAAATGCAGAAGAAGACTATAATGGATTATTTATTTACACAGAAGTACGCTGGTTATCATTACGTACATAATTAAATCGATTTTATACTCTGTTTGATTCATTGTCCAAATTCCTGGAAAACAAAGACAATTAGCATCACAATTAACTAAAAAAATGACATATCCTTTATGAATGAATTATTTACCCAACTTTAACAAAAGTAATTTGAAAATACAACTACTACAAGGTAACCAATTAAATTTAATCAAAACTAAAAGCGTTATATCTGAGTTTGTTGCAAATCTTTTTCTTTGCAAACAAAACTTAGGAACAGGAGAATGTTCTCAGTTTTCAAATCTTTTGAAATTTCCACATGGTTAAAGATTTCCATGCTTACTGTCAAAACTTAACGGCTCTTCATGCGGACATTTTGTAGGCATTTGCCACTATAGGATATTTCCGACTGGCAGTTGAGCTCTTTAGCGCATGGACAGACTCAGATCCCAGACAAAGATGAATACATACTAATACAGGAGCAGCTTATTGAAAAATCCACAAATGAGGAACTTAAACACTGTTTGAACTAGGATACCACAAATTCTGGTTAAAAAGTCAGATCCAAATTTTATATCTTGCATTAAAGGTTATTGTACATAATTTTTTGACTGTTTTCCTGTCTTTCTATTTGGTAGAACAAAGATTCAGTGGCGTTATGAACCTCATCATAAAAAAAATAATTTTAAAAAATAAATAAAAATAAACGACTAGAAATTGGTGCTCGTGAGGATTTGCGGTTCCTATTAATAAATACACTCATAAAATCTCATCACGTTAATCCAAGTTTTTTGTTGTTTTTTTTCAATTTTATGTTAAACAAAACTGATAATTTTAATAAATACCGTACTTTTCATCAAAATGTTGCTTTTGTAATTTTTGTACTATGCATTTATAAAGTTTTTTTACTAGGGGGTCCGTGGGGAAATTTTGAGTATAAAAGGGGTCCATGGGTCAAAAAAGTTTGGGAACCACTGGGCTAGACCATAACAGGGACTTGAACTGCCGTCATTGCAGCCAAGCCTCTGAAACAGTACTACACCTGCAAACTTCGTGCCCCATGCTAGACATAGCCGGGGATGTTAGGGAGGAAAAAGAGACCCACGTGAAGACAATGTTATATGGCACTGCCCAGCAGATGAAGCAGGTTGCCCAGGTATTAGCCAAGGCCTTAAGAGACTAAGTCTCAGGCCAAAAGAATATGCAGAAGAAGAAGAAGCAAAGGATTTGAAAAATTATTGAATGTAAATGTAATAGCATGGGTAGTTTTTTGACAATATATTTTTTGCATAAATGGTTTATACCACAACTGCAGAGGAGTAAAGAACTTCTCATGGAAACATGCACCAGTAGAGAACTCTACAGAATAGTCATGTAAAGAATAGTTTGTGAAATAATGAGCATTGTGATGTATAAACTCACGCTTGACTATATAAACTTTGTGATGTAAAAACTCACCCGCTGACTCCGTAAACTTGTCCCTGAAGCCTTAAAGTCTGAGAATTTGATTCCTCCAGGTTCAGCAGTCATCTAGTCATATAATAACATTTATGTTTAGATGTGGCTACCAACACAAACTTCATATTTAGATGTGGCTACCAACACAAACTTCATATTTAGATGTGGCTACCAACACAAACTTCATATTTAGATGTGGCTACCAACAAAAACTTCATATTTAGATGTGGCTACCAACAAAAACTTCATATTTAGATGTGGCTACCAACACAAAACTTCATATTTAGATGTGGCTGCCAACAAAAACGTCATATTTAGATGTGGCTACCAACACAAACTTCATATTTAGATGTGGCTACCAACACAAACTTCATATTTAGATGTGGCTACCAACAAAAACTTCATATTTAGATGTGGCTACCAACAAAAACGTCATATTTAGATGTGGCTACCAACAAAAACTTCATATTTAGATGTGGCTACCAACAAAAACTTCATATTTAGATGTGGCTACCAACACAAACTTCATATTTAGATGTCGCTACCAACAAAAACTTCATATTTAGATGTGGCTACCAACACAAACTTCATATTTAGATGTGGCTACCAACAAAAACTTCATATTTAGATGTGGCTACCAACAAAAACTTCATATTTAGATGTGGCTACCAACACAAACTTCATATTTAGATGTCGCTACCAACAAAAACTTCATATTTAGATGTGGCTACCAACAAAAACTTCATATTTAGATGTGGCTACCAACAAAAACTTCATATTTAGATGTGGCTACCAACAAAAACTTCATATTTAGATGTGGCTACCAACAAAAACGTCATATTTAGATGTGGCTACCAACAAAAACTTCATATTTAGATGTGGCTACCAACAAAAACGTCATATTTAGATGTGGCTACCAACAAAAACTTCATATTTAGATGTGGCTACCAACAAAAACGTCATATTTAGATGTGGCTACCAACAAAAACGTCATATTTAGATGTGGCTACCAACAAAAACGTCATATTTAGATGTGGCTACCAACAAAAACTTCATATTTAGATGTGGCTACCAACAAAAACGTCATATTTATCTTATCTTATCTTATCTGTTTACAGACGCTCCTTCTATACAGAAGATTATTGCGTCCTGCGCTTATCTATGGTTTGTGTTTAGTCCTGCATTTTTATTAGAGATTTAAATGTTGATAAAGTGTTGGTTTTCCTGGATTCTTCAGGCAACCCATTCCACGCCCGAATTCCGGACGGGAAGAAGGAAAACTTGTGTTTGTTCTTGCATACGGAATAAGAAAGGTGTTTTTATCCTTATGTCTATTTAGATGTGGCTACCAACAAAAACTTCATATTTAGATGTGGCTACCAACAAAAACTTCATATTTAGATGTGGCTACCAACAAAAACTTCATATTTAGATGTGGCTACCAACAGTTTTTTCACAGGCAGTCTTCAGTTTTATCTTTATTGCTTCATTACCTATATACCCCAATTATAAATTTATAATGCAATCTATATATATAATTCTCTTCGTGGTCGGACCCTGCGAGGCAACAAGAAGCTGCATGTGCAACAGAGCGTGACGAATGACCCTCGCTAGGGTCAACTAAACACTGTTGGCAAGCGTGGTGGGATGAAATGAAAAAAAAAGGGGGGGGTGGGAGTGGGTGGCAACAATGCACTTGCGTTCACTTGCATTGTTCCTTCACAGTAAATGTGAAATTCGTAGTGTACTGGTTATCACGTCCGCCTCATACGTCGATGGTCCTGGGTTCAAGCCCCAGCGAAAACATTGTTTTTTTTTAAATGTCTGTTTGTGCCCGTTCTTTTACCCCTTTATTGCCAACACTAGCTGATTTAGTTACGGGTGAAGACTTCCTGAAAGACACAGTTGTCAAAATGGGATGGGTTTGGGCAAACGACTGTGATTGAATGAAAAGTATGAATTCTGGAGAGACCCGCGGCGTAGCATACGCCGCAGACTTGCTCATAATAGACAGTGCAAAGAACGGATGGGGGGGGGGTGAGAGTACAGACACAAAAAGCAGCACGAAGTAAGTAAAAAATAGCGAGTAAGCATGGAGACAAGCACACTGAGGTTGTTGTTAGCCGCCTCCCATTTAAATCGACCATCCCTTAAACATAAACTGTGATTGGCCGACCCCAGCGAGGGTTAGTGACGTTTAGGGTTGTTAATTGCGTGTTGTTGTTTTCTGTTGTTTTTTAATACCGATTATCGATTATGTAACTCTGATTTTAAACCGATTATTGTTTTATAGCTGACTTCATTGAAGTTAGTGGTGCACCGAATTTCTCCTGCAAACGTCTAGAAACCAACAATGAGTTGGCAGTCAAAATCGACGTTCACTCACGTTGTTTTGATTTATTCATGCTGTAGTTTGTGTCCGTTATTTCTTGACTTTCTTTGCACTCTCCATGAGCAAGTCTGCGGCGTATGCTACGCCGCGGAGCGTCTAGTATAATTTAATTATTACGGTAATGTCATTATTTGTTTGTGCAGTACATTTTACAACGGATTATAATTTGATTTTTTAACATAAAATTTTCTTTTAAATAATGTCAGGCCGAAAAGATTACTTAAGCTGCTTGTTTATAAATTCAAATCTATAAAAAATATTAAACAGGCAACTTCACATATTCATAAAACTAAATTCTCAAAGCAATAACACTTTTAAACTACCAGGCATATTTTCATTATATCTAAATATAATAACTCAAAACCAACACCACCAGTGCTCACCAGTCCACCACCTTCTTTGGGTTCCCTGGCTTGTAATTTCTTTTTGGTGTTTTTACGCTCTGCCTTCCTGTTGTCTGCATTGCTGTCTGCCGCAGTGATCAACTTCTGGAGGTCCTGCTGTTTCTTCTCTCTCTCTTTTTTCCTCAGTTCAATCTTTTTCAGTTCACCTATCAGATATTCCTCTTCTTCAACCTGCGGCCAGAAATAAACAAAAAAATTAAATTCAAGCTGTATGAACTTTGTGCATGCCTTTTAAAATATAACTTCAAACTTTAAGAATAAAACTAATATAAAACACAGTACACATTTTTCTGTCAAAAATTTTGAGGCTTACAAATAATTATATAATCAAAAATGATGCCACCACCTGGGGATCTGGGACTGTTAATAAAATAATATTACTTAACTCTTCTTATCTCTTTGACAAAGTAAATTATTTTATAAATTCCCATCTATAAATGTTTGGGCTTTGGGGAAAATACAACCTTAGGAATACAACAATCTAAAGTGTGACCACATCTTGGCGTGTCCATGTCAGCCCATGCATTTCAGTGTTGTACTGTGAGTACTGTCAGAAATTACCTGTTCCTTGGTTCTGTCAAAAAGTTTGATCAACTGAAATTTTCTGCGTCTTTCATGTTCAGCATCAAACGCTTTGACTTTAGGCTCGGAACCTCCCGGAGCACGCACCTAATGTAAAAATATACGTCAAGTAGTCATATCAATAACATATAAAAACACTTCTTCACAAAAATAACAACATAGGAAAATATCCACTTAGTTGCATTATGTATCCAAAATCGTATTATTTAACTTTTTTTTTACATTACACATATCATTGAAAGTTTTTTGATGCTACTGAGATTTTTTGCTTTTAAAATTTAAAAATTGTTGATAGCAAGAAAGTAGGATAAAATAAGCATCATTCATTTTTATGGAGACTGAAAATGCAAGTGAAAAAAAAATCTCAAATACAATAGCTTCCTTTAAAATTACGTTCATCAGGGTGCTACCACAATAATAAATTATAATACCTTTATCTAGATTTACCTCTATCAAAGTGTTACAAATAACATCTTTATTTAAGTGTACTCAGGCCAGAGTGTTAATATATTATAGCATCTTTTCACTTAACTTTGCCAGAGTGTTACAAATATTACAATATCTTTTCATTTACCTTTGCCAGAGTGTTACATATATTATAATATCTTTCTTTGAGGTCTTCAACGCTATGTTCCTTGTACTTGTCCCTGTCCCAGCGATCGTGAACGACGATGAATCGCACATCGAACCTCTTGCACAGATCAAACAAGTGGTCAGTTTCTTGTCGTGACCAGTTGTCATCATGGAGATGCTGTTGGTACTCAAGGTCAGAATACACTGGCATATCAACAGTCTGGGGAAAAAATGTGTAAAAGAAAATGCATTAAAATGTAGTTGATCAATTCAATCATTTTTAAATCACAAAATTGAGTCTTCGATTCTCCCCATAAAGAAGAAACTTGGGGGTATTCAACATGTATTCAGTTTAGAAAGCTGTCACCGTAGATTACCTTGTTAAATCTTGCAAAAGGGTAATCTTTCCCTTCATCAGCCACGCGTCCCCAGTGATAAAATACTGCACCATCCTGGAATAGTTAAGTTATGTTTAATGTTTTAAAAATATGTACGTGTTATTGTAAATTATCAAATTATATTCATTCAGCACTTACAATAATTGTCACAATAGTCTATAATGCAACAGTCACGTTGGGATATTATTTGAAAATTCTTAACCACGCTGACATTATATTAAGTACAGCAATCAAAATCAATTGTAATGTTATCATGACTTTATATGGATGTCACACTTGTTATGACTTTTTATGGATATCACAGTTGTTATCATGACTTTATATGGATGTCACACTTGTTATAATGACTTTATATGGATGTCATACTTGTTGAATTGTAATGTTATGACTTTATATGGATGTCACACTAGTTATGACTTTATGATGCACACTGTTATATATATAGATGCCACACTTGTTATCATGACTTTATATGAATGTCACACTTGTTGAATTGTAATGTTATCATGACTTTATATGGATGTCACACTTGTTGAATTGTAATGTTATCATGACTTTATATGGATGTCACGCTTGTTGAATTGTACTGTTATCATGACTTTATGTGGATGTCACACTTGTTGAATTGTAATGTTATCATGACTTTATATGGATGTCACACTAGTTATCATGACTTTATATAGATGCCACACTTGTTATCATGACTTTATATGGATGTCACACTTTTTGAATTGTAATGTTATCATGACTTTATGTGGATGTCATGTTTGTTAAATTTTATTTTTATATTGCTAAAATGTCCAACAAAGAAAACAAGAAAATATTTGTATTTGCTGATAAAGTTTGTTGATTTAGTTGTTGATCTAGAATTCATATTCTTAACAGTCAAAAACTAATGCTGCAGTAATGACAGGATAAAAATGAATATATCAAAATATTGCAAACTTCTATTATTTCTAAATACAGTCGAACCCACTTACCTCGAGCTCGGTTAGCTCGACCACCCTATTATGTCGACGTTTTTTATTGGAACCGCCAAATTCTCTCTTTGTCTTAGCATTTTTTCATCGGCTAATTCGATTTTTTTAAGTCGCCGAAACCTAGTACCTCGAGCACAAAAGATGGCCAAATTTGCAACTTAACTGGTAGCTCGATTTTCGTCGGTTGAAAATAAAGGTTTGTATCGAGAATCGACGGTGGTTTTTATATAATTAAATAAAAAAATTAATAAATTATTATTCTTTTAAAAGTTTGTTGTTGTTGCTTTGTTACCAGTAACGTGACTGTGACACTAACACGCGCGTGACGATGAAATGAAATCATTTCTGATTAACACAGTACACACAGCCCACAGCGTGCTGTGATCAACGGTCAAGGCCACAATAGTTTTATTTATATTACAAGTTTGATTGACTGAGGAAATTCGAGAACGTTCTGATAGTTAAGTAACAGATATTCTGCACGTCAAAAGCATTAAACTTAAAATAACCATATTGATTTGTTTATTTGTATTTTAAATTCGCTGATACGAAGGCAAACGCGACTGTGACACGCGAGCGGCGAAGCGTAAACTTTGACCTTTTAGCGCATGCGCAGACAATTATAAACTGGTAACTTATTTTTCATTAAATAAATGGAATCGAAACATGACAGAGACGTAATCAAAGTCCTTTACTTCGGCATAAATATATATACATCAAAGGCATTAAACTTAAAATAACCATATTGATTTGTTTATTTGTATTTTAAATTCGCTGATGCGACTGTGACACGGCGAAGCGTAAACTTTGACCTTTTAGCGCATGCGCAGACAATTATAAACTGGTACCTTATTTTTCATTAAATAAATGGAATCGAAACATGACAGAGACGTAATCAAAGTCCTTTACTTCGGCATAAATATATATACATCAAAGGCATTAAACTTAAAATAACCATATTGATTTGTTTATTTGTATTTTAAATTCGCTGATGCGACTGTGACACGGCGAAGCGTAAACTTTGACCTTTTAGCGCATGCGCAGACAATTATAAACTGGTACCTTATTTTTCATTAAATAAATGGAATCGAAACACGAAAGAGACGTAATCAAAGTCCTTTACTTCGGCATAAATATATATACATGTGTATATATATGTATATATATATATATATAAATTCCCGATTAGTCATAACTTTTCCCGACTTTCAAGGCCGAGAATTTATTTTTAAGAATTCCCGACTTTTTCCCGTTTTCCTGAATGGGAACCATGGTTATGGTTATATTTAAATTTTAAACGGTCCTTAAAAACGAACGGTCATTACAACCTTAGACTTAGGAAAGAGTGAAGAAATATTAGGGTTCCGATACGATTCCGATAAATCATCCCATCACTAATTAACGCTAACTAATTAATCATGTACATAAAGAAATTTCAAGCACATGTTAATATTTTGCCGCCATATTGGTTTTCGTTTTAACTAGGGGTCTACCGATATATCGGCTGGCCGATATATCGGCACCGATATCTGGATATCGGCAATATCGGTATCGGTAGCATGTAAAGGTCCCGATATTGACGTCACCGATATTTCATAATAAGTGACATTTTGACCCAAAAAAAAACGGAAACAAAAAAACTATCATTTAGATTTACAATATCTCGACAAATTAATATATCGACCCCGATACCGGTATTGAAATAGTCAAAAGAGTCCTAGTATTAATATGTGCAGCCACGATACAGTGTGCCATGTGCGTTGATATTGTTTAGGTATCGGCCGATTTTCGTATGCTCAGAAATACTGTGTAAATAGTGCCGATGCCAAGTATACCGTAATTGCTCTAATAAATGTATAACATGTAAACATTATGATCACGTAATTGCTCTAATAGCAAAGATGCACGCAGAATCGCAGATGTCTAAAACATTTCGTTTCGTATGAAAAAAAAATGTACCGTGTGAAGACTTGTTGTCATTGGCAACCATTCAACCTTCAACCTCATTTTCATTCTATTACTATTGCTTTGTTCTCATTGTTTCATTCATAAAGGTGGCCGTGTGCAAAAGCCATTAAACTATTGGTTAGAATTAATAATTATGAGTCAAGGTTGAAGTTTCAAAAGGACTTCCTAATTTTGCTTGTACATTTTTATAAAGGACGGTTAGTTTTGTTATGAGTCCTATGTAGGTCATGATCTGGAACTTGTAAACACATCGGAAACTTCGTTTTGGGGAAAAAAAATCGGTAATATCGGCAAAACTGGATATCGGTAGACCCCTTAATTATAAAATATAAATAATTACGCGTGATAAATTTAAGAATGACGTCATCAAATATGACCGCTGTTATTTTTGTCCTAACAAATACTCATATCGGCACTCATATCGGAAAAAGATATCGGTAATATCGGCAAAAATGCTATATCGGTAGACCCCTAATATAAAAGTTAAATAATTAGGAGTGATAAATTTAAGAATGATGTCATCAAATAAGACCGCTGGTTTTTGTCCTAACAAATATTCATATCGGAAAAAAAATATCTGTAACATCGGCGAAAATGCATATCGGTAGTCACCCTAATATAAAAGATAAATAATTACGAGTGATAAATTTAAGAATGACGTCATCAAATATTACCGCTGGTTTTTGTCCGAACAAATACTCATATCGGCATATCGGCAAAAAAAATATCGGTAATATCGGTATCGGTAATATCGGCAAAAAGGCATATCGGTAGACCCCTAGTTTTAACTCGATCATCGGTTATGTCGACGCCATTTTTCATACCCCAACGCTGTCGACTTAAGTGGTTTCGACTGTATTTGATTTGTTCCAAGGACATATGGCGTTACAAACTATCAGACATTATTTTACTTAAGGTGGTCCATGGGGGAAAAAAAAATTTCTATGTTTTTTTTTAGAAAAAAAAATTATTACAGGACAACAACAAACAATTAGAAAGAAGAAAAATGAAGAAAAAAATTTTGAAATTTTGAGAGAAAAAAAATTTTATTGCAAAAAAATGAAAATTTTCTTTCAATTTTGACATTTGCGCAAAGTGTGATAAAAATATATTCTTTCACAAAATCATAATAAAACTTTGTATACAGACTAAGAATGATATTGGTAAAAACCTTAAAAAGAGATTTTTACAACTTATTACTTTGAATTGCTACAAATCACTTACATGTGAGGTCACCACATTAGTCGTCAAAATTTTAGAGGTAGCAATATAAAAAAATTTATTAAAATTTCCCAGAATGGAAAATACAAAAAATGGCCATTTTAAATCCTAGAGAATATCAATGGTAACATGCATGCCAAGTTTGAGGCTTGTAACTATAATACTTTTCAACTTATCACATTTGGCATTCCTAAAATATGAGAAAAATGCAAAGTTGAGAAAAACACAAAAAAAGTTTTAAAATGTTTGTAAAAAAAATTCTAAGTTATATAAACAATATAGCATGGATACACCTGATATATATACCACTTATAAATGAAATAAAACATTTAAAATCATATACATAATTACAGAAAATAATTGAACACACTTTTGCCAAGGTCACCCACGTACCTACAAAAATTAGCAAAATATTGAAAAAATTCTGAATTTTTTTTATATGACAAATTTGTTAATAAAACAACTATTTTTCAGTAGAGAATATAATTAAATAATAGCATGCAAATTTTGAAGAATTTAGACTCAATAATTTTCAATTTGATACCTCAGACGTCAAAGAAAATGTTAAAATAATATGACGAGAAAAAACGAAAATATCTATTAAATTTTTTTTTACAGCATATTGAGCTAAATGTGGATACATAATCCATGTATATATAACATATATTAGCAAAATTATAATTCATTAACAACTTTTTAGCACAGAAAGGCCATATAAAAATAAATTGTCATTATATAAAAATTATCCACAAATTCAATTTTTTTTTAAATTCTCACTACGCAGTTCATAAACATTACTTTATAATCTTGATATATAAAATACTAAAAGAGAAAATATGCATATAAATTACAAATAAATTGACAAATGATGCAATAAATAATATCAAATCCTAAAATTTTATCAAAAATCATTTGACCCACCCGCTAAATACTGTGCACCCCCTTCTACTAATAAAAGCCTATCTGCCTCCCTCCTTTCTGCCCCCCTAATTAGTTCCCTCCTCCTCTTTACATTTAATTTTAATGCTGACTCAGCTTTCCTAACCCTAACACTATCCCTCTTTTTACCAAACTCCCGTGTCATACAACCTATCCCCAAACCCACTGAAGATAAAAAGTCCTTGGACGCCTTTGACCCCATATTAAATTCCCCTACACCAATGGCTACAGAAATTTCCAGCCTTGACCGTTTGACAAAAATGTGCTTGGGGCATCGGGACCATATGAGTGAGTGGATACACTCATTGACGTTCTGAGTTTTACCTTGAAGGCAGCGACGCAATAAGTCTTCATTAGTCATTTTTTCATAAACATCTTTCACATATCCAGCTACAGTTGGATTGAGGTATGTTGAAATATGTGAAAGATGTTTAGGAACAACTAAGCCTTTAGCCACTGCCTTCTTGTAAAAACACCAGGACGTCTCACCATTCGGGCAGTCATCATGGCGGGGTTCTTCATCAGTTGAAGTACAATGCCAGAATCCTGCCCAAATTGCCCGCTTCATATCTTCCACAGTTTTGTTGGATCGAACGGCCTTGGTGAAATATTTCTGTAGCCGCTTGATTTTGTCTTGGGTAAGGCGCCCAACACCCTTACCACCTAGCGTTATCTTTTGCTTCTTTTTTGTATCAACCAGGGTCCTTAGGGCAGTTCCGAGGCGTTTAGAAACATGGTTTACGCACTCGTGCTTCTCCACTATCAAGTCAGGATACGGATTGGAATTGTGTATCGACTTGATAGTGTTTGTGTCACCATCCGACACAACAGTACGGTAGCGTAAACCATGTTTAGCGACTGACCTGCCCCACATTGCAACAGCAGCTTGTTGCTCCATGCTGCCGCTAGACCCTGTGTGATTTGCATCGCAAGATAATTTGTGGCTCAGGAACCAGGCATTATATTTTGCTTGACTTTCAGCCAATAATTTTTTACCAGTTGTCTGGCATTTCTGGCAAAATTTCGATAGACATTGAAAATCAACTACAAGTCCAGTCTTATTTTCGATGATACATCCAATGCCAGATTTTGAGCTGTGGCCACGCGTATGCCAACTTCCATCGTAGGATACATCAATGTCTACCACCTCTTGATGGTTTTGCTCTGGATAAGCTGCCTTCACTTTATCCACTGAAAGCTCCAACATCTTATCCTGGTAGGTTGGTAGCGATTGATGTAGGGAGGTAGCATGCTGGTCGAATGTCTTCTGGTGAATATTAGGAATATTTAACACTTCGAAAAATTTCCCCATACCAGCATGCCCCATCCCAGTAACTAAAGATGCTGCCACAGCTCTTTTATTGACATCGAAAGTTTTGCCAGAGCACAGAACGGAAGAGTATGTGGAGGCTATAATGAAGTCACAAACTGTGCACACAATTTCCAGAAATAACGCTAGTCCAGAACGTTTTTTTTCATCACAATGAATTTTGAAATGTCCCTCCAGGCACTCGGGGCACGAAAACTTTACAAACAGTGTCTGAAGAGCATCTATTTGTACTACAGATGCGATCCCTATGGTATTGTCATGTGTGGCATCAAAAGAAAGCAACTTTGACTTTGACGCAGATTCTTGCGGCCTGGTAGTTGTAGAAACAGGCGGTGTAGCTGGTGGTGAAGCAGGAGGTGCAGCTGGTGGTGAAGCAGGCGGCGCAGCTGGTGGTGAAGCAGGCGGCGCAGCTGGTGGCGAAGCAGGAGATGAAGTGCAGCCCCCCATTCTTCTGTCTCAATTTACCTTGTCTGACCAACATCATTTTCTTGAATTTCTTTGACCTAGGTGCCATGGTTTTCAGTTCTGAGCAAAATTTGAGAGGAAAAAAAAAGATATTAAAAATCAAAAAAATAATTTTTTTCATTAAGACAAGGCAAGGTAAAATAAGTACTTACACTGAACTTACACTTACACTGATGAAATAATAATAATAAGTAAAAATGATGCAATAATATTTTTTTTTGGTCATTTAAAAATTAAAATAAATAACCCTATGCTAGTTCAACTAATTCATTCATATTTAATAATTTTTATTTACATTACTATGCTTTACGACTCGATTGTTGTCATTGACAACCGAAAATAAAATAATAAATATGAAACCAATTGAGACACGTGTGCTATTAAAAAATGTAATATAACACCGCAATAATGAAACTAAATTTATGTCAAATATTTTTTAATGTGAATCATGAATAATTAATCTTGAAACAGCTTTAGTTTTAATTTATTAGCCCAATACACAATTATATCTTTATTTCGTATAACTTTCTAAACACTAGTACTAACTGTGTCTAACTAGTAGTAGTATCGTATTATAAAACATTGTCGAACACACCTCGAAAATAATCTTATGTGGAGACTAAAACTAGACAAATTAATATTAATTAATTTAATTACTTACCAAGAAAAACAAGTATATATATTCAAATTAAAGTAATTTGAATTTCCAAAGCAAATGTGGTCGATCGATAACGGGTTCAAAGGGTTGCGCTAACTGGACACAGTGATTCAGAACGACGAGTGGGGCAGAATGATGCACTGTGGGATTGATTTTTTACTAGCGGGGCCATTTCTAAATATAGCTGACCAATGATGGTTGCGAAAAGAAGTTTGTTGATGATAATTTAAATATTGACCAATAAGAATGCGTGTTTTTCGAATTTTATGGGTTAGCGGGACAAAGAATTCAGTAGAGGGTTATTTTTGGACATTATAGTGGGCGATACCATTACAATAAGGGGAGGGTAAGCTTTCCAACGATACCAAATATGTCTAGCTAGCGTTTCATTTACGTTATATATCTAAATGAGAATTTCGCAAGAATGTCGCACTTCTAGACAATTTTATACTTACCATACTGTTTTAAAATACATTTTAAACATATTAAAATACTTTTTTAAAGCATTTTGTAAAAACCAAAGTATTCTAAAGATGTTAATTTAGTTGAATTTATTATAATCTCATTTTCGATAAAAATTAGAAAAACATCGATTTTTTCCCCCGTGGACCACCTTAACTATCAGGATACCTTTCTAGCAGCGTTAGTAAATGGCATCCACTTCCATGGCCTGACCCGACTGCTTCCTATTCTCGCTTTCATCTGTTTGTAGCCTTGTTTTGAGTCTGATGGAATAATGGGGGCTGCATCCCTAATGATAAGAAGGATTACAGTAATATTTATTAATAGTACTGAAGAGATAAAATTTACATAATCATTAAAAATTCCCTTCAAAGAAGTAACTCTGAACTCCTCTCACTTTTAAAATATTCTTACACCAGTTACACTTGTGAGCAAATAATGAATTATTGTACAAAATAAAATTTTTAAAAACAAATACCAGTCTGTCTTACGTTTGATATCTGCTGTCTGTGTGTAGCAAACCCCATAACTCTCTGTGCATACCCTCAGGTCGCTTTATACCAGCATCTAGCTTACGAACTTTCTTCTGGAAAAATTTACAATGTATAGGTAAATAAATTGGTAATTAAACTTGCTACTATTGCTGTTCTTTTTTTTATTAATACAAATATAAACGTTAAGAAAATATGAAATTATAATGTTAAAACTTAATCAATATTTTATAATTTAAAAAGCTTGAGTATTTTACAAAATTTGATTGCAATACCTTTTTTCCTTCTGTCATGAGAGATTCTTTGGTAACAAAATCATTCTGTGTTTGCCCAGTGTCAAGTTCTAAAATGTCTCGTACGTCCATATTGGCAGCCATCTGAAAAAAAAGTTAATAACTCAATGATATAAAATATGATGGTTTGTTGGCAAATGATAGAATCATTTCTATTTAAAGAGCAACATACTGATAATCTTATTTCTTTACATTGAAGATAAATGTATAGCTTGGATAAGTTTTATCACTAATATTATTCATTTAAATATTGTATTATAATTATAAAAATATTTTGTAAAATGAGTTTTCATGCATTATTAAATTTGAAAAGTTCTTTAAAAAAATCAAAAAAAAATCAATACAACTGATTTAACAAAATGAATTTATCCTTACTAAATCTTACCTTCAAAATGGCTCCCAACTAAGACAGAATGTGATATTCTAAATGATCAGATTTGGAATTACTTGTTGATATTATATTTGGTAAAAAAATCTCATATCCAACATTACAACACAATGTACTGAATTTAGTTCCTTAGGTCATATATCTCAAGAAAATAATTGAAGAGGTAAGTAAAGTCTGAAAAATAAGTGTTAAAAATGAATTAAGAACACATTTTAACTGAGTTGAAAAGAGATTTGTGACTCTATTATTTACTATAACAGATTTGTGACTCTATTTACTATAACAGAAGGGGATACGGTGGTCGAGTGGTAGCGCGCTCGACTGGCGTACCGATGGTCATGGGTTCGAATCCATGGGAAGCCATGGATTTGTTCCCGGGGCCTAGGGCGTCCCCGAGTCCACCCAGCTTCGAGTGGGTACCTAACGCATAGTTAGGGAAAATAAAAGGCGGCTGGGTAATGCGTGGAACCCTTATAGCCGTGGCATGTGAACGCTGCATCACTTTCCAAAATCAACTGCTGCCTTGCAGATGGTCTTGGCTGACCAAAGGCTATGGAAGCACATCCAGAAAAAACAGCAGGCTGAAGTCGGAGACCACGGGCCAATTGGCGCAAAACTCGTCGGCACGCAAAACTCAAATTGAGAACGAAGAAGAAGAAGACTATAACAGATTTGTGACTCTATTTACTATAACAGATTTGTGACTCTATTTACTATATCAGATTTGTGACTCTATTTACTATATCAGATTTGTGACTCTATTTACTATTTTTAAGGCCACAAATCAGCACTAAAACAAACTCTCATCAATAAGCTGATCTATATATATGTATATAAATCAAAGTATGTCTGTGTGTGTGCATGACTAAACCATCCATCCGATCATCATGAAACTTTGGGAGACTGTTGAGTACCCACCTGGGATGGTAACTGGCAACTTTTTTTTTCTAAATTTAACACTCATGGGGCTTCAGAGGCCCATAATGTAATTTTTTGCTTATATGAGCTATATAAAAATTAGTTTAAGCGCTAGCTACTGTGTAAATTGTTGGATCTTAACCAAACTTTGTATATAAGCACTTGATAGCCAATATTAAAATACTATAGGGCACTGAACTCCTATTAGTCATTCCTTTGGGGCTGGGGGCCCAAAAATTCTTATTTCTTAAACGTTTAAGATTGTATTCACCATTCAGTTATTAACAATCTTGACAAATAATGACACATGTATCCATTATTATACAAATTGAAATGAACAGGTCTTTTGAACTTTATATCTTGCACTGAATGGGTCCTGGGGCCCTTAATGTCTTTTTTTGCTTATATAATCTATATAAAAATTAGTTTATGTGTTAGCTACTGAGTAAATGAATGGATCTTAACCAAAATTTGAATACAAAAACTTGGTAGCCCATATTAAAATACTATAGGGCACAGAACTTCAAATGTCCATTCCTTCGGGGCCGGGTGCCCCAAATGTCTTTTTTTCTTCGTATATGTTTAAGATATTTTTCCACGATCTTGAGGAATATATTTTTGAGGAAACTGATTTAAAATGAACAGGTTTTTTAACATCTTTCAACGAAAGGGCCCCGGGGCCCCTAAATGTCGTTTTTTCTTTATATTAGCTGTATAAAAATTAGTATTAGCGTAAAATACTGAGAAAATTAATGTACCTTGACCCATTTTAGTATATAAAAACTCAAGGGTCTATATTTTATTTCGATAGGGCACTGAACTCCTAATTTTCATTCCCTCGGGGCAGGGGGCCCAAACTGTCTTTTTTAGTAAATGTTTAATATTTTATCGTCCATTCAATTTTTTAACAATATGAGAAATATGAATAAATGTATGTATTTTGAAATTTTTTCAAATGAACATATGTTTCGCACTTTATTTCTTGCAATAATTGGGCTCTGGGGCCCTTAATGTCAATTTTTGCATATAAGAGCTTAATAAAAAAATTAGTTTATGCGTTAGCTACTGAGTAAATGATTGGTTCTTAACCAAACTTTGTATACAAAAACTTGGTAGCCCATATTAAGATACTTAAGGTTTCTGAACTTTTTATGTCAATTTCTTTGGGGCCGGGGGCTCCAAATGTCTTTTTTCATATATGTTTAAGATATTTTTGCCATTCACTTTTTAACAATCTTGATAAATATATCCCTGATGAAACTGAATTAAAATGAAAAGGTTTTTGAAATTGACATCTCGCACCGAATAGGCCCGGGCCCCTTTTATGTTGTTTTATTTCACTATATCTATTTATATAAAAATCAAAGTATGTCTGTATGTATGTCCTTTATAGCTGACTAAACCATTCACCCGATCGCCATGAACCTTTTCTAGACTGTTTAGTATGCTCCCGGGATGGTAACTGGCTACCTTTTTTTTTCTTCGAAATTTAACACTCATGGAACGCCGGGGGCCCATAATGTCATGTTTTGTTTATATGAGCTATATAAAAATTAGGTTAAGCGTTAGCTACCGTGTTAATTGATGGATCTTAACTAAACTTTTTATATAAAAACTTGACAGCCAATATTAAAATACTATAGGGCAATAAACTCCTAATGACCATTCCTCAGTGCCTGGGGGCCCAAAATGCCGTTTTCTTTAACTTTTAAGAATTTATTCCCCATTTATTTATTAACGATCTTGAAGAATAATGATAAATGCATCCATTATTATCCATATTGAAACGAACAGGTGTTTTGAACTTTATGTCTTGCACAGAATGGGCCCTGTGGCCCTCAGTGTCGTTTTTTGCTTATATAAGCTATATAAAATTTAGTTCATGCGTTAGGTACTATGTAAATGAATGGATCTTAACCAAAGTTTGCATTCAAAAACTTGGTATCCCATATTAAAATACTTAAGGGCACTGAATTTTTAATGCAATATCTTCGGGGCCGGGGGCCCAAAATGTCTTTTTTTCTAATATGTTTAAGATATTTTTCATATTCACTTTTTAAAGATCTTGAGAAATATATCCACAAAAAAACCCTGAATTAAATGAACAGGTTTTTGAAATTGACCTCTTGCACAGAATGGGCCGGTGACCCCTTAATGTAATTTTCCCCCTATATTAGCTATATAAAAAGTAGTTTAAGTGTTAGATAATGAGAAAATAACTGGATTTTGACCAACCTTAGTATATAAAAACTTAAGAGCCTATATTACTATAGGGCGCTGAACCCCTAATGTCCATTTCCTCTGAGCTGAGGGCCCCAAAGGTCTTTTTTACAGAACTTTAATAATTGTATTCCCTATTCAATTTTACACGATATTGAGGAATATAGCTTGAGTACAATGGCAATAAATAAACTATATTATCACTCATTTTGGGGCCGGGCCCTTAATATTGTTTCCTCTTTTGTACGCTATTTAATTATTAATTTATTTATCTGTTTGATATGAAACTTGGAATTTTTTTCCCACTTTTGCGAAGGTTTCTGGCATAATTGTTTTTAAAACATGCCACTCATTGGTTTCTTTAAATTTATTCATTTTTGCTGAGATCGTTGCAACGCACAACGGCTCTGCTAGTTGTTAATAAAATAAAACAGTTAATATTAATACAACTTCAAAGTGAAGTAAACCAATGTGACTGGCTGTGGCTTAAGATAAGGTGCTTCAGAAGGAGCCATCTATAAATGATTTCACACTCACTCATCAAAATATGAAATCAAGGTAACATGCTAATATGATCAAATTGATGTTATTGTTCACTGGTCCAGATTTAACCGGATTAGACCTAATCCTTGGACAAACCTAACGTTTATAGAAATGTTGCAAATGGGAATTTAAGAATAGGGGCTACAATGTGAGATGGGGTGGAATAAAAAAAATTGTTGACCATAGAAAGGGGTGGGGGATTTATCTCTGTTAAATTTAATAAATAGAAACAGTCGCTGCCTTGACTGTTGTTCACATCAAACGCGCACTGTGTGTTAGCTCTTGTACAGTGCCTTGAAAACTAAGCAAATTTTAAAAAAAACATTCCTTAGCCGTAGGCGAACTAAACTAATAGTGATGACGTGTATATTATTTATATATACCGGAATAAGGAGAAAGCTTTGATGTCACCGTCGTTTGCGTTAGTCTCGTATGCTGCCCTGCATCTTAACCGTAAAGTTGCGGTTAACCAGTCCTGATTAAATGGGACCGGTCCTGATCTGAGGACCGGTTAACCGTTAACAACCTTACTAATAATACATAGTTAAATGACAATAAAGTGATTTGAAACATGCTCATTTTCAAATAAGAAGTACGGCTCTTATGAGGAGATGGAGCGAAGCTTTGTGACATCATATTTGAGGGGGGGGGGACTAACTTTTTGTGATGATGTGTGACGGGGGGATCTGCCAAAATCGTGTTACGTCATTTATGGACGACCACATAAAAGTAGGTTGTATTCCAAACAAAGGTTGCATACCAAGCAAAAAGTTTCGTGTCCAAACAGGACATATACCAAGTTGGACTTACACCAAAGTAGACGTATACAGAGGTTACACTGTATAATCATCAAATGGCTCAGGCAAATCCAGAATCCTGCCATTTTCATGATTTTTACAAATCTGGCTTTAGCCAGATTAAAATTTGTTTAATCCGGTACAGCCCTAATAAAAATTAATACAAATGCTATGTATATTGTCAAAGAATGTATGAATTACTACGACTGAGACTGACTGCTAAAACAGTTTTAAACTTACTTTTACTTAGTATTTAGACATTTTGGCTTAGACATTTAGATTTAGGCCTAGTCATTTAATTTACACATTGAGTAAAAGTAAATATAGTGTTAGGGTTTAGTAAGTACAATTTAGTAGTAAAGTATTAGTAGTAGTAAGTAAGTAGTGACTTTAAGTAGTTGTATTTAAGTTTAAGTAATTTGTTTTAGAAGGATTCACTAAAGGAAAATCCAGTGCCAATGTGCCAATGCACTAAATTTCTCTTCTTATCCTGTGACTATTATTATTAATTAAGCGAACAAAATATTTAATATCATGTGAATAATTCAATTAATTTTTTATTATTATTTCTTTGTATAAATTTAACATAAACTGGGGCAAAAAATGTTGTTATTTTTGCTAGCTACTTACTCTAACTCTAATTCACGAAGTGACTGCAATTTCGTTCTGACTTTTTAATTGCTTAATACATTTAAAAAGTTGAATGTAAACATAAAATTTCCGAAAATTATAATCAAAATTTTTCATAAAGCTTTATTTAAAACAAGTTTCAATTAGCATATTATAAATTTTAAAATTAAAAGTATAAATATGTTATAAAATTAATTTTAAGTTTAAAATGTTGAAACATATTTTTAAATAATTATTATACTATTTTGTTTTGTGAAAAAAAATAATTTTAATTTTTAAAAAAGAAATAGAAAGATGGTGGAAGACAAAAGACTTACACTTTCACTTAGACTTGACTCCTTGACTTGACTTAGACTTTCAGTGACACTGAAATTCTTTGTTGTTTTTCTTTCTAAAAGTGGCAGAGACACAAAACTGGCCAGCTCCTTGCCTTATACTATTATTTTTGCGTTAACTTGAAAAATATGAATAGAAATGATTTCAAAAAGAAACAAGGACCTGGGAGTGATGTTCCTCGCTTTTGGAAACCAGGTAGGCCTGGCCTAAGTCTAAGCCTAAATTACTCAGTACTGTACTATTAGTCGTAATAAACTAGTTGCTTAGTTATTAATTTAGGCCTAATTATTAATTATTATATAGTTTAAAGTGGTACCACATTTCATGAACAGGAGTGCTTAGCCTTTGCCATGGGCTAGCACTCCACTAGCGGCTAGAGTCCTGGTCCTCGGTGTGACTGTAGGTACTTTGACATAAAATTTAAATGAAGTCCAATAGGCTTAAATAATATATCATTTTAAAGGGCTTGCTAAGACCTTTTCAAAAACACCTGTTTTGTCTTTCTATCTTTTATAGAAGTGGAGTTATGATTTTTTTTGTCGATTTTTTTTGCCCCTTATATAACCTATATTATTTATTAAAAAACTTGTGACCCAAATTTCAAAATTCTGTACTCTTTCCCTCACAACTTTTTTAATTTTAGAGATAAAGGTATCAAATTTTCAGGAGACATTCACAATCCAATTTAAAAAACAATGAACAAGAAATGTTTAAAGTTTATCAAGATTTTGAATTTTGTAAAAATATATTTAAAGGCTTGTTGAAAAAAATCATAGCGAAAATTAGTATTTATATATATATATTGATATAAAAATACAAATCAGAACAAACAATTGCATGCCTGATGTATTTTAATTAATTGTATGGTAAATTTAAATCAATTACTATATTTAAATGTTTGAATGGTAAGTATTTGACTTTAAGATAAAACTGAATGCAAGTTACAATAAATTATTTTTGGAAATACCCCACACCTTCGATGCCTGATTACTGAAATTTCAAATTAAAATTAAAGTCAATAAGTATTTGAAGATTTAAGTACCTCATTTAATCATTAAATGATAATAAAAACATTTTGCCTGTCAATTTCTGAGTAAATAACTTGTATTATTGTATGCAAATTTCTCAATATTTCATTCATAACCTTTGTCATTGTCTTCATCAAATATTTGGCAATTGAAGATATTCCGAGTTCTGCGGTGGAATATAATTTTTATCTCTTGTAACTATTCTTATGCCTATTTTATTTGGCAATTTAATTTTAATTATTGAGATTTATTTGTTTTGATTAATTTATTGTTTGTCAAATGTGTATGTCCTCATCTTTGTGAAAAGAAGATTGTGGGTGAGATTTAACAAAAAATGTTAACAACAAACATTAAATTTTAAATAAAAGGATTACATCACCATCATTATTATTAATTCTAAGGTAAGTATCATTTTGGACTTAGCATTATACAAAACTTTTAATTATGCTCTTAAAATTATTTAGTTAATTTTAATAATAATAATATACCACATAATAATATAAATAAGTAATTAAAGTAACCCAAAGACTATCACTATCAACTAATACTATAAGATTTTATACTAGAAAACTAATACTAATAGTATTAGGGTCTAATGTTAATTGGACCTGTATTTATTTGTAAACTCACTTTAATATTACTAATAACTAATTGTAATTGTAACTATTAGTATAGTATAGTCAAATAAACAATGACAATGAATAGAAATAATTCATTTATTAATCATATTACATTATGATTGAAATAACTCATTACTCGGGAAAATCAAGTTTAAGTATAATCTATGGTGTTACTATTCTATTAAATATTATTAAACTTACTAAATCTATCAATAGCTGTAATCAATTCTTACCAGTTCAATATATAATTACATTTATGCATTACATCGTATTTAGGAAAAACTTATTAAAGAAAGACATTTCCCACAACCCCGTTTTTATTTTGAAAGGGGGATGACTCGTGATGCGATTTTTATTTCCACCTTCAAGTCCTAAAATGGGGGAAGGCATAACTTTTAAGGGCTAAAACCAATTTTAATGAAGTAAAGTTATTCAGGTTCGAAAATTAAATAAGTATTCTGACTCCAAACCACTATATCTGACCCTTTAAGATAAAGTTTATTTTAAAGTTTATCAGATACCTTTTTCAATAGGATTAAAGTGCGCCGATGCGGTGATCGAACTCACTGCAAAAATGGTATCAAAATACTATGAAATTTTGTGGTAAACGTCACTGATGACGAGGAGCACTCTATTTTGAATATATATGACGTAGAACGCAAAAACAATGTTATCGCCGCTAAAGCTTAATAAAAAACGCCATGACAGTTTTTCCGTGAATTTACGACATGCGCAGATCGATGCGCGAATGAGTATCGAAGTACCTAGTGACTGTCACTATGATTATGATAATGTAGTGAGTTATGGTATGGGATAGTTTTTAAATTTGTTAATTGTTATTATTCCAAATTTCAAAGGTACTGCTGGCCCAGGACTTAATAACATAGCAGAAGAAAGAACAACAAACACAGATGCCAGTGACATAGCCGCTCCAACCATTGTTTACAACCCAAACAAAAACCTATCAATTGAACAGCAAAGGCAGAAACTCCCAGTATTTCAAGTAAGTGAAATGGAGAATATTTTGTTTTTTTCCTGTCAAAGGTTTCAAAGAATAAAGAACACTAAATTATTTATATTTATAATTGCATATCAGTTGTCAGTTGTAATTAATTTTCTTGTATGTATTTTTGAAATTGACATTGTGAAAAATAATCATGCATAGAAAATAAATAATAATTTTTAAATTCAATTACAAAGTATTCATTTATGTATTTTGATATTATTTAACATTTTAGTACAGGTAGAAAAAGACAATATAATTTTTAATTTTTTTTTCCATAGTATCGGAACCATATATTATATTTAGCTGAAAGATACCAAACTGTTATTGTGATTGGTGAAACAGGATGTGGGAAAAGTACACAGATACCACAGGTGTCCTAGACTTTCTTAACCATTAAACAACTTGGAACTTTAGCTTTTAATTACATGTATTTATTTTCTGGGGTAAATATAGGCTATTCAAGACTTGAACCACAGCCTTAGTTGAGCCAGTTTTCTGAGGCATTCATGCTTTTTCCCTATTTTATTATAAAACTGATTTATATTAATTAATGTTTAGGCTACATCTTTTCACTCTGGATAAATGCGGAAGTAACATTGTTGTAAGAAATATCTTAAAAATAATAATCTTGTGCCCTGAGAAATTAATTTTTTGTTTGTTTTTAATAATAAAAAAAAATTGTGGTTAGTTTGAGTTTTGGATGTAGGGTAGGGGTAGGATTCATTCAAGGCAGTTCAGACGGCAGTGGGAGTCTTTGTCAAAAGCATTTCAACCCCTCACAATTGGAGATGTAGAAACCTTAATAGGGTGAAAGTTTTTAAAATATATTTAAGCCTATTGTTTATTTGTTTAGTACCTCTTGGAGGCTGGTTGGGCCACTGAAGGCCATGTTATAGGGGTCACTCAGCCCAGGAGAGTTGCTGCCATTACAGTAAGTCCAAAATGTCTTAACAGTATTAGTGAATGTGTAACTCTGTTATTTTGATACCTACAACTGAAGGTCTGCTTTTATTCCTGAAATTAACTGTCTTATTTACCCAGCTACTGAAGCTTTATTTTCAAGGGAATGTATTTTACTATCAGTAATCACCAGTACAGTATTACACTCAAGATGATTCATTTTACTTTCTCCATTAAAAAAACTTCTTTTAGGTTGCTACTCGTGTTGCTGAAGAAAGAGGAGTCATTCTAGGAGATGAAATTGGCTACTTGATAAGGTTCGATGATTGCTGTGACCTAGACAAGACAAGAGTTAAAGTCAGTATTATCATAACATCCATCATTTGCATGTATAGATCTTTTAATGTAAGACTAAACTTGCTTTGAATACAACTTGTTATTTTAAATGCTATTTTGTTCAACAGTTTATGACAGATGGTATGATGATTACAGAAATAATGAAAGATCCCCTTCTGAGGAAGTACAGGTTAGTTGTGCTAAGCCTTAAGTTGTGTATTGTTTTTTGACATTTAGTTGTCTGCTTTGGCACTAATGTAATAGAATTAATGTGACAAAGTGTGATGAGGACATACCAAATTGATATTGTTATTGGTTATATTAATGTTTTTTTGTATGCTTCCAACCATTTAGTTAATATTTGTAATTTATCTTTTTTTTTCTTTTTGGGAATTAAAGTACTGTCAATTTAAAAATAAATTTTGTAAGTTCAAATTTTTAAGGTTGACGTGACTTTTTTGTACCTCCACTTCATTTCCGTTTGTGAGGAGCCTCATTAAGCATTTTATTAATTACTTATAAATCATTTAGTTTTCTTTTTCATGGTTAATCATACGTTTTTTTCAAAGCTTATTTCATGTATTTATTAACAGTATAATTCTACTTGATGAGGCCCATGAACGAGCCATAAACACTGATATTATTTTGGGTCTCTTAAGAAAGGTTTGTTGACTTTTAAATTTGGCTTAAATTTTTCTGTCCCTTTTTAAAATTCTGTTTCATTTTTGGCCCATTTAATGAACTTCAATAAAATTTATCTATTGTAATTATATATTTAAATTTAAATATGTGATATAAAACAACATTATTTTACAAAATATATATTGAACGACATACATGTATTGTGATATTTCTTAAATTTTGAAAAATATATGTATTACAGTATCTAGTTATTTAAAATTTATTATCGGGTTTCAGATTCAAAAGAAACGAAAAGATCTCAGATTGATTGTAGCTTCAGCCACATTAGATGCTGAGGTATTTATCTATTTTAAAAAATTGTAATCTTTCATTAACAATGCTTTTTTAAAGAAAAGTTATCAACCAACACAATATTTTCTAATAAAAAAGTAGGTTTTATTTTGTTTCCTTATGAGCTTTCATTATTAAGTAAATTGAAATGACTCACCAGCTTCACCATTTTTGTGGATTCTTTAATTTTATCATTTTCAGGAAATGAGAGATTTCTTCAATACCAATGAAACGGGTGACCCTGAGTGAGTTGTCTAAATTGCAACTAAATTGATTTGATTTGGCTTTACATTGTAATACAATCTATAGTAACAATTATTTCTGACCATTAAATTTATCCTAACTAATCCAGTTTTGTTTTGATTCATTTAGGACAAAATACAACATTAATATTGTCAATTATTAAAGAATACCGTATATACTCGTTCTATAGCCTGTTCGTTCATAAGCCGACCCCCCCCACTTTCGGAAGGGAAAAGTATTAAAAGTGTATAACCCGATCGCAAGCCGACCCCCCAAAAATAATAGGACAGCTTTAAAAAAATGGTACATATTTTTTTTAAAAAACTACAACTACAAGCTAAATCGGTCATTATGATTGTTTACTTTGTACTGCCTATCTTTGTATTTCTGCTCTTTGTTAAGCAAGAGTTATCGGTATTTAAAAACAAAAATTATTTGGTAAACAGTGACGAAAGCGCGTACATTAAAATCCGTGGTTGAAAACAAAATTTGTAAGACAATTTATTAAAACGTTCACAAAAATAAATAAAATGATTAAATAAGGTAAGTGCTGAATTGTAATTATATATTATAGCTTCTCATAGAGCAGTCGAATCTTGTAGAATGTAGAAAAGGACATTGATAATCTACAATAACAACACCGATATTCAATATCCATGCAGAAATCACCTATGACCCTTTTTTTCCCCTAGATTTTGTCCAAAAAAGGTCGGCTTGGGAACGAGTATATACAGTAGTTTTTATGACTCTTGAGTTGTCAGGAATGAGCTCTAATCTGTGACAATTTTCTGTAAAATTTTGTAACTTTAACTGAAGGTTAATGAACTTAAATTTATTGTTTCATACCCGATCATTTTTTATGTTACAGAAAGGACACTGCTGCCATATTAACCATTGAGGGTCGGGAATATCCAGTAGACATTCATTACACGCTAGAGTAATTGTTTTTTTTGTGTTTTTAAAAAAAAATGTTTTTAGTCACTCTATTAACTATTTTTCTCCGGAACAACGCTACCATCGTTGATTTTAAAATGACGTTTGTGACGGATGAACGATGCCAGCGTTGATTTATTAAAACTGAATTGTTTCGTTTCTTTCCTTAACTATTGAATAAAAATTAGTTTTAATGTAATCTAGCATGATTTCCCTTGAATAAAAAGTCGGAAATTCTTTGTTTGAATGTATTCTCACCACATAAGAAGCATTTGAAAGGCTTGTTTTTATTTTCGTTTTTACGTTTGTTTACAAACGTGGATATTCAACCAAGGCATCTGGTAATCGATCTAATATCATTTTAAATACTATGATGATGAACAAGAAAAAGGTATTCTTTTTAATTATGATTTACATAGTAATTTTAAATTTCCAAGGAATCATACGCCTAGTACTAGTAAGTAGTTGTAGTGAAATTGACAATGAAGTTGACTAGTCATCTGTTGATAAACAACAAGCCACGCCCCCCTCTCAAATGCCTTGATGAACTGATAATATTTCTACTACAAATAATAATATAGACAATGTAGAGTAATTTGAAAGCTGCTAAACTTTTTCACTAAAATTAAGTGTGGTTTTTAAATAGAATTTAAAATAATTTCTAGTTGCAATACACAGTATAGCTTCCAGTTACATTGTAAACATTTCAATTTTCCAATTATTTTCCTGTATGGGTGACTATGGATATTGAGTTCTAATTTTTTATTTGTTTGTTTTTTTAATGTGAAATTATTTCTGTTTGGTGTAAATATGAATATAGTTCAGATAAAACACCATTTTATTACATTTTGGATTAAAATATAAATTTGTGTGACTTTGAAAAAGGTGTTTTTAAACAAGTGTGTTTTTTTATTAGTTTTTTTTAATTTCACTAAATCAAAATCATATTATTTTATTAAAATAAAGTCATGAGTCTGTGATGCCTGAAACCTTCATTCTTTTCCCTTTTATTCAATACCAAATATATCATTATCTGTTAAATAATAAAAAAAAGTTATTAACATTTTAAGTTAGCATGGTAGCCCGCGACAAATTTCCAGAATAGATAATTCCGTCAGAATGAGGAAAATAATTCCGGAGAAAAAGAGTTAACTCTATATGATTATATAGACGGTTGTATTTAAATGTTTTAATCTTAGCTTAATTTCTATGTTAACTACATGAACTATTTGACAAAAATTTAGTGAAAAACTTTTAAAAAAATTAATGAGTACACTACCTTATTGATCACAGGTACCTCGGTTTAGTTTTATCAGTAAATTCTTTCCCTTGTCGTCAAACTAAAAGATAGACAACAATTTTTATGAGGATATATGTAGTTGCTTATTTTCTTAAAATAGTTATAGAAAATGTAATTTTAAAAACGTTTCCATTTTTTAAAATAAATAGAGAATCTTATTTTCATAAATTCAATAAAATTAATCAAAGCTACTTCACTTGTGCTGAAATTAACTTTTATCCTCAACCACTAAAAATAGATGATAAAAGAATGTCTCACCTAATTATTGTAATTTTGTTACCTTTGTTTTTTTTGTTTTTTTAAATGTACAGATCAGAGATGGAGCAGTTATACTTTTTAGTTGAAAGAAATTTCTTTCTTTCTTTTTTCTTCACTATTGTTTGAAAGTTAGATTATCTTTGTTTAACATCTATTTTTAGCCCTGTCCCAAACTATATCAAAGCAGCTGTGGAGACTGTTATGAAAATACACTTTAACGAGAAGCCCGGAGATGTGGTCTTATTCTTAACTGGAATGGTAAATAATTTGATTGCACATGTTAACATTTCCACCTTTTTATTAATTGAAAACAAAATCCTAGCTCAATCAAGTCTTTTCACAGTTTACCTGTATTGCATTATAAAAGAAAACTGCTTAAGATGTCTTTAGAATAAAGCTGATCCATTTCATAATTAAAATAATTATTGATTTTATCATTGCATCTTGCACATAAAAAATAGCAAGTATTTGTTTAATTTGGAATCTATGGTATGTGAGTATTAAAATTGGTACATTTACGGTAATTGAAGAGTGAAAGAAAAATGCATTAAATCTTTTTTTAAAAATTATACACATGAATGACTTTTTACTGCATTTAAATTTTCTTGTTGTTGCAGAAGTAGTTTTCTATATTCAGATTTATTAATTTGATGTTGATCTATTTCAGAATGAAGTTGATGATGTTGTTTCTCAACTTATGTAAGTCCTTTGTTAAATTATTCCAATGAATTATTCTTAGACCGCCTTTGCAAAATTTTAGAACTGGACTGTTTAAAAAATTTTTTATCTGTAGTATTTTTTAAGTTATTATTTACAAGCTGAATAATCTAGGAAAAATTTATTCAGTTGTTCATCAATTCTGTATTGTATCGGACCAGATCTGAGGCCAAGAAGTTAAGTAAAGATTCCATGAAGATGAGAGTGTTGCCAATGCATGGCAGTCTCCCTGCAGCTGAACAAGTAAGTGATTCAGCACATCACATGGTCTAAGACAGCTGAACTAGTAAGTGATTCAGCACATCACATGGTCTAAGACAGCTGAACTAGTAAGTGATTCAGCACATCACATGGTCTAAGACAGCTGAACTAGTAAGTTATTCAGCACATCACATGGTCTAAGACAGCTGAACTAGTAAGTTATTCAGCACATCACATGGTCTAAGACAGCTGAACTAGTAAGTTATTCAGCACATCACATGGTCTAAGACAGCTGAACTAGTAAGTTATTCAGCACATCACATGGTCTAAGACAACTGAACTAGTAAGTTATTCAGCACATCACATGGTCTAAGACAGCTGAACTAGTAAGTTATTCAGCACATCACATGGTCTAAGACAGCTGAACTAGTAAGTTATTCAGCACATCACATGGTCTAAGACAGCTGAACTAGTAAGTTATTCAGCACATCACATGGTCTAAGACAGCTGAACTAGTAAGTTATTCAGCACATCACATGGTCTAAGACAGCTGAACTAGTAAGTTATTCAGCACATCACATGGTCTAAGACAGCTGAACTAGTAAGTTATTCAGCACATCACATGGTCTAAGACAGCTGAACTAGTAAGTTATTCAGCACATCACATGGTCTAAGACAGCTGAACTAGTAAGTTATTCAGCACATCACATGGTCTAAGACAGCTGAACTAGTAAGTTATTCAGCACATCACATGGTCTAAGACAGCTGAACTAGTAAGTTATTCAGCACATCACATGGTCTAAGACAGCTGAACTAGTAAGTGATTCAGCACATCACATGGTCTAAGACAGCTGAACTAGTAAGTTATTCAGCACATCACATGGTCTAAGACAGCTGAACTAGTAAGTTATTCAGCACATCACATGGTCTAAGACATTTTTAAAAGGCAAGTAATTTTTCAATCAAAGAACTTCAGTTTCAGTTTGACTTTTGTCTTATATTCTTTTCTTCAGATGAAAGTATTTGAAAGAACCCCTCACAACACACGCAAAATTGTGGTGGCCACAAACATTGCTGAAGCCTCGATAACACTTCCGGGAATGACTTATGGTAAAGATGATTAAAATGTATAATCATTGATTTAACACTTAAATATATAACTTGGCTTTATAAAAAGTTGAAGGTGTTTTGGAATTGATGAGTTTATGTCAAGATGACTTTTCCTTGTCATGTTTGAAGTCATTTAATCCTGTGTAGATACATTTTTTGCTAACATATATTTGAAATTTGCTTGCATTTTTGAAAAAATTAATTAAGATATTTATTTCTATAATGCCATAACTGTGATATTTCTTTCTATACTGCCATAACTGTGATATTTATTTCTATACTGCCGTAACTGTGATATTTATTTCTATACTGCCATAACTGTGATATTTATTTCTATACTGCCATAACTGTGATATTTATTTCTATACTGCCGTAACTGTGATATTTATTTCTATACTGCCGTAACTGTGATATTTATTTCTATACTGCCATAACTGTGATATTTATTTCTATACTGCCATAACTGTGATATTTATTTCTATACTGCCATAACTGTGATATTTATTTCTATACTGCCATAACTGTGATATTTATTTCTATACTGCCATATCTTTGTTCTATCCTGCAGTTGTGGATGCAGGGTTTGTTAAATTGAAGACCTACAACCCAGATTCAGGAATAGGTAAAAAATATTTAAAAAACCAAACTTTGTGCTGTTTTGTAAGACTTAATCAAGGAAATTATCTTACGAGGCATGTTCATTTGAATTTTTAAACCTTTGATTTCACATTTTAACTTAAGGAATGTTTCTATGTATTATTATAATGTAAAAATTTTGTTACTTGAATTTAACCTTTCTTTTGGGTGTTGACCAAATGTGCATGTACCCTCACAGAGAGCTTAGTGGTCATCCCAATATCCCAAGCATCTGCCAACCAGAGGGCTGGAAGGGCAGGACGTGTCCGGGCAGGGAAAGCTTACAGACTTTATACAGGTAAATATTTTAAGGAAGGCTTTCTTGTAGGTAATGGGGAATGGATTCTATATATAAGTAAATTTAAGGACTGTAGGTAATCTACTGAATTATTCAGAAAAACTTTGATGCCTTTTGATAGTGTCACATTTAGTATAAGATTAGCATGTACTGAGATTTAGGATGAGGAAAAACTTGTCAAGAATTCAGTATAGATATCTTAAGTTTTAAAATCAGTTTAAAAACATGTTCACCATTGAAGTGATTTCTACAATGAGTATTAGTTTCAGCTAAGTCTGGTCCAAGTTAAATGATATCATTTGCTTCTTTTAATTTAATTCTTTTTTTTTGTATTTAGATCTTATTGTTATAATGACTTTAATTATAGTATTTAAGTTGTATATCTTCAGAGGAAGCTTATGACAAATTGCCAGAATCCACTGTCCCTGAGATGCAGCATAGTGACCTTGCTCCTGTCATATTGCAGCTGAAGGCACTTGGTGTCTGCAATGTCCTCAGGTTTCATTTCTTATCAGTGAGTCTTGCTCCCAACACTCACTCTATCTCTGTTTCATGTATGGGTTAGTGGCCTGAACGATTGATACCACCGTGACCTGAACAATTGATACCACCTTGATTATTTTAAGATATTGGAACATAAGTTTTTAATGAAAAATATCAACATACATCAAATCTTTCTGAATAATATAAAATATAAAATAATATAAAATTTAGATTAAGCAAGAGTTAATAGCCCCTGATTGTTCAATTATAATAATCTTGGACACTTGCTTTCAATTCATGAACTGTAGTTATGGCATTTTATTCATGAACTGTAGTTATGGCATTTTATTCATGAACTGTAGTTACGGCATTTTAAAATAAATTTTCAGCCGCCACCTGCCAAGAATATGATACGTGGTCTAGAACTTCTATATGCCTTGGGAGGTAAGAAATAATTGCTGTTGTGTGATTTAATTTGACCTTGATCAGTTCAATTAAGAATTTAAAATACCGAGATTAACATAGTACTATTAATTAAAAAAAATTCTGCCCAAAAACCTTTTTCTTATTTTTCAATGGACATCCTCATACATTTTCTAATGTTTGATATTTGAATGTTGAATAATTTATATCATTTATTTATTTCTAAATGCCTCACCCATTTTTCTTGTCAATTATAATAAATGGTGGAGATTTTTGTTGATCTTCAAATTATTTTACAAGTTATTTCAACTAATTATTTTGTATTTCCTCAAAATTGTCCAAAATGTTTGCGACATTTCGTTTTATTAGACCTTCCAGCCCTCTAAATAAATTACCTCATGGTGCTGTGAAAAATAAAAAATAAAATCTCAAGAAGCGTGCACTTTTTTCTGACAGCATTAGACGCAGCTGGCAACCTGACTTCACCTCTAGGTCTGCAGATGGCAGATTTTCCTCTAACTCCACAGTTTGCCAAAATGCTCCTGTCATCAGGTGAGTCCCTGAGTAGCAAGTACATTCATTGACAATTAGAGCTGTACTCTAGTTGCATTGGGTTAAAGGTGGGCAATGCTCCTGTCATCAGGTGAGTCCCTGAGTAGCAAGTACATTCATTGACAAATAGAGCTGTACTCTAGTTGCATTGGGTTAAAGGTGAGCAATGCAGGGCAACCTTGGGAGGCCACTTAGTTGGAATAGGCATACATCTGAGCTGCCACTGCTAAGACTTATGAATAATTGATATTTTGAATGAGTTCTTTAAACAAAACAAATTATGTTGTTCATGTGGGGAATTGATGGCCTAAATATCTTATTTATTCTATTCCTCTAGGTGAATTTGGCTGTTCGGAGGAAGCCATCATCATTTGTGCCATGAGTCAGATACAGAATATCTTTGTTACTCCGTCTGACCGCAAGTTGGCTGCTGTAAGTTGTCTTAGGGGCCGTCCATAAAGTATGACACGCTCCAGAGGGGGGGAGGGGGTGTAAGAAAGTGTGACAGTTTGTGATGAGGGAGGGGGGGTCCGGCCATGTGTGAGGTCACGGTGTTTTATATTAAATTTTAATTATTTTGTACATAAAAACATCATTTTTGTTCGAAAGTTACATGTATTTGGGGGGTGGGGGGGTTCCGAGATTTGTGACGTAAAAATGGTCGAAAATAGCGTGACATACTTTATGGACGGCCCCTTAGGGAATAATAACCCCAAAAAATCACATTGGCAGCAGTTTTTTCTGGCAATGATATGTTGTATTATTTGTGAGGCTTGAATTAAAATCATAATCATAAAGATAATTATTATTGTCATTTATAATGAGTAACTTGTGATAACACAAAGGAACAGTATGATGTTAAAAACATTGTTATTTATTTATAATAACTATGATAATGGGAATCATTTGTGCCACAGACATTTGGTTCACTTTATTAAAGACATAAATAACTTTATTATTGTTATTAAAATGGACATACACACTCTGCTGACCATTGGCTGCTCTACAGAATTTCCAAAGTAATAAACACCCTTCAGCGCAAAACTAAATATACAGATGGCCCTTTGTGGGTATTGAATCAAGATGTGAAATGGTTGCAGTTTTGAAACATGTTCATATGACTTGAGTTGCAAATTACAAAATCAAAGAATGATTTCAGAACAATAGAAATTGAATGAAACCTTTTTTAAAATAAATAAAAATGAGTAAAATAATGATATTCTTCTACTTGAGAAATTAAGTTCTTATTAAAATAATTATACTCTTCTACTTAAGAAATAAAGTTCTTATTAAAATAATGATATTCTACTACTTGAGAAACAAAATTCTCATTAAAATAATGAAACTAGCTAATATTTGACTCATCTATTTCAACTATTAGGACAAGGAGAAGCGCAAGTTTTCTGTACTAGAGGGAGATCACCTAACTCTAGTAAATGTCTACAAATCATTCATAAAGGTGAGTTTGTTGTTTTCTACATGAAGTTGTTTGTTTAATTTTTAATGACTTTGTTGTTTTCTTATTGATGTTGTTTGTTTAATGAGTTTGTTTTTCATCCTTAATATTATTTTTTAGTGAGCTTGTTGTTTTCTAGTTAAATGTTTTGTTTTTCTTTTTTAATCTATTTCTTAAAATTAATTTAAATTATTGAAAGAATACATCTATCTTTTAATTATTGAAAGAATACATCTGTCTTTAAATTATTGAAAGAATACATCTATCTTTAAACTATTGAAAGAATACATCTATCTTTAAATTATTTTCTACAATCAGCATAGGAGAGTTGGACATTGATGTTTTATTTTTTTCCCATGATCATTAATTTATTTTGTTGGAGGAAGGACGCATGTTTAAATTTTTTTTAAGAAACAAAAGATCATTATAAATTTATCTGTCTTTTTATACAAATTAATTTAAATTATTGAATGAAGAAAGTGAAGTAGACATAGATGAGCTTGCTATTTAAAAAAATGTGAACTATGAAAAATAAAGAAGCCCTGACCTCACTGGTCTTAATTATTTGTTAAATGAACTTAAACTCCTGCTGCACTCCCTCAGTTTGGTCAGAACTCCCGTTGGTGCCATGACCACTGTCTCAACTATAAAGGTCTGATAAGGGCTGTGGAGATTAGCAACCAGCTGGGCAGGTTGTTGACCAAGTACCAGGTGAAAGTTGTGTCATGTCAAGGTCAGTGCAGCATTTTACTGATGGTGATGCCTTTTGAAACAATATTCATTAACATAAGATGGAATTTATTGTCATTTGTGTGTAGGTGGGGGGGGGGCAACCCATCTGTGATCACAGCCTCAATATTAAAGTTTTTACTGTAGTTCATTCCATACTGTTATTATTAGATAAAACTGCCAATAGATTTTACATTTAATAAAAGAATTATCTCATCAGAAGGTCATATCACATAACTTAGAAAAAAAAATAACGTCATTTTGAAAATGATGGTCTAAGTGGTAACGCACTGGACTATCGATCCGAGGCAGTTCCCGAGTCGCGGGTTCAAGCCCAGGTACTGGCAAGGCCCCTGGGGCATTGTGCTTGCCACACATTCCCCTGCTCGTTAGTGGTGGCTAAAAACTTGTGAACGCTACATCACTTGCCCCATAGTCCGTCATGGACTGGAAAGGGGGTCACAATAAGAAGAAAGATCTCAATTACTTTTATCTCAATCATTCTTAGTAGCATGTGTCCTGATTACTATATACTGGTTTTACATAATATCACTGTGTATCATATCAACCATTCTCTATCATTCTAGTAGCATGTGTCCTGATTACTATATATTGTGTATACATTAATATCACTGTGTATCATATCCAACCATTCAACCATGTATTAATATCACTGTGTATCATATCAACCATTCTCTATCATTCTTAGTAGCATGTGTCCTGATTACTATATATTGTGTATACATTAATATCACTGTGTATCATATCAACCATTCTCTATCATTCTTAGTAGCATGTGTCCTGATTACTATATACTGTGTATACATTAATATCACTGTGTATCATATCAACCATTTGTATTCTAGGGTGAATCAAGGACTAATATTCCATATAAATCCTGTGTGTGTTATTTTCTTCCTGTTGCTAGAAAACACAGAGGCTCTGAGTAAATGCATTCTGTCAGGCTTCTTCACCAACACGGCACACCTCCACTACAGTGGGGAGTACAGGACACTGAGGGACAACCACAGTCTCCACATCCACCCGACCTCAGTGCTGGCTTGTGAGGAGCCGCCACAGTGGTAGGTACCACAGCCGGGAGAGTAACTGTGAATGGTATCTCGATGTTGGGGTGGGGGTGGGGGGGGGGTCTGAGATTTTAAAGAAAGTCTCACTGTCACATGAAAGTTGTTGAATTCTGAGTGAGAAATAACCAGGAATTAAAATGATGATGCCCCCCCAGTGTTTGACTGAAGCAGATGAGTGCCAAGTAGTAGGTCAGGAGCTATTGTTGAATAGTGTGCCAAGTAGTAGGTCAGGAGCTATTGTTGAATAGGGTGCCAAGTAGTAGGTCAGGAGCTATTGTTGAATACGGAGCTCAGAGTTATGCAATTAATAATAATAATAATAATAGTAAATTGATATTTAAATTGTATATAGCGTTGTACCCCAGTGAGGAACTGGGCTCACAGGGCTTTACATAAAAATAATAACAAACATATAAGTATTAATGCATTCAATAAACATTCATATCCTAACGACAACATAAATGACAGTATGGTACACAGTCAAGGTGAGGTTAAATATGGGGGACACTTGACCGACATAAACCTAAATTTCACGTCTGCTCCCAATGAAACAAACTGTAACTGTGGATTCAGAGGACGCCCCTACGACGCCATGACAGCATGTTTGATGCACAACCAAATGTTGGCAGTGGCTAACTGTAACTGTGGATTCAGAGGACGCCCCTATGACGCCATGATAGCATGTTTGATGCACAACCAGATGTTGGCAGTGGCAAACAGCTTGACACCAGGTTTGGGTGTGGGATCTCTCAGTGCAACCTTTAAATAAGTGGATCCACGTATTAATTTATTATTAACCGAGGCATCAAAAGTGAAAGTATAAATCATTGTAAACATCTGTTCATAACTTGTATGACATGTACATGTAATAAATGTGACTATATCCTTTTATTGACATCAATACTTGGCTATATCAGGGTTGTGTTCAACGAAGTCGTGCAGACCAAGAAGGACTACATGCGTGACATCACAGTGATAAAGAAAGAATGGCTGCATGAGATCGCCTCACATTTCTTCCAGTTTGGAACGGTAAAACTTAAACCTAGTTTTTGTTTGTTAATTTTTACACTCACTTGTCAAAACCATTTTGCAATGTCTTTGTGTTTGTTTAAAACTAAGTAGTCTCAAGAAAATTATTTATTTATTGATTTTCTGAGGATTTTGCTCATTTAAACAAAAATGTGTTTATTTCAGGAGAGGGAATTGGCAGCTAAAAGAAGAAAACTTGAGTGAGGATGTGCTATACTTTGGACACAACATAGGAGTGAGGATATGCTATACTTTGGACTTGGACACAACATAGGAGTGAGGATGTGCTATACTTTGGACTTGGACACAACATATGAGTGAGGATGTGCTATACTTTGGACTTGGACACAACATATGAGTGAGGATGTGCTATACTTTGGACTTGGACACAACATATGAGTGAGGATGTGCTATACTTTGGACTTGGACACAACATATGAGTGAGGATGTGCTATACTTTGGACACAACATAGGAGTGAGGATGTGCTATACTTTGGACACAACATAGGAGTGAGGATGTGCTATACTTTGGACTTGGACACAACATATGAGTGAGGATGTGCTATACTTTGGACACAACATAGGAGTGAGGATGTGCTATACTTTGGACACAACATAGGAGTGAGGATGTGCTATACTTTGGACTTGGACACAACATAGGAGTGAGGATATGCCATACTTTGGACTTGGACACAACATAGGAGTGAGGATATGCTATACCTTGGACTTGGACACAACATAGGAGTGAGGATATGCTATACTTTGGACTTGGACACAACATAGGAGTGAGGATATGCTATACCTTGGACTTGGACACAACATAGGAGTGAGGATATGCTATACTTTGGACTTGGACACAACATAGGAGTGAGGATATGCTATACTTTGGACTTGGACACAACATAGGAGTGAGGATATGCTATACTTTGGACTTGGACACAACATAGGAGTGAAAACATTCTCATTATAGAACATCTCAAAATCTGCAATATTGTCATTCCATTCAGTAAAAATTATTTAATGTAAAATCTGTTAACCATTTTCATGATAAGCATTTTAACAGCATTGTAGTAAAAAGTTTTGTTTACTTTCATACAATCCTTATGTGTCAAGTGTCAGAGTGTTGTAAATTTATTAACTGTATGTATTTTGTAAATAACAACCTTGAAATATTAAATTATTTTTTTAAAGGTACTTTTTTTAAAGATCTATTTACTGTTTCCATAATTTTTGTTTTGAAAATAAAATTATTATTTGGCACAAAGAGGCTAATTATAATTGCAGAGCTTCACGAAATGGCTGCAACCTATCTCTGATCGCAGTTTCTACATTTTTATTGCAGATTATTCTATTCTGCCATTATTAAATAAAGCCACTAATATCAATTACAGTTAATAAAAGCTTGATCTCATCAAAAGTTGCATCACATAACTTAAATAATTTCTAACATTATTTTGAAGAAGATAAAGATTTCAATGTCTTTTATTGTCTTTATCATCTGATTAGCATGTGTCTTATTACAAAATACTATGTATACATTAATATCACTGTATATTATATCAACCACTTGTATTTTAGGGAGAATCAAGTGTTAAATCAGATCTCCTGCAGGTTTAAGTACTATAGATATATGGATAGATACTTAGGAGTAATAATAAATGAGAAACTATCACGGAATCCCCATGTCGATGAAGTTATTAAAAAATCAAACAAAACCTTAGGCTTTATAAAAAGAAACTTTTACAGATGTTATAGTTATAAGAATATAAAATTAAAATGCTACCTCAGTTTGGTGAGACCTGTACTAGAATATGCATCTTCTGTATGGGGCCCATCCACCAAAGAAAACATTGATAAACTAGAACAAATTCAAAAAAGAGCTTCCAGATTCATTATTGGAGAATATTCAAAACTGACAAGAGTAACACCATTAGTTGAATCACTAAACCTTGAAACACTAGAGCAACGGTGGCCAAAATGCGGCTCTTCTGTGTTCACATTGCGGCTCGCGTACAATTTTACTCAATTTCAGAAAGATAATGTTACAGGGATTACTGGAAGATTTCAAAGCTTTGTTAAATTACCCATAGTGCTTTAATGCGGCTCTCAACATTTTTTTATATATTTTAAAATGGCTCTCAGGAAGAACCAAGAGTAAAGTAGTAATCATACATAAAGCAATTAATTCTAATTTAGAAATACAACACAAAGACAAATTAATACAACCCTCAGACATAAGGATAAAAACACCTTCCTTATTCCATATGCAAAAACAAACACATACAAATTCTCATTTTCCCGTCGGGTGTGAAATGGGTTGCCTGCAGAAACCAGGAAAACCAACACTTTATCAACATTCTAATAAGAAATCAGGACTAGACACAAATCATAGATAATCGTAGGACGCAATAATCTTCTGTATAGAAGGAGTGTCTGTATGTATGGCATCTGTCCGTCTACGAAAGACGATAGATTTATCTTTATTATTTGCAGCTCTTGGTGTGGCTGATGAGACCAATCCTTGAGTGGCAGTCTCTTCTGCATGACACACACACGAAAGCAGTGGGGCAGTGTTGCCTGGCCTTTCTCCTCGCTCTTTTCCCGACTGCTTTAGTCCTAGTTTGCTCCTCTGCTCTTAGTGATCCTTCTTTCACTATAGCCCGCCACATGGACCTATCCTCTGCCAGGTTTTCCCAGTTTTGTATATCAATGTTGGCTACTTTCATGTCTCTCTTGCATATGTCCACGTATCTGAGACATGGCCGACCAACCGACCTTTTCCCTGTCGCCAGCTCGCTGTAAAGCACATCCTTGGGTATGCGACCACTTTGCATCCTCTTGACGTGTCCAAGCCAACGGAGGCGTCTTTGGCTTAATATTGCTGCAATACTACTCATGCTTGCTTGAGCCAGGACCTCTGTGTTGGGGACTTTCTCTTGCCATTTGATGTCCAAGATGCGGCGCAGGCATCTGAGGTGGAAGCTATTGAGCCTTCTTTCATGCCTGGTATAGGTGGTCCAAGACTCGCATCCATAGAGGAGTGTGCTCAGTACGCAGGCCTGGTATACCTGCAGCTTAGTCCTTGCTGTGAGTTTGGCATTGGACCAGACTCTTTTGTACAGTCTAGCCATAACAGTTGCTGCCTTCCCTATCCTACTACTTATCTCATCTTCCAGTGAGAGGGTGCTCGAGATGTTTGATCCCAGATAAGTAAAACTGTCAACAGCATCCAGGTTGCAGTCGTCAATGGTGATAGTCGGGAGAGAGGCAGCATCCTGTGCCATAATGTTGGTTTTCTTTATACTTATGGTCAGGCCAAACTCTTTGCAGGCAGCGGAGAAGCTGGATACAAGGTTCTGCAGGCTGTCTCCTGTGTGGGATATTAAGGCGGCATCGTCTGCAAATAAGAGCTCGCGCAGCAAAATCTTCCTTATTTTGGTCTTGGCTCTAAGTCGGGCAATATTGAATAATCTTCCGTCAGCTCTGGTGTGTATGTATATCCCCTCGCTGTTGTTCTTGAAGGCATACTGGAGTAAGATGGAAAAGAATATTGCGAATAGAGTAGGTGCCAACACGCAGCCTTGCTTTACTCCACTACTTACTGGGAAAGCCTCAGAGTTGGTACCGTTATAGCACACTGTGCCCTGCATGTTTTCGTGGAATTGCTTGATGATGTTAAGCAGATGCGTAGGGCAGCCTATTTTTACTAAGATCTGGAAAAGGCCGCTTCTGCTGACAAGATCAAAAGCTTTAGTTAGGTCGACGAACGCGATGTATAGAGGCATATGTTGCTCCCTGCATTTCTCCTGCAGCTGGCGCAGAGAGAAGATCATGTCTATGGTTGATCTTCCGGCTCGAAAGCCGCACTGCGATTCTGGGAGTACACGCGATGCTAGGGTCTGCAGTCGTGTTAATGCAACTCGGGCGAAGGCCTTTCCAACTATACTGAGGAGAGAGATTCCACGATAGTTGTTGCAGTCACTCTTGTCTCCTTTATTTTTATACAGTGTAACGATGTTGGCATCTTTTAACTCCTGTGGTATCTGCCCCTGTTCCCAGCACAGAGTGAGGAGGTCATGCAAAGGCTGTAAAAGTATTTCTTTTCCACATTTGAGAACTTCTGGTGGAATTCCATCATTACCAGGGGCTTTCCCGCAGGCCAGGCAATCTATGGCTCTACTTAGCTCGACCATTGGGGGTAGGCTATCGAGCTCTTCCATGACCGGCAGGTCTGGGATATCGTCCAGGGCAGCAGTTGAGACATGGTTTATAGTTGCGTACAATTCCAGGTAGTGCTCGATCCACCGTTTGAGCTGCTTGTCCCGATCAGTGATAATTTCCCCTGCTTTTGACATTAAGGGTGCTGTCTTGGAGGTCAGAGGGCCTGTTGCTTGTTTTATATTCTCGTACATAGCCTTTGTATCGCCTCTATCAGCAGCTGACTGTATGCTGGAACTTAGATTGAGCCAGTACGTGTTAGCGTAGTGGCGAGCTGCCTGCTGGGCCTTTTTCTTGGCACTCTTAAGGGAATGTAGAGTTTCTGGGCAAGACCTGTCTTTATAGGCTAAATGAGCCTTTCTTTTTGCATCGGTGACATGCTTCATTTCCTCCCAGTGAGCCTCAAACCAGTCTGCACTTTTGCGTTCTCTCTTGCCGAATGCCGCAATAGCTGAGCCATATATGGTGTCCCGCAGATGTGACCACTTGGACTCAATAGTGTCTACTGGTGGCATTTGTACAAGAGCTTCTTGTAATCTCTGGGTGTATTCTGCTGTTCTCTCTGGATTCTTGGTGGAGCAGATGCCTATGCGAGGTTTTCCCTTGTTTTTGTTGCGGTACAATTTCTTTGCAGTAACCTTACCTTGCTAGCCACTAAGGAATGATCTGTGTCGCAGTCTGCACTGTGGTAACTGCGTGTGAGGAGGACACTGGCCAGTTGTGTGCGTCTTGTGATGATGAGATCTAGTTGGTGCCAGTGTTTAGAGCGGGGATGCCTCCATGACACTTGGTGGATTGCTTTGCAATTGAAGAAAGTATTTGTGACACATAGTCCATGTAAGTAAGCAGCACATCTCTAGTAATCTCTGCCCGTTTTCATTTAGCCTGCCTCTTCCAAAATAACCAAGGCAAGTTGGCCAGGCCATGTGATCACTTCCAACTCTTGCATTGAAGTCACCAAGGAGGTAGATTGCTTCATTGGTGTCTGTAACACATAAGATATATATGTGTGTGTGTATAATATACACATAATTTCCAGAGTTATGCTTTCAGTTATATAAAAGTATTATATTGTACGACAGTGATATACAATCCGCCACTTGTTATGTTTTATTAAAACTAGGACGTCTAGGACTTATATAAAACATGCGATGTTAAACCCAAAGTTCCCTATAAAAACTTGAGCCCTATTTCCCTGAGAGCCTGACTGAATTGGTTGGTTAGCTTGATGGCCTATCTCATGATGAAACTTAACACACAGTCATTTTGAGCAAGAAAGGTTAACGAAATGAAAAGAAAAGAACTTCATTCATGAATGACACGACATCATTACCCAGGTCTTTTTGAAACAGTGTGTGCCAAGTATCCATGATTGGAGGTGCATGCCCGTGCAAGTATCCATGATTGGAGGTGCATGCACGTGCAAGTATCCATGATTGGAGGTGCATGCACGTGCAAGTATCCATGATTGGAGGTGCATGCACGTGCAAGTATCCATGATTGGAGGTGCATGCACGTGCAAGTATCCATGATTGGAGGTGCATGCACGTGCCTGTCTGTGTGGTGTGGGGGGTGTATGTGTAATTAATTAAGAGGTGTTTGATTGCTCGTTGGGGGAGGGTGGTTGACAGTTGACCAAAGCTATGTCCTGTGGATGACACATAATTACTGATAAGCTGTGTGATCTATCACTAATTCACACGCTGAACCGCTGTGGGTCATAACGAAGGAACGTTAACTTTGAAGAGTGTTAAATGATATTGCGATTTGTGCGCATGTGAAAAGATATTGTTCGGGGCTTTTAAAGGAATTTTTAATCGTGTTTACATTATATAAATGTTTGAAAGTACTTAATAAAATCACAAGCACATAGACACATTTCAGATTAACAATATTTTCAGTGAATATCTCATGCAAACCATTGATCTCAAAACGTTTGATGCGCTGCTTGATTGGTTACACGTAATGGATGGTACATTGTAAGCGGCAACAAGTCGATGCATTAAAATGTAAATATATTTTTCTCAGTCTCAGTGTGAGCTGGTTTTCTTATGGTGAATTGTTTCCGAACCACTGTAGATAAATAAAATTGTGGGAACGCTGAACTTGTTTTTCCAATATTAGGGGCCGTCCATAAATGACGTCACGCGATGTTTGCCGATTTTTTACCCCCTCCCCCCTCGTCACGCGACGTCACAAAAACTTAGACCCCCCTCTAAAAATACGTCACAAATCTTTGACACCCCCCCCCAAAAAAAAAGCAACAAAAAAACAAAAAAACAACAAAAAAAAACAAAAAAACAACAACTTTATTTTCTATTTGAATATAAGTATATCTCAAATCACTTTTATTGTCATTTAAGTATTTATTATTTATTTAGTGAAGATCTACATTGTAATATCGTAACACGCGTGAATCATTTTTAAAAAACATTTAACAGGCCTTCAGAAAACGAACTGTGTTTTAACAACCTTAGCTTATATTTTATTTTAATGCATACAAATTAAACATTGACTATTGATCATCACGGTTAACGTCTTTGTTTAGAACAAAAATTATTTTAAAATAACATTTTTAAAATATATTTTTTTTAAATCCCTCAATTGACTGACGGGGTCAAAAAGGGAATTCTTGGAGGTAATGCAGACTCATTTGGGACATATAACATCTACTACAATCCGCTAGATATATTAAAATACGTCATGTGTACGTGTACATATGCCCATTATTAAACAGGTTCCTTCCAGAAAATGCATTTTTTAAAAATTTGACAACTATGTAGATTTCTTACCTACGCACTATATGAAGACACCTAAATCTACCCTACTTTCATTTATATTGACACGAGTGACAATAATCTTAATCCACATGACTTGTCTTTATCACGTATCATTGCTGTGATATTTAAAATTAATGCCTTAAAAACTGAGCTAAGAAGAAAAGTTGTTTTGTTCTCCTCTCGAATTGCAATGTCAAGAATTTGATGCATTCAATAGAGTTAATGAATACTTAACTAATTTTAAATGGGCTCATTTACCATTATATCTAGAACAGTGCTTCTCATACTTTTTAGTATTGCGGACCAGCAGGAATTTTTTCCATTGTACCAGGGACCGGTGCACTATTTTCCCTGCCCTGACAATTTTTTCTGTCCTTTTTTGAGAACATCTGCGGACCGGCAGCGGATGGCCAACGGACTGGCATCGGTCCGCGGACCACCACTTTGAGAAGCACTGATCTAGAAGACTAGAATGGCCAGGGGCGTTTTATCAAAAAACCATCGAACAATTATATCAAACTTAAAACGTTTTTAATTCTATCAAATAGATTCCCTCCCCCCTCCCCTTTTAAAGAAAAAGGATATTCCGTGTCGTTTTGACTTAAAATATCTACACATAATCCTATTCAAATCATCTTTAGACACTTGTCATGCTTGTAAAACTCACCAGTAGCATTTTCGTGCTAAAGACGCTCCCCCAAATCCCCGAGTCACGTGAGCAGGACCTAGAGTCTGTAACGCATACATAAACTTGTATATTTTGTGGTAACGGGCATGAGAGAACCAAAGGGAGCTGCGATCTAACAACGACGCAGTGTAACAATTTCATATGTTATCTTGTGGATTCTCAAACTTAAGGATTATAATTAGATTTAATTTTCGTGTCTTGATAGCATACGCCAACCAGCGTCTGATGGCCTACCGACCAGCACATTGAGAAGCACTGATTTTTATTTTAAAAAGAAAAAAAAAGTCATTAAATAAATTGTAAGCAACCAAATATTTCAGTGGAAGTTTTATTTAAAGTTACCCTTTTGATGTGACGTCACATTTCTTCAACCCCCCTCCCTCCCCCTCGTCACGCAACGTCACAAAATTGTGACCCCCTCCCCCCTAGGTGCGTGACGTCATTTATGGACGGCCCCTAAGTAATCTTTTGTTCTGGGCTTATCATGTTGCTATTTACGGAATATACTCAAACCTAGTAATTATCTGAACTAATGCGTGTCTAATTATAGAAAGCTCAGTTACGTCATGGTGGATTTTGTTCTTTAGTTTACGTCAACCAAGTTTCGTTAAGTCTAACGCCAGTAAATATATAAAAGGTAAACATATTTCTTGGCCATTGAACATACGTCAAGTACTTGTAATTGTAAGCTATGAACCTATTATATAACGGTAACACACATTTTTTAACCATCTTTTCGCACAATTGAGATGAACCTAGCTTTGTATTCAAAATTTCTCGCAGACTTTGAGTTTTTTAAATTGTTTTTGAGATTGGCCCGCGGTCTACTCCAGCTGCTAGATCAGTGGTTCCTTGACGTGACCTTGTCTTGACGACGATTTTACAAAGTAATAAACTGTTGCATGAGCTGGAAACCCATAGTGAACAAGTTGATGGCATGATGGAATTCAACTGTCCTGAATTAATTTTTGAACGTTTTGTTGTTGTTTTGTTAATTTTTTTAATTATCAAACCCCTGAAATATAAATGAATAAACGATGTATAATATATATACAATATACAATTATCCAGACACAATGAGAAAATCAAGCGAACTATCATCTCACAGGGAAAGACACGCAAATACGTTCGTCGGTAACTGCGGAGGTGGTTAGGAAAGTCACGTGAAAGATCTTCGGGCCAGTTATATAGGGCATAGCTTTTTCTAAAATAATAAATAAGGAAATACCATTAAAGTGGGAATTCCCAGTAATTTATAATGTAAATTTTTTTTCGAAGAAAACCGTTAAAGCCTTATATTGCTAGATTTAGGGCATCAATGAGTATCTCATGTTTTTACAAACATTCTCTCATCAGTGTGTGGTCCAAAATCCAAATAACTTACACATTGCTGTGTATGACAGAAGTAAGGCAAATTTTATATCATTACTTTATAAACACCTATTTTATAGAAATATATTAATATATAAAACAAAATAAATATAAACGAGAACAGGATTCAGGAAGTCAGAAAGATAATATATTAATAGTTTTTTTCTTCTTCTAAAATTTCATAGAAAACATGATTTGTTAAATCAATAACCTTAATCTTTAAAACTTTACAATTTGCAGTCAGTGACTAAATCGGCACGAAACAAATATAAATATATCTTGGTAGGTACATCATTCTTTGAAAGATAAAGATAGTAGTTTTTCTAGAATGCAAATTAACATTTAAAAAATACGTTAATATTTATCCTCTATAATCTGTAATTATTTTTTCTTGCTCACTAAACTTTAGCCGTGCCGCCCAACCCATTGACATTTACTTGTACAGAAAGACTCTATAAATTGATTGACTTTGACATGTTCGTTGTTCAACACTGACCACTATATACTGACCGCTATCGAAATGTTAACTTAAACCAACAGATTTTCTATTCACGTATTAGTTTTCTCAACCTGCAAAAAACGTAGACGTTTACACGGGCTAATATGAAAACATAATAATTATAATCAGTTATTTTTAGTAGGGCTGGTACTGATTAAAAAATGTTTGTTCGATTAATCAGGAAAAAATAATCGATTAGTTTTCGATTAATTATATTTTTATAACGCATATGTAAATTCCTTTAAGTTGCGATTCATTATTTCGCGAGGTTACGTCGCGGTAATTCCATGGCTCCCAAATTTTGTGACGTAACACAGCAAATTCGGGACCGGCGTAACCCGAGGACTCCCTGTAAATGTAAAAACATTTAGAATAATTCTTTTTCTCTTAGAATCTATTTTAAAAAAAAAGATTTTAAATATTAATACCGACTGATTCTTACATTTATTGTTATTCCACAGCCATAGGCCATACACATAATACCAATGATTTATTTTTTTCTATCCTGAGAGGACGTTGACCAGTCGAATAGACGTTAGATTTAAATGTTTGTGATTAACGTTTCAACATCTCCTCTCTGTAGTAAGATCATTTAAAAAAGATTATATTCTCCAATCAGCATCCCAACCATAGCAGCAATGAACACACAAGCAGACGTCAATGACGCTTGTCGACAGTGCAGGAGATGTTCACAACACGGTCTAGACAGAGCAGACAGTAATGGAACTACAGTGATCTTTTACGTCGTTAGTTACGGGCATTCCGAATGTCTGAGATCTCTACTGTCTGACACACTGATTGATGTCAACAAAGGAAACAATTCTAGGGAAACTCCCCTCATGTACGGAGCACAACACGGTCACCTCGAGTGTCTCCGTGTTCTGGTCTCCGCCGGGGCGAACGTTAACATCTGTGACGAGAATGGCTCCACAGCTTTAACGTACGCTTCTTTTCGTGGCCATTCGATATGTGTTAGATATTTACTTGAGAACGGTGCACTGACCAATGTTTGTAACATATACGGGCTAACTCCTTTGATAGTGGCTTGTAGTCAAGGGTCACGGCGAAATTGTTGGTCATCTCATAGGATATGGGGCTGACGTCAACACACCAAGCAGCTTACACGAGACGCCTCTGATGGTTACAGCCAAAAATGGTCACGCCCATGTAATAGATACATTAGTAGAAAACGGAGCCGACATCAATGCCAGAGATATGACTGGTGACACAGCACTCTGTCTAGCCGTTGCTAGCGGCAGTATAGCGTGCGTGGAGAAGCTGGTAGAACGTAATGCCGATGTCAATGCTAAAAACAATGCAGAATTCACATCACTCATCATAGCTGCACTAAATGAACGCGTAGACTGTATGCACGTGCTTATCAATCGCGGCGCCAGTGTAAATGCAAAGATTCCCGACGGTAGAACGCCACTGCATATAACATCAATGAAAGGAAACATTTTAGGCACGGAGGTTATCATCGGCCGGAAACCTTGCGTTAATGCTATAGATAAAGGCGGCAATACCCCGTTGATGTATGCAGCGCTAGGTACACATCACCACTGTGTGCGTGCTTTGATTTCATCGGGAGCGGATGTTAATATACGAAACGCCAATCAAGATTCAGCTCTCAGCGTCTCTGTGATGAATGGAAGCTTGGAATGTTTTCAACTTTTTCTTGACGCCAGGGCAGACGTGAACCAGATTCATGCTGATGGGAACTCCGTGCTTCACTTGGCCTGCATGAGTTCGTGCGGAAAAACACCAGCGGTTGAACTCGTCCTGTTCCGAATTCACATCCCCATATGTAAACTTAAATGATGATGATGATGACACACCAGAGATAACTAAAGCTCTTATTGCAGCTGGTGCTTGTGTTAATGTAAAAAACAAAGATGAAACTCTTCCTATTATAATGGCCATTAGGAATGGGAAAGTCGAAAGTTTTAAATTATTGCTGAAAAAATATGATAATTATCTACCAGATTCTGAAGGTAACACTTTATTACATCATGCAATAATTCACGGTTCAACAGAGTGTTTGAATTTGATAATAACGAAATTTGAACATATTTTAGAAACTGCCAATAAAAAAAAGGAAACTCCACTTATATTAGCACTTTTACACAACAGGGAAGATTGTGTTCGCTATCTACTTGAAGCGGGAGCAAAATGGAGTATGAATACCATTAGGAGTCAGTGTGATCTAGGGAGTCTTAATGTCTCAGTTTGCAATGAATGTGTTGGTGAATTTGAAATTCTTTGTGATCATTACATTCCACTTTTGGTAATGGCCACACGGAAGAACCACCTGTATTGCATGCATGTTCTGTTGCTGGCTGGCTGTAATGTAAACCAGGTAGACCAGGAGGGCTTGACGTCACTGATCGTAGCCAGTAGAAAAGACCAGTTCACTGCTGTGAAAGGTTTAATGGATTCTGGGGCAGATGTTAATAGACAATGTCGAAATGAACAGACGGCACTTTTTTTAGCGGCTTTTCAAGGGAATGATAGAATTACAAAATATTTAATTGAAAACAATGCAGATATTGAACTTAAAAACATTGAAGGTTACTCCCCCTTATTCGTTGCATTTCTTCACAACCAACTAGAATGTATCGAAATTCTAATTGAAGCTGGGGCGATGTGGGACATTGAAACAAACAAACAAAACCCTGAGATATCAGATGATTCGTTTAAGGGTTGCAGCGACTGTACTGCCACTGTTCGTAGAAAGAGAGGGCGAATGATACAATTCAGTCCACTAGAGCGAGCAATTGAACTTGGACATTCTCACTGTGTCTACGCTTTACTTCTGCACGGGCACGATATAAATTCAAGAGATTCCGATGGTATAACACCATTAATGATAAGTATGATGAAGAACAAGGCGATGTTGGTGGGAAAGCTTTTAGAGAATGGCGCCGACTTGAACGCCCAATGCACCAGGGGACGTAATGCTGTGATGTACGCTGCCACTACAAGAAATTTCAAGTGTTTGAAAATTATCCCTAAAGAAAATATTCAAACTGAAATCACTGATATAGATGGGAATACAGCTCTAAACTTGGCAGCAAAGAATGGCCGTGTGTCTTGCGTGAAACTGCTCATAGATCTTGGAGCTGACGTCAATACAACTGATAATAAAGGCGTGACTCCTCTCATGAATGGTGTGCATAAAATAGGATGCATTAAACATCTGCTAGCAGCTAACGCCGATGTGAGCCTTGCGGCACACAACGGCCAGACAGCGTTAATGAAGGCTGCAAACTCCTGGCTGGGCGAAGATTACTTGGACATCTTACTGAAAAAAAGTCAAGACGTTAATGCAAGGGATCAAGATGGAAAAACAGCTTTACACTATACATTAAGCCACAGCGCAGTTGAAAAACTTATCGCCTACGCGGCAGACGCAAATTTACCAGACAACCTTGGTGTAACCCCAGTAATTGACAGAGCGAATACATCCTACTTAAGTTTGATGGCCATGGTAGAGCATGATGGAGATCCCGATAAATCAGTTATTTATAGAAATAATTTCCTTGGCATCCTTGGGGCGTGGGATCTCAAAATTATTCAGAATATTGTTTCAAGTGGAGCTTTCCCCCAAATTTCTAATGCTGGAAACGATACGGAAACACCTCTGATGATGGCGATAAAGAGGAATAAGTTGGACGTCGCTAAGTATTTTCTCAGCATCAATTACCTCACAACTGGTGATACTAAACTTGGATTCGACCCTGATACACGGCGTGACATATCTGCAGAGGCAAGGAGTTTGCTCAGAGAGCTACACTCCCAGCCATGGCCACTGTCCAAACTCGCACACATTACCATCTCTACGGCTGTTGGCCCAAGTCCAGGGAGAAGAGATAGAATTCGACAACTTCCTCTCCCACCGCGCATACATCGGATGTTGGCGTGTCAAGAGTTGACCTCTAAACTTTGTGTTACCCAATGGAAAACAATTGATCTGTGTTTTGAGAGAGCCCAATATGAGAACCGCAGCGTCCCAAGACCAAAATTGTTTTTTTGGCCATTTCTAAGCAAAATTGAAAAGTTGGAATGCAATGAATGTGAATTTCCGTGTTATAAATTTGTTGACTAAGATATTTTGATAATTACTCCATTTTAAGCCGCAGGGAATGATATATCCAATTATTAAAATTCCAATTATACTTAAATACATCTATATACTTATAGATATTTTAACGGGTATGTGTATGCATGTTAGGAATTGCTGAGAGACATAAGAGTGGTTGGTGCGTGAGGTTAAACTGCATATTTTAGAGTGTTTTTTTTTAATGTATAGGCTACTAAGCGTCACCGACCAATGCTCTGATCATAATAACAGTTAGGTATGGCAAATACATCTGTGAGTATGATTCTTTGCTGGGCTGCTGATTGGGGATATTAGAACATTGGAGGTCAGAGAACAGGATACACAAGACACAAAGCGTCAATCGTTGTCGCCTCACCTGATTGTTTTTTGCAATATTTGATCAAGTCATCAATTTTCATTTACTGGAAAGAATGCTTAGCTCCTGTATTATGTACTTACTTACACTGCCTAACATGGCTTCGTCGTTGTCTAGGGCGTGAAAGAGATGAGTTTTTGCGCTGTGCTGCGCAGCAGTTGACCAGCCCATTGTATTACATTGTTAGCATTGACAGTACTTCCACTGACGACAATCCAGTGTTGAATACACTTGAAACCTTCGTGTGACGTCTAGGACGGTGAAGATTTCTCGTAGCTGGACCACCTCAACCTGTTTTATGATCTTCTGGGTTGTATGGGGTCTTTATTTTACCAAGGGGTACTCGTTTCTGAGATTACACATTAGGTATATCCTGGGTCACTGTTAGCAAGTGTCAATCTCAGTGTCTTGTCTCAATTACCACACACAGTTTCAGACTCAGTGTCTTGTCTGAATTACCACACACAGTGTCAATCTCAGTGTCTTGTCTGAATTACCATACACAGTGTCAATCTCAGTGTCTTGTCTCAATTACCATACACAGTGTCAATCTCAGTGTCTTGTCTCAATTACCACACACAGTTTCAGACTCAGTGTCTTGTCTAAATTACCACACGCATCACACAGTGTCAATCTCAGTGCCTTGTCTCAATTACCACACACAGTGTCAATCTCAGTGTCTTTGTCTCAATTACCACACACAGTTTCAGACTCAGTGTCTTGTCTCAATTACCACACACAGTGTCAATCTCAGTGTCTTGTCTCTATTACCACACACAGTGTCAATCTCAGTGTCTTGTCTCAATTACCACACACAGTGTCAATCTCAGTGTCTTGTCTCAATTACCACACACCGTGTCAATCTCAGTGTCTTGTCTGAATTACCACACATCACACAGTGTCAATCTCAGTGCCTTGTCTCAATTACCACACACAGTGTCAATCGCAGTGTCTTGTCTCAATTACCACACACAGTGTCAATCTTAGTGTCTTGTCTCAATTACCACACACAGTGTCAATCTCAGTGTCTTGTCTCAATTACCACACACAGTTTCAGACTCAGTGCCTTGTCTCAATTACCACACACAGTGTCAATCTCAGTGTCTTGTCTCAATTACCACACACAGTTGCAGACTCAGTGTCTTGTCTCAATTACCACACACAGTGTCAATCTCAGTGTCTTGTCTCAATTACCACACACAGTGTCAATCTCAGTGTCTTGTCTCAATTACCATACACAGTGTCAATCTCAGTGTCTTGTCTCAATTACAACACACAGTTTCAGACTCAGTGCCTTGTCTCAATTACCACACACAGTGTCAATCTCAGTGTCTTGTCTCAATTACCACACACAGTGTCAATCTCAGTGTCTTGTCTCAATTACCATACACAGTGTCAATCTCAGTGTCTTGTCTCAATTACCACACACAGTTTCAGACTCAGTGTCTTGTCTCAATTACCACACACAGTGTCAATCTCAGTGTCTTGTCTCAATTACCACACACAGTGTCAAACTCAGTGCCTTGTGTCATTTACCACACACAGTGTCAATCTCAGTGTCTTGTCTCAATTACCACACACAGTGTCAATCTCAGTGTCTTGTCTCAATTACCATACACAGTGTCAATCTCAGAGTCTTGTCTCAATTACCACACACAGTGTCAATCTCAGTGTCTTGTCTCAATTACCATACACAGTGTCAATCTCAGTGTCTTGTCTCAATTACCACACACAGTGTCAATCTCAGTGTCTTGTCTCAATTACCATACACAGTGTCAATCTCAGTGTCTTGTCTCAATTACCATACACAGTGTCAATCTCAGTGTCTTGTCTCAATTACCACACACAGTGTCAATCTCAGTGTCTTGTCTCAATTACCATACACAGTGTCAATCTCAGTGTCTTGCCTCAATTACCACACACAGTTTGAGACTCAGTGTCTTGTCTCAATTACCAAAAACAGTGTCATTCTCAGTGTCTTGTCTCAATTACCACACACAGTGTCAATCTCAGTGTCTTGTCTCAATTACCACACACAGTTTCAGACTCAGTGTCTTGTCTCAATTACCACACACAGTGTCAATCTCAGTGTCTTGTCTCAATTACCACACACAGTTTCAGACTCAGTGCCTTGTCTCAATTACCACACACAGTGTCACTCTCAGTGTCTTGTCTCAATTACCACACACAGTTTCAGACTCAGTGTCTTGTCTCAATTACCACACACAGTGTCAATCTCAGTGTCTTGTCTCAATTACTACACACAATTTCAGATTCAGTGACTTGTCACAATTAACACACACAGTGTCAATCTCGGTGCCTTGTCTCAATTACCACACACAGTGTCAATCTCAGTGTCTTGTCTCAATTACCATACACAGTGTCAATCTCAGTGTCTTGTCTCAATTACCACACACAGTTTCAGACTCAGTGTCTTGTCTCAATAACCAAAAACAGTGTCAATCTCAATGTCTTGTCTCAATTACCACACACAGTGTCAATCTCAGTGTCTTGTCTCAATTACCACACACAGTGTCAGACTCAGTGTCTTGTCTCAATTACCACACACAGTGTCAATCTCAGTGTCTTGTCTCAATTACCACACACAGTTTCAGACTCAGTGCTTGTCTCAATTACCACACACAGTGTCAATCTCAGTGTCTTGTCTCAATTACCACACACAGTTTCAGACTCAGTGTCTTGTCTCAATTACCACACACAGTGTCAATCTCAGTGTCTTGTCTCAATTACCACACACAGTTTCAGACTCAGTGACTTGTCTCAATTAACACACACAGTGTCAATCTCAGTGTCTTGTCTCAATTACCACACACAGTGTCAATCTCAGTGTCTTGTCTCAATTACCACACACAGTGTCAATCTCAGTGTCTTGTCTCAATTACCACACACAGTGTCAAACTCAGTGTCTTGTCTCAATTACCACACACAGTGTCAATCTCAGTGTCTTGTCTCAATTACCACACACAGTTTCAGACTCAGTGTCTTGTCTCAATTACCACACACAGTGTCAACCTCAGTGTCTTGTCTCAATTACCAGACACAGTTTCAGACTCAGTGACTTGTCTCAATTACCACACACAGTGTCAATCTCAGTGTCTTGTCTCAATTACAACACACAGTGTCAATCTCAGTGTCTTGTCTCAATTACCACACACAGTATCAATCTCAGTGTCTTGTCTCAATTACCACACACAGTGTCAAACTCAGTGTCTTGTCTCAATTACCACACACAGTGTCAATCTCAGTGTCTTGTCTCAATTACCACACACAGTTTCAGACTCAGTGTCTTTTCTCAATTACCACACACAGTGTCAACCTCAGTGTCTTGTCTCAATTACCAGACACAGTTTCAGACTCAGTGACTTGTCTCAATTAACACACACAGTGTCAATCTCAGTGTCTTGTCTCAATTACCACACACAGTGTCAATCTCAGTGTCTTGTCTCAATTACCACACACAGTTGCAGACTCAGTGTCTTGTATCAATTACCACACACAGTGTCAATCTCAGTGTCTTGTCTCAATTACCACACACAGTTTCAGACTCAGTGTCCTGTCTCAATTACCACATACAGTGTCAATCTCAGTGTCTTGTATCAATTACCATACACAGTGTCAATCTCAGTGTCTTGTCTCAATTACCACACACAGTTTCAGACTCAGTGTCCTGTCTCAATTACCACATACAGTGTCATTCTCAGTGCCTTGTCTCAATTACCACACACAGAGTCAATCTCAGTGTCTTGTCTCAATTACCACACACAGTTTCAGACTCAATGCCTTGTCTCAATTACCACACACAGTGTCAATCTCAGTTTCGTGTCTCAATTACCACACACAGTGTCAATCTCAGTGTCTTGTCTCAATTACCACATACAGTGTCAATCTCAGTGTCTTGTCTCAATTACCATACACAGTGTCAATCTCAGTGTCTTGTCTCAATTACCACACACAGTTTCAGACTCAGTGCCTTGTCTCAATTACCACACACAGTGTCAATCTCAGTGTCTTGTGTCAATTACCACACACAGTGTCAATCTCAGTGTCTTGTCTCATTTAGCATACACAGTGTCAATCTCAGTGTCTTGTCTCAATTACCACACACAATGTCAATCTCAGTGTCTTGTCTCAATTACCATACACAGTGTCAATCTCAGTGTCGTGTCTCAATTACCACACACAGTTTCAGACTCAGTGTCTTGTCTCAATTACCATACACAGTGTCAATCTCAGTGTCTTGTCTCAATTACCACACACAGTGTCAATCTCAGTGTCTTGTCTCAATTACCATACACAGTGTCAATCTCAGTGTCTTGTCTCAATTACCATACACAGTGTCAATCTCAGTGTCTTGTCTCAATTACCACACACAGTGTCAATCTCAGTGTCTTGTCTCAATTACCATACACAGTGTCAATCTCAGTGTCTTGCCTCAATTACCACACACAGTTTAAGACTCAGTGTCTTGTTTCAATTACCACCCACAGTGTCAATCTCAGTGTCTTGTCTCAATTACCACACACAGTTTCAGACTCAATGCCTTGTCTCAATTACCACACACAGTGTCAATCTCAGTGTCTTGTCTCAATTACCACACACAGTTTCAGACTCAGTGTCTTGTCTCAATTACCACACACAGTGTCAATCTCAGTGTCTTGTCTCAATTACCACACACAGTGTCAAACTCAGTGTCTTGTCTCAATTACCACACACAGTTTCAGACTCAGTGACTTGTCACAATTAACACACACAGTGTCAATCTCGGTGCCTTGTCTCAATTACCACACACAGTGTCAATCTCAGTGTCTTGTCTCAATTACCATACACAGTGTCAATCTCAGTGTCTTGCCTCAATTACCACACACAGTTTCAGACTCAGTGTCTTGTCTCAATAACCAAAAACAGTGTCAATCTCAGTGTCTTGTCTCAATTACCACACACAGTGTCAATCTCAGTGTCTTGTCTCAATTACCACACACAGTTTCAGACTCAGTGTCTTGTCTCAATTACCACACACAGTGTCAATCTCAGTGTCTTGTCTCAATTACCACACACAGTTTCAGACTCAGTGCCTTGTCTCAATTACCACACACAGTGTCAATCTCAGTGTCTTGTCTCAATTACCACACACAGTTTCAGACTCAGTGTCTTGTCTCAATTACCACACACAGTGTCAATCTCAGTGTCTTGTCTCAATTACCACACACAGTTTCAGACTCAGTGACTTGTCTCAATTAACACACACAGTGTCAATCTCAGTGTCTTGTCTCAATTACCACACACAGTGTCAATCTCAGTGTCTTGTCTCAATTACCACACACAGTATCAATCTCAGTGTCTTGTCTCAATTACCACACACAGTGTCAAACTCAGTGTCTTGTCTCAATTACCACACACAGTGTCAATCTCAGTGTCTTGTCTCAATTACCACACACAGTTTCAGATCTCAGTGTCTTTGTCTCAATTACCACACACAGTGTCAACCTCAGTGTCTTGTCTCAATTACCACACACAGTTTCAGACTCAGTGACTTGTCTCAATTAACACACACAGTGTCAATCTCAGTGTCTTGTCTCAATTACCACACACAGTGTCAATCTCAGTGTCTTGTCTCAATTACCACACACAGTGTCAATCTCAGTGTCTTGTCTCAATTACCACACACAGTGTCAAACTCAGTGTCTTGTCTCAATTACCACACACAGTGTCAATCTCAGTGTCTTGTCTCAATTACCACACACAGTTTCAGACTCAGTGTCTTTTCTCAATTACCACACACAGTGTCAACCTCAGTGTCTTGTCTCAATTACCAGACACAGTTTCAGACTCAGTGACTTGTCTCAATTAACACACACAGTGTCAATCTCAGTGTCTTGTCTCAATTACCACACACAGTGTCAATCTCAGTGTCTTGTCTCAATTACCACACACAGTTGCAGACTCAGTGTCTTGTATCAATTACCACACACAGTGTCAATCTCAGTGTCTTGTCTCAATTACCACACACAGTTTCAAACTCAGTGTCCTGTCTCAATTACCACATACAGTGTCAATCTCAGTGTCTTGTATCAATTACCATACACAGTGTCAATCTCAGTGTCTTGTCTCAATTACCACACACAGTTTCAGACTCAGTGTCCTGTCTCAATTACCACATACAGTGTCATTCTCAGTGCCTTGTCTCAATTACCACACACAGAGTCAATCTCAGTGTCTTGTCTCAATTACCACACACAGTTTCAGACTCAATGCCTTGTCTCAATTACCACACACAGTGTCAATCTCAGTTTCGTGTCTCAATTACCACACACAGTGTCAATCTCAGTGTCTTGTCTCAATTACCACATACAGTGTCAATCTCAGTGTCTTGTCTCAATTACCATACACAGTGTCAATCTCAGTGTCTTGTCTCAATTACCACACACAGTTTCAGACTCAGTGCCTTGTCTCAATTACCACACACAGTGTCAATCTCAGTGTCTTGTGTCAATTACCACACACAGTGTCAATCTCAGTGTCTTGTCTCATTTAGCATACACAGTGTCAATCTCAGTGTCTTGTCTCAATTACCACACACAATGTCAATCTCAGTGTCTTGTCTCAATTACCATACACAGTGTCAATCTCAGTGTCGTGTCTCAATTACCACACACAGTTTCAGACTCAGTGTCTTGTCTCAATTACCATACACAGTGTCAATCTCAGTGTCTTGTCTCAATTACCACACACAGTGTCAATCTCAGTGTCTTGTCTCAATTACCATACACAGTGTCAATCTCAGTGTCTTGTCTCAATTACCATACACAGTGTCAATCTCAGTGTCTTGTCTCAATTACCACACACAGTGTCAATCTCAGTGTCTTGTCTCAATTACCATACACAGTGTCAATCTCAGTGTCTTGCCTCAATTACCACACACAGTTTAAGACTCAGTGTCTTGTTTCAATTACCACCCACAGTGTCAATCTCAGTGTCTTGTCTCAATTACCACACACAGTTTCAGACTCAATGCCTTGTCTCAATTACCACACACAGTGTCAATCTCAGTGTCTTGTCTCAATTACCACACACAGTTTCAGACTCAGTGTCTTGTCTCAATTACCACACACAGTGTCAATCTCAGTGTCTTGTCTCAATTACCACACACAGTGTCAAACTCAGTGTCTTGTCTCAATTACCACACACAGTTTCAGACTCAGTGACTTGTCACAATTTACACACACAGTGTCAATCTCGGTGCCTTGTCTCAATTACCACACACAGTGTCAATCTCAGTGTCTTGTCTCAATTACCATACACAGTGTCAATCTCAGTGTCTTGCCTCAATTACCACACACAGTTTCAGACTCAGTGTCTTGTCTCAATAACCAAAAACAGTGTCATTCTCAGTGTCTTGTCTCAATTACCACACACAGTGTCAATCTCAGTGTCTTGTCTCAATTACCACACACAGTTTCAGACTCAATGCCTTGTCTCAATTACCACACACAGTGTCAATCTCAGTGTCGTGTCTCAATTACCACACACAGTTTCAGACTCAGTGTCTTGTCTCAATTACCACACACAGTGTCATTCTCAGTGTCTTGTCTCAATAACCACACACAGTGTCAATCTCAGTGTCTTGTCTCAATTACCACACACAGTTTCAGACTCAGTGTCTTGTCTCAATTACCACACACAGTGTCAATCTCAGTGTCTTGTCTCAATTACCACACACAGTGTCAATCTCAGTGTCTTTTCTCAATTACCACACACAGTTTCAGACTCAGTGTCTTGTCTCAATTACCACACACAGTGTCACTCTCAGTGTCTTGTCTCAATTACCACACACAGTTTCAGACTCAGTGTCTTGTCTCAATTACCACACACAGTGTCAATCTCAGTGTCTTGTCTCAATTACCACACACAGTGTCAATCTCAGTGTCTTGTCTTAATTACCACATATAGTGTCACTCTCAGTGTCTTGTCTCAATTACCACACACAGTGTCAATCTCAGTGTCTTGTCTCAATTACCACACACAGTGTCAATCTCAGTGTCTTGTCTCATTTAGCATACACAGTGTCAATCTCAGTGTCTTGTCTCAATTACCACACACAGTTTCAGACTCAGTGTCTTGTCTCAATTACCACACACAGTGTCATTCTCAGTGTCTTGTCTCAATTACCACACACAGTGTCAATCTCAGTGTCTTGTCTCAATTACTACACACAGTTTCAGACTCAGTGACTTGTCACAATTAACACACACAGTGTCAATCTCAGTGTCTTGTCTCAATTACCACACACAGTTTCAGACTCAGTGTCTTGTCTCAATTACCACACACAGTGTCACTCTCAGTGTCTTATCTCAATTACCACACAGTGTCAATTTCAGTGTCTTGCCTCAATTACCACACACAGTTTCAGACTCAGTGCCTTGTCTCAATTACCACACACAGTGTCAATCTCAGTGTCTTGTCTCAATTACCAGACACAGTTTCAGACTCAGTGACTTGTCACAATTAACACACACAGTGTCAATCTCAGTGTCTTGTCTCAATTACCACACACAGTTTCAGACTCAGTGTCTTGTCTCAATTACCACACACAGTGTCACTCTCAGTGTCTTATCTCAATTACCACACAGTGTCAATCGCAGTGTCTTGTCTCAATTAACACACACAGTGTCAATCTCAGTGTCTTGTCTCAATTACCACACACAGTGTCAATCTCAGTGTCTTGTCTCAATTACCACACACAGTTTCAGACTCAGTGTCTTGTATCAATTACCACACACAGTGTCAATCTCAGTGTCTTGTCTCAATTACCACACACAGTTTCAGACTCAGTGTCCTGTCTCAATTACCACATACAGTGTCATTCTCAGTGCCTTGTCTCAATTACCACACACAGAGTCAATCTCATTGTCTTGTCTCAATTACCACACACAGTTTCAGACTCAATGCCTTGTCTCAATTACCACACACAGTGTCAATCTCAGTGTCGTGTCTCAATTACCACACACAGTTTCAGACTCAGTGTCTTGTCTCAATTACCACACACAGTGTCATTCTCAGTGTCTTGTCTCAATTACCACACACAGTGTCAATCTCAGTGTCTTGTCTCAATTACCACACACAGTTTCAGACTCAGTGTCTTGTCTCAATTACCACACACAGTGTCAATCTCAGTGTCTTGTCTCAATTACCACACACAGTGTCAATCTCAGTGTCTTTTCTCAATTACCACACACAGTGTCACTCTCAGTGTCTTGTCTCAATTACCACACACAGTTTCAGACTCAGTGTCTTGTCTCAATTACCACACACAGTGTCAATCTCAGTGTCTTGTCTCAATTACCACACACAGTGTCAATCTCAGTGTCTTGTCTTAATTACCACACATAGTGTCACTCTCAGTGTCTTGTCTCAATTACCACCCACAGTGTCAATCTCAGTGTCTTGTCTCAATTACCACACACAGTGTCAATCTCAGTGTCTTGTCTCATTTAGCATACACAGTGTCAATCTCAGTGTCTTGTCTCAATTACCACACACAGTTTCAGACTCAGTGTCTTGTCTCAATTACCACACACAGTGTCACTCTCAGTGTCTTATCTCAATTACCACACAGTGTCAATTTCAGTGTCTTGCCTCAATTACCACACACAGTTTCAGACTCAGTGCCTTGTCTCAATTACCACACACAGTGTCAATCTCAGTGTCTTGTCTCAATTACCACACACAGTGTCAATCTCAGTGTCGTGCCTCAATTACCACACACAGTTTCAGACTCAGTGTCTTGTATCAATTACCACACACAGTGTCAATCTCAGTGTCTTGTCTCAATTACCACACACAGTTTCAGACTCAGTGTCCTGTCTCAATTACCACATACAGTGTCATTCTCAGTGTCTTGTCTCAATTACCACACACAGTTTCAGACTCAATGCCTTGTCTCAATTACCACACACAGTGTCAATCTCAGTGTCGTGTCTCAATTACCACACACAGTGTCAATCTCAGTGTCTTGTCTCAATTACCACACACAGTTTCAGACTCAGTGACTTGTCTCAATTACCACACACAGTGTCATTCTCAGTGTCTTGTCTCAATTACCACACACAGTGTCAATCTCAGTGTCTTGTCTCAATTACCACACACAGTTTCAGACTCAGTGTCTTGTCTCAATTACCACACACAGTGTCAATCTCAGTGTCTTGTCTCAATTACCACACACAGTGTCAATCTCAGTGTCTTGTCTCAATTACCACACACAGTTTCAGACTCAGTGTCTTGTCTCAATTACCACACACAGTGTCACTCTCAGTGTCTTGTTTCAATTACCACACACAGTGTCAATCTCAGTGTCTTAACTCAATTACCACACACAGTTTCAGACTCAGTGTCTTGTCTCAATTACCACACACAGTGTCAATCTCAAAGTCTTGTCTCAATTACCACACAAAGTGTCAATCTCAGTGTCTTGTCTTAATTACCACACACAGTGTCACTCTCAGTGTCTTGTCTCAATTAGCACCCACAGTGTCAATCTCAGTGTCTTGTCTCAATTACCACACACAGTGTCAATCTCAGTGTCTTGTCTCATTTAGCATACACAGTGTCAATCTCAGTGTCTTGTCTCAATTACCACACACAGTTTCAGACTCAGTGTCTTGTCTCAATTACCACACACAGTGTCAATCTCAGTGTCTTGTCTCAATTACTACACACAGTTTCAGACTCAGTGACTTGTCACAATTACCACACACAGAGTCAATCTCAGTGTCTTGTCTCAATTACCACACACAGTTTCAGACTCAGTGTCTTGTCTCAATTACCACACACAGTGTCACTCTCAGTGTCTTATCTCAATTACCACACAGTGTCAATTTCAGTGTCTTGCCTCAATTACCACACACAGTTTCAGACTCAGTGCCTTGTCTCAATTACCACACACAGTGTCAATCTCAGTGTCTTGTCTCAATTACCACACACAGTGTCAATCTCAGTGTCTTGCCTCAATTACCACACACAGTTTCAGACTCAGTGTCTTGTCTCAATTACCACACACAGTGTCATTCTCAGTGTCTTGTCTCAATTACCACACACAGTGTCAATCTCAGTGTATTGTCTCAATTACCACACACAGTGTCACTCTCAGTGTCTTGTCTCAATTACCACACAGTGTCAATTTCAGTGTCTTGCCTCAATTACCACACACAGTTTCAGACTCAGTGCCTTGTCTCAATTACCACACACAGTGTCAATCTCAGTGTCTTGTCTCAATTACCACACACAGTGTCAATCTCAGTGTCTTGTCTCAATTACCACACACAGTTTCAGACTCAGTGTCTTTTCTCAATTACCACACACAGTGTCAATCTCAGTGTCTTGTCTCAATTACCACACACAGTTTCAGACTCAGTGTCTTTTCTCAATTACCACACACAGTGTCACTCTCAGTGTCTTGTCTCAATTACCACACACAGTTTCAGACTCAGTGTCTTGTCTCAATTGCCACACACAGTGTCACTCTCAGTGTCTTGTATCAATTACCACACACAGTGTCAATCTCTGTGTCTTGTCTCAATTACCACACACAGTTTCAGACTCAGTGTCTTGTCTCAATTACCACACACAGTGTCAATCTCAGTGTCTTGTCTCAATTACCACACACAGTGTCAATCTCAGTGTCTTGTCTCAGTTACCACACACAGTTTCAGACTCAGTGTCTTGTCTCAATTACCACACACAGTGTCACTCTCAGTGTCCTGTCTCAATTACCACACACAGTGTCAATCTCAGTGTCTTGCCTCAATTACCACACACAGTGTCAATCTCAGTGTCTTGCCTCAATTACAACACACAGTTTCAGACTCAGTGCCTTGTCTCAATTACCACACACAGTGTCAATCTCAGTGTCTTGTCTCAATTACCACATACAGTGTCAATCTCAGTGTCTTGTCTCAATTACCACATACAGTGTCAATCTCAGTGTCTTGTCTCAATTACCACACACAGTGTCAATCTCAGTGTCTTGCCTCAATTACAACACACAGTTTCAGACTCAGTGTCTTGTCTCAAATACCCCACACAGTGTCAATCTCAGTGTCTTGTCTCAATTACCACATACAGTGTCAATCTCAGTGTCTTGTCTCAATTACCACACACAGTGTCAATCTCAGTGTCTTGCCTCAATTACAACACACAGTTTCAGACTCAGTGCCTTGTCTCAATTACCACACACAATGTCAATCTCAGTGTCTTGTCTCAATTACCATACACAGTGTCAATCTCAGTGTCTTGTCTCAATTACCACACACAGTTTCAGACTCAGTGTCTTGTCTCAATTACCACACACAGTGTCAATCTCAGTGTCTTGTCTCAATTACCACACACAGTTTCAGACTCAGTGTCTTGTCTCAATTACCATACACAGTGTCAATCTCAGTGTCTTGTCTCAATTACCACACACAGTTTAAGACTCAGTGTCTTGTCTCAATTACCACACACAATGTCAATCTCAGTGTCTTGTCTCAATTAACACACACAGTTTCAGACTCAGTGTCTTGTCTCAATTACCACACACAGTGTCAATCTCAGTGTCTTGTCTCAATTACCACACACAGTGTCAATCTCAGTGTCTTGCCTCAATTACAACACACAGTTTCAGACTCAGTGCCTTGTCTCAATTACCACACACAGTGTCAATCTCAGTGTCGTGTCTCAATTACCACACACAGTGTCAATCTCAGTGTCTTGTCTCAATTACCACACACAGTGTCAATCTCAGTGTCTTGTCTCAATTACCACACACAGTTTCAGACTCAGTGTCTTGTCTCAATTACCACACACAGTGTCATTCTCAGTGTCTTGTCTCAATTACCACACACAGTGTCAATCTCAGTGTCTTGTCTCAATTACCACACACAGTTTCAGACTCAGTGTCTTGTCTCAATTACCACACACAGTGTCAACCTCAGTGTCTTGTCTCAATTACCACACAGTGTCAATCTCAGTGTCTTGTCTCAATTACCACACACAGTGTCATTCTCAGTGTCTTGTCTCAATTACCACACACAGTGTCAATCTCAGTGTCTTCTCTCAATTACCACACACAGTGTCAATCTCATGTCTTTTCTCAATTACCACACACAGTTGCAGACTCAGTGTCTTGTCTCAATTACCACACACAGTGTCAATCTCAGTGTCTTGTCTCAATTACCACATACAGTGTCAATCTCAGTGTCTTCTCTCAATTACCACACACAGTGTCAATCTCAGTGTCTTTTCTCAATTACCACACACAGTTGCAGACTCAGTGTCTTGTCTCAATTACCACACACAGTGTCAATATCAGTGTCTTGTCTCAATTACCACATACAGTGTCAATCTCAGTGTCTTGTCTCAATTACCACATACAGTGTCAATCTCAGTGTCTTGTCTCAATTACCATATACAGTGTCAATCTCAGTGTCTTGTCTCAATTACCACACACAGTGTCAATCTCAGTGTCTTGTCTCAATTACCACACACAGTGTCATTCTCAGTGTCTTGTCTCAATTACCACACACAGTGTCAATCTCAGTGTATTGTCTCAATTACCACACACAGTGTCACTCTCAGTGTCTTGTCTCAATTACCACATACAGTGTCAATCTCAGTGTCTTGTCTCAATTACCATATACAGTGTCAATCTCAGTGTCTTGTCTCAATTACCACACACAGTGTCAATCTCAGTGTCTTGTCTCAATTACCACACACAGTGTCATTCTCTGTGTCTTGTCTCAATTACCACACACAGTTTCAGACTCAGTGTCTTGTCTCAATTACCACACACAGTGTCAATCTCAGTGTCTTGTCTCAATTACCACACACAGTGTCAATCTCAGTGTCTTGTCTCAGTTACCACACACAGTTTCAGACTCAGTGTCTTGTCTCAATTACCACACACAGTGTCACTCTCAGTGTCCTGTCTCAATTACCACACACAGTGTCAATCTCAGTGTCTTGCCTCAATTACCACACACAGTGTCAATCTCAGTGTCTTGCCTCAATTACAACACACAGTTTCAGACTCAGTGCCTTGTCTCAATTACCACACACAGTGTCAATCTCAGTGTCTTGTCTCAATTACCACATACAGTGTCAATCTCAGTGTCTTGTCTCAATTACCACATACAGTGTCAATCTCAGTGTCTTGTCTCAATTACCACACACAGTGTCAATCTCAGTGTCTTGCCTCAATTACAACACACAGTTTCAGACTCAGTGTCTTGTCTCAAATACCCCACACAGTGTCAATCTCAGTGTCTTGTCTCAATTACCACATACAGTGTCAATCTCAGTGTCTTGTCTCAATTACCACACACAGTGTCAATCTCAGTGTCTTGCCTCAATTACAACACACAGTTTCAGACTCAGTGCCTTGTCTCAATTACCACACACAGTGTCAATCTCAGTGTCTTGTCTCAATTACCATACACAGTGTCAATCTCAGTGTCTTGTCTCAATTACCACACACAGTTTCAGACTCAGTGTCTTGTCTCAATTACCACACACAGTGTCAATCTCAGTGTCTTGTCTCAATTACCACACACAGTTTCAGACTCAGTGTCTTGTCTCAATTACCATACACAGTGTCAATCTCAGTGTCTTGTCTCAATTACCACACACAGTTTAAGACTCAGTGTCTTGTCTCAATTACCACACACAATGTCAATCTCAGTGTCTTGTCTCAATTAACACACACAGTTTCAGACTCAGTGTCTTGTCTCAATTACCACACACAGTGTCAATCTCAGTGTCTTGTCTCAATTACCACACACAGTGTCAATCTCAGTGTCTTGCCTCAATTACAACACACAGTTTCAGACTCAGTGCCTTGTCTCAATTACCACACACAGTGTCAATCTCAGTGTCGTGTCTCAATTACCACACACAGTGTCAATCTCAGTGTCTTGTCTCAATTACCACACACAGTGTCAATCTCAGTGTCTTGTCTCAATTACCACACACAGTTTCAGACTCAGTGTCTTGTCTCAATTACCACACACAGTGTCATTCTCAGTGTCTTGTCTCAATTACCACACACAGTGTCAATCTCAGTGTCTTGTCTCAATTACCACACACAGTTTCAGACTCAGTGTCTTGTCTCAATTACCACACACAGTGTCAACCTCAGTGTCTTGTCTCAATTACCACACAGTGTCAATCTCAGTGTCTTGTCTCAATTACCACACACAGTGTCATTCTCAGTGTCTTGTCTCAATTACCACACACAGTGTCAATCTCAGTGTCTTCTCTCAATTACCACACACAGTGTCAATCTCAGTGTCTTTTCTCAATTACCACACACAGTTGCAGACTCAGTGTCTTGTCTCAATTACCACACACAGTGTCAATCTCAGTGTCTTGTCTCAATTACCACATACAGTGTCAATCTCAGTGTCTTCTCTCAATTACCACACACAGTGTCAATCTCAGTGTCTTTTCTCAATTACCACACACAGTTGCAGACTCAGTGTCTTGTCTCAATTACCACACACAGTGTCAATATCAGTGTCTTGTCTCAATTACCACATACAGTGTCAATCTCAGTGTCTTGTCTCAATTACCACATACAGTGTCAATCTCAGTGTCTTGTCTCAATTACCATATACAGTGTCAATCTCAGTGTCTTGTCTCAATTACCACACACAGTGTCAATCTCAGTGTCTTGTCTCAATTACCACACACAGTGTCATTCTCAGTGTCTTGTCTCAATTACCACACACAGTGTCAATCTCAGTGTATTGTCTCAATTACCACACACAGTGTCACTCTCAGTGTCTTGTCTCAATTACCACACAGTGTCAATTTCAGTGTCTTGCCTCAATTACCACACACAGTTTCAGACTCAGTGCCTTGTCTCAATTACCACACACAGTGTCAATCTCAGTGTCTTGTCTCAATTACCACACACAGTGTCAATCTCAGTGTCTTGTCTCAATTACCACACACAGTTTCAGACTCAGTGTCTTGTCTCAATTACCACACACAGTGTCATTCTAAGTGTCTTGTCTCAATTACCACACACAGTTTCAGACTCAATGCCTTGTCTCAATTACCACACACAGTGTCAATCTCAGTGTCGTGTCTCAATTACCACACACAGTGTCAATCTCAGTGTCTTGTCTCAATTACCACACACAGTTTCAATCTCAGTGTCGTGTCTCAATTACCACACACAGTGTCAATCTCAGTGTCGTGTCTCAATTACCACACACAGTGTCAATCTCAGTGTCTTGTCTCAATTACCACACACAGTGTCAATCTCAGTGTCTTGTCTCAATTACCACACACAGTGTCAATCTCAGTGTCGTGTCTCAATTACCACACACAGTGTCAATCTCAGTGTCTTGTCTCAATTACCATACACAGTGTCAATCTCAGTGTCTTGTCTCAATTACCACACACAGTTTCAGACTCAGTGTCTTTTCTCAATTACCACACACAGTGTCAATCTCAGTGTCTTGTCTCAATTACCACACACAGTTTCAGACTCAGTGTCTTTTCTCAATTACCACACACAGTGTCACTCTCAGTGTCTTGTCTCAATTACCACACACAGTTTCAGACTCAGTGTCTTGTCTCAATTGCCACACACAGTGTCACTCTCAGTGTCTTGTATCAATTACCACACACAGTGTCAATCTCTGTGTCTTGTCTCAATTACCACACACAGTTTCAGACTCAGTGTCTTGTCTCAATTACCACACACAGTGTCAATCTCAGTGTCTTGTCTCAATTACCACACACAGTGTCAATCTCAGTGTCTTGTCTCAATTACCACACACAGTTTCAGACTCAGTGTCTTGTCTCAATTACCACACACAGTGTCACTCTCAGTGTCTTGTCTCAATTACCACACACAGTGTCAATCTCAGTGTCTTGCCTCAATTACCACACACAGTGTCAATCTCAGTGTCTTGCCTCAATTACAACACACAGTTTCAGACTCAGTGACTTGTCTCAATTACCACACACAGTGTCAATCTCAGTGTTTTGTCTCAATTACCACATACAGTGTCAATCTCAGTGTCTTGTCTCAATTACCACATACAGTGTCAATCTCAGTGTCTTGTCTCAATTACCACACACAGTGTCAATCTCAGTGTCTTGCCTCAATTACAACACACAGTTTCAGACTCAGTGTCTTGTCTCAAATACCCCACACAGTGTCAATCTCAGTGTCTTGTCTCAATTACCACATACAGTGTCAATCTCAGTGTCTTGTCTCAATTACCACACACAGTGTCAATCTCAGTGTCTTGCCTCAATTACAACACACAGTTTCAGACTCAGTGCCTTGTCTCAATTACCACACACAATGTCAATCTCAGTGTCTTGTCTCAATTACCATACACAGTGTCAATCTCAGTGTCTTGTCTCAATTACCACACACAGTTTCAGACTCAGTGTCTTGTCTCAATTACCACACACAGTGTCAATCTCAGTGTCTTGTCTCAATTACCACACACAGTTTCAGACTCAGTGTCTTGTCTCAATTACCATACACAGTGTCAATCTCAGTGTCTTGTCTCAATTACCACACACAGTTTCAGACTCAGTGTCTTGTCTCAATTACCACACACAATGTCAATCTCAGTGTCTTGTCTCAATTAACACACACAGTTTCAGACTCAGTGTCTTGTCTCAATTACCACACACAGTGTCAATCTCAGTGTCTTGTCTCAATTACCACACACAGTGTCAATCTCAGTGTCTTGCCTCAATTACAACACACAGTTTCAGACTCAGTGCCTTGTCTCAATTACCACACACAGTGTCAATCTCAGTGTCGTGTCTCAATTACCACACACAGTGTCAATCTCAGTGTCTTGTCTCAATTACCACACACAGTGTCAATCTCAGTGTCTTGTCTCAATTACCACACACAGTTTCAGACTCAGTGTCTTGTCTCAATTACCACACACAGTGTCATTCTCAGTGTCTTGTCTCAATTACCACACACAGTGTCAATCTCAGTGTCTTGTCTCAATTACCACACACAGTTTCAGACTCAGTGTCTTGTCTCAATTACCACACACAGTGTCAACCTCAGTGTCTTGTCTCAATTACCACACAGTGTCAATCTCAGTGTCTTGTCTCAATTACCACACACAGTGTCATTCTCAGTGTCTTGTCTCAATTACCACACACAGTGTCAATCTCAGTGTCTTCTCTCAATTACCACACACAGTGTCAATCTCAGTGTCTTTTCTCAATTACCACACACAGTTGCAGACTCAGTGTCTTGTCTCAATTACCACACACAGTGTCAATCTCAGTGTCTTGTCTCAATTACCACATACAGTGTCAATCTCAGTGTCTTCTCTCAATTACCACACACAGTGTCAATCTCAGTGTCTTTTCTCAATTACCACACACAGTTGCAGACTCAGTGTCTTGTCTCAATTACCACACACAGTGTCAATATCAGTGTCTTGTCTCAATTACCACATACAGTGTCAATCTCAGTGTCTTGTCTCAATTACCACATACAGTGTCAATCTCAGTGTCTTGTCTCAATTACCATATACAGTGTCAATCTCAGTGTCTTGTCTCAATTACCACACACAGTGTCAATCTCAGTGTCTTGTCTCAATTACCACACACAGTGTCAATCTCAGTGTCTTGTCTCATTTAGCATACACAGTGTCAATCTCAGTGTCTTGTCTCAATTACCACACACAGTTTCAGACTCAGTGTCTTGTCTCAATTACCACACACAGTGTCATTATCAGTGTCTTGTCTC